>OY540849.1:14942323-15352323 GCA_961205895.1 Mythimna pallens | reverse complement strand
TAGTTCAATTCAAGACCATAATTATGTCCCATATTCTGACAAAATAAATTAACCTGAATCTTAAGTGTTCTGGATGGAGCGAGATGTTTCAGACTTTTACTGAATAAAATCCACCTGTGTTCCTTTAGTTGCCCTTTGCTTTCCAGAACCGCTGTGACTCTTTAGAACAGTCCCACATCTTTGGAAGCTGCCTCCACCATAATAACATAGACGGTACACACGCCCTCCCACCCCGCCTAAGTGCGGGAGATGTCATTGGATAATTTCCTACCTAAAAAAAAACATATTCCCAACTCAGTTTTTTTAAGGGGCCCAAGTCGCTAAGGGTCTGCTACTATTCTATCCAGTTGCGGCTGAATACCTATATTTTTCATAGAGCTATAGCCTATCAGACCAACGCAATTAGATGCAGCACGATACTCCTTAAGACTGATCGTCAGAAATAAGTCTGACCATCAATCTATCTTATTTGCTAGTAATAGGATCGAACTACCTGTAACGACTGCCAAAGACCTGTAAGCAACCAGGACAGACAGCTTTAGGTGCTTACCAAAGGGATGTCAAGGACATAAACGGTACCATTAACTAAAAACACTATCTAAAGACACTGACTGCAGTCTCAACAAAAAACTTAAACCATTTTCTCTACAAACTCATTTTCTGCACATTCTTTACAAACTTATCCTTCGCTCAGAATACTTATTAGCAGGATCCTCGCTAATTATGCCACCTAAATTACCCTGCTGCGAGAAATACTGTAATAGTGCTGGCGATGGATAGGCTACCTGTTACCCTGCTATTTTAGAGGTGCTAACTTTAAAAATGGTACGCTTCTGAATGCATTTTGGTAATAGTTACCTCTGTTGAAAAAGCTATTGTTAGTGGATAATTCTGGCGTCTTGTTATAAGCATAATAATCATTTATTTTGTTTATAAAATATAGGTATTAGAGAGGGTGGTATAAATGTACAGTGCGCTATGTTTTGCCAAATATTGGCATACAAACTTATAGTAAATCTCATCATGCATAGTAACAAATATTTAAAATTATAATATAATTTCAAACAATCAAAAAATAGAATCATCGAAACAGAATATCAAAACAAAATAATTGAAATGACACAAAAATTATATAAAATGTAAAGAATTAAATACTGTAATGTAGATTTTGTGATTAGTATTTTGAAAACATTTCGATGTTTTTTATAACCGAAGAGTGATGGATTTATTTAAATGTACAATTATTTATTGTAAAGATTTTGTTTGCATTTTGTTTTTTTTTTTAACTGTAAATTATTTTGTTAGTCTGCGTCATCATCATCATAATTTCAGCCAAAAGACGTCTACTGTTGGATATAGACCTCCCTCAAGAGTCGCCACAACGACCGATCCTGTACTATGTTTAGTCTGTGTACCGTGAGTGCATTTTTAGCATCACAGACTTTATCAGGATAACAGTATTGAGTTATTTTTTTATTAGTGTTGCAGCATAAACTGAGATAGGGGGCTTTTTAAATTCGCAGTGTAGCACTACCGAACGTCTACAGCTACGCGCCACACAACACTACTGTGTCGAGACATCATTCACGCACACAACGATGGCCGCCTCGGGTATTTAAGGAGCCGACGCGGCGTTGAGCAGTCAGTCTGTGCTAGCGCGCCGCTGTTTCCACGCATTGGAAGAGCTCGCCTAGTCTAGACGTTCCTCCCCTCGCGCCCCGCGGTGACGCATCCTACTTGTTTCGCGACGCACCTCGCGTCACGAACTAGCTGGGAACGTACCGTGTAGTTTTAACTCATACTTACATAAGCCTAGTTTATATATACCTACATCATTGTGAAGTGAAATAAAAGTTACAAGTAATTGAAGTATACGTTTCAATCGTACCCGCTTCAATCTGGCGCCCAACGTGGGGCCCGGAAACAGGCTAGCCCAACTTCAAGATTACGAAGGAAAATAAAGGAGGAACCGCTGACCACCATGAATTTGTCAACTGAGCAATTCGAGAAGTTACTGTCAGTGATTGGTAATCAACAGCGACGAGGCTCTTTCGCCACTTGCAAGATTACTTTTAATGGTGCCAGAGACACTGAATCGGTAGAATCTTTTCTTGCTACGGCTTCAGTATTCAAGTCTGTAGAACAGATCTCCGACGAAGATGCTATCATGAGCGTTCCCTTAATTTTGAGGGAAGAGGCAGCCACTTGGTGGAATGGTATAAAGGACCAGGTGAAAACATGGGAAGAGTTTGAGTCGAGAGTTCGCCACGCTTTTGCTCCTAAACGACCTGCCTACCAGCTGTACCAGAACGTTGTGAACATTAAACAAGGTGAGAATGAATTAACAGAAGTGTTTGTGGCTAAGAAGAGGGCCCTTATTGCACAAATGCCGGAGCCACACACAGAGACCCAGCAAATCGATATGATCTACGGGCAATTGCGGTACAAGATAAGGGTAAAAATGGCACGCGAGACTGTCAATACTTTTGACGCCCTAGTGAAGGCAGCCAGAGGAGTGGAAGAGCTCCTGGTAGAAAAGGAAATGCCAGAAGAAGGGACAGGGAAGGGAAAAGAGACAGAAAAGGTGTCATTTAAAAAGAAGCGTTGCACGTACTGTCGATTACCTGGACATTCAATTGAGACATGTCGGAAGAAGGAGAAGAAGGATCTCGCTTCTGGTAGTGGTACTTCTGCCGCGAAACCTGCGCCTACAAATACCGCTATAGGCACCCAAGCGCCATCACCTTCTACACCAACGTTTTCATGTTACGGATGTGGTGCACCAGGAGTGATTCGATCAAAATGCACAACCTGCGCCAAGGCTGTGCCAAAGGTGGGAAAGGCTGAACTAAGTTTTTGTTCCGTTAACACTCAAGCAGATGTACGTCCTAGGCCGATTATTGGTATTGCCATAGGCAAAATAACCGGTAGCGCCTACGTGGATACTTGCGCAAAAACGAGCGTTGCATCATACACGCTATACAAATGCCTACGAAGACTCGGATTTACATTCCAGACACAACAACTTGTAGTGAAACTGGCTGATGGTACGAAGACGACGAGACGAGAGGTTATATTATTAAAAGTGATGCAAGCAACTATGCACTTGGAGCAGTTCTAGTGCAGGGGGAGGGTGAGGACGAGCATCCCGTCGAATACGCCAGTAGACTGATGATCCCTGCAGAACGCAATTATTCTACAACCGAGAGGGAGGCTCTCGCAGTAGTTTGGGCGATTAAAAAATTCCGTGGATACATCGAAGGCCTCCCAGTAACAGTGGTTACTGACCATCAAGCCCTAAAGTGGTTGATGTCGTTACGGTCTCCAACCGGTCGATTAGCTAGATGGGCTTTGCAGATACAGGCGTATGATATTACCATCAAGTATACACCTGGTAGGACGAATGTGGTTGCAGACACACTGTCCAGGCCTATTTGCGATGAAAGCAGCGAAAACACCTGTGGAGTGTGTAGCGTAGCTGTGGATATGCCGCAAAGACCGACATCAGAAATTAGGGCGGAACAGCTGAAAGATGAAAACATCGCCAGCATTGTAACTGCCTTAGAAGATGCAGATCGAAAAGATATTGCCGTGTACTGGAGCAACAAAGGGTACGTCATGAACAACGGGTTGTTATACCGATATCACCCGTCGAATGACTCAGAGGAGGCTCAACTCGTAGTTCCTCAACATGAATGGGCCAACGTTCTTTCAGTATACCACGATGACCCTTTGGCGGGACATTACGGCGCTGATAAGACATATCAACGCATCTCGAAGCGATATCATTGGAAGGGCATGAGGAAATATATCGAAGCATATGTTAAGAACTGTGTTGCATGCCAGAGGTTTAAGCCGTCCAACCTGAAACCAGCCGGCTTGCTCCAAACTACACCCGTCAACCAACGTTTCGAAACCCTCGCCTTTGACTTGTTTGGACCTTTGCCGTCAACGACTAGCGGTAAGACATGGATATTGATAGCTGAAGATATTGCTACTGGTTGGATAGAATTATTTGCTTTGGATACTGCCAGCGCTGAAAATTGTGCGACAGTTTTGATGAACGAGATCTTCCTTCGATACGGTGTGCCCAGACGCCTGATAAGCGACAACGGACCACAATTTGTGAGTGCTGTGATGCAGCAATTAACCTATTGTCTGCGAATTAAGCATACATTCACACCCGTGTATCACCCAGCAGCAAACCCGGTGGAAAGGAAAAACAGAGACTTAAAGACACAACTGGCCATTTTGGTAGGAGATGAACATGGGAGTTGGAGTGATAAGTTACCCAGCATAAGATTTGCGATGAATACCGCAACTTGCCTCACCACAGGACATACGCCAGCGTATTTAACCTTTGCACGAGAATTGCGCACTCCGGATGACAATACTCACGATTTTCGTCAGATTTTACTGTCTAAAAACTTTGTGCCTGAAATTACGCCGAAGTTACTACTTCTCGCCAATACACTGAGCAAGGCTAGAGATGTCAGAGAGAATCTAGAAGAACGCAGGAAGAAGATGGTAGACCAAGGACGTAGAGAAGATCCCGGTTATACTCCCGGCGACTTGGTATTAGCAACTACCCATCCAATCAGTAATGCTGCTCGAGGAATAAGTGCTAAATTCTGTCCTCGCAGGGATGGTCCTTATCTAATCCTAGCACGTCATGGTGCTTCATCTTATCTGATTTCAGATCCCACTACTCCAGATAAACCCCTTGGAGTGTATCATACCTCCGCCTTGACTCCGTTCCAAGGCCATGCAGCAAGTCCCCTCCCTCTGCCGGTGCGCCCACTGAAGAAACGCGGGCGTCCGCCTAAACCTAGGCCTGACCCTGAAGGCGCCACTCCGCCCTCCCGTGGACGAGGACGACCACGGCGACACGCGTCTCGCGCAGCTGTATCGGTGGAACATTAATCTTGACTGGCTACTCGTCGGGGCGACTTCGCATCCAGAGGGGGAGCCTGTAGCACTACCGAACGTCTACAGCTACGCGCCACACAACACTACTGTGTCGAGACATCATTCACGCACACAACGATGGCCGCCTCGGGTATTTAAGGAGCCGACGCGGCGTTGAGCAGTCAGTCTGTGCTAGCGCGCCGCTGTTTCCACGCATTGGAAGAGCTCGCCTAGTCTAGACGTTCCTCCCCTCGCGCCCCGCGGTGACGCATCCTACTTGTTTCGCGACGCACCTCGCGTCACGAACTAGCTGGGAACGTACCGTGTAGTTTTAACTCATACTTACATAAGCCTAGTTTATATATACCTACATCATTGTGAAGTGAAATAAAAGTTACAAGTAATTGAAGTATACGTTTCAATCGTACCCGCTTCAGCAGTTTTTTTTATTTATTTTTTTATTTAATTATAACTAGGTATTTGATATTTTTATTTTGTCCAAAGTCATAAACATTTTTCCTTTATTTATTCTTTGAATCATATTAATTCTGCCTCCGAAAGCAAATCGTAAAAAGCTATATATAAAGGAAATGTAAAAAAAAATTAATAGCTTGTTCCACAGAAGACCATACATTTCACACTTTATTGTTATTGATGTCTTCAAAAACATGACAACGGTACCTACAGCTTCCTTACAATATAAAAAATATCATTATCAGATTAGTACTTACAGACATTTCCTTTTATAAGCAATAGCTTTTTAAATTTCACAGGTATTTCCTTAGTTCTTACGGTCACTATTACTCATTGAGTTATAATTAAAGCAAAGGTCATTGATCATAACAAATTCCCTCTCCACTTTACCTAGGAACATCGCCAAATGTCCAACAGCCCACTCGACCAACGACGTAATATAGGAAGCAGGATAAATGAATTAGGGCCCTTAATATACACCAATTTGTCGTCAGCCTAATAGATTCCTCCTAATTATTACCGTCCCACCTTATATGTAACCGGCCTAAGCGGGAAAAATATTTTTATAGATTCATTTGTTTTTAGTGGTGAATATGAGTTACATACTAGGTATTTGGACTCGTTTGTTCCTTGAGTACTAATAATAGGCTAATAACATGACTGGTCATAAAAATAAATAAAATAATAATCAATAATAATAATATTCCACAACTATCACACAAGGCCGTCTAGTCCCAAGGTAAGCAGAGCTTGTGTTATGGGTACTGGACAACTGATTAACATACTTATATATTTCTAAATACACACATATTATAGATAAATTACACCCAGACACAGATCAAATGATCATGCTCATCACATAAACATTTGTCCTAGGTAGGATTCGAACCCACGACCTCCGGCATTACAGTCAAGGCCACTAACCACTAGGCCAATCGCCTTTAAACCTATAACATAACTTAAATACTAGGTCAATATGCATAAAATACAAATGTTTTTGGCGGGATTTCTTCGAGTGAAGTTCAGTGGCTGTTTTAATTATTTCCTAATGAATATTATGATGTAAAATTGGTGTAGTTTTGTATCTCAAGTGTCTACGCAACTGGACAATATGTGATACATGAAACGCGACGCACATTGACGCGATCTCGGTAAAATTGCTAAAACTGAAAATTTCATTGTAGTGTTGAATACCTCAGTCTTTTCGAAAAGGTTTACATAATACTAAAAAAACAAAACATTAGAATAAGTAGGTAGGTACAGTCATGTTCTAATGGTAAACAAATTAACTATTCATACAAAAATATGTCTTAAAGGACTTAGTATCCAAGCCAAAAACATAAACAAAAAAGAAAGTAAAGACGCAAAAACATTCTCTCAATTTCTCGTCCAATATGCTTCTTATAGTACGTAATCACGTATTAATTAACCTTTCAGTTGCCGAAAGGTAATTCTTCCCTTTCAATTACAGTATATTATGCCAGGTCGCCTGATTGGTGATCACAGTCAATCAGACGGACGATAATAGGGGGTAGCAGCCCCTATTAGTTTGGTGTCTATTACTGATATATGATGCGAGGTTGTTTTGTCAAAGTAATGAAAGATAACATTATTATTTATATATACTCTTACTTCTTATATTCAGATACAAAACTCGGTGATTTTGACATTGACGCACAAACGAATACCACGGATCCAGGACATGATTCTAGACATGATTCATGTTTTTAGGGTTCCGTACCTCAAAAGGTAAAAACGGAACCCTTATAGGATCACTTTGTTGTCCGTCTGTCTGTCTGTCTGTCTGTCTGTCTGTCAAGACCTTTTTTCTCAGGAACGCGTGGAGGTATCAAGCTGAAATTCATATCAAATACTCAAGTCTATGGTCTCTTGGAGCTGTGAAAAAATCAAACTTCTAAGTCAACGCGATCAAAAGATACTCCCGTTTATGCCGCAAATTTTCGACACTCGCAAGGGAATCAAAACCTACAGGGTACTTCCCGTGAACTCAGAATCTTGAAATTTGGTATGAAGCAACGTCTTATAGCAGAGATATAGGAAAAATTGCGAAAAGTATACATTTTTAGTTATATCATATAATAAAAATATTTTTAATAATTTTAAACTTACTACCCCTTTCCTCATGAACGCGTAGTGGTATTATATTGAAACTCATATCAAATACTCAAATCTATAATACCTTTAAGCTGTAACAAAATCAAACTTCTATGTCAACGCAATCAAAAGAAACAGGAATTAAAACCGCATATTTTGAAACTCGCCACTACTCGCAAGGGAATCAAAACCTACAGGGTACTTCCCGTGAACTCAGAATCTTGAAATTTGGTACGAAGCAACGTCTTATAACACAGATAAAGGAAAAATTGCGAAAAGCATAAATTTTTAGTTACATCATATAATAAAAATATTTTTAATAATTTTAAACTTATTACCCCTTTACTCATGAACGCGTAGTGGTATTATATTGAACTTGGTATTATATTTCCACATTGTTATGTTATGGATTTCATTTAGCAATAAAAATACCATAACTTTTACTTATATACCTACAGGTTTGTACGGAACCCTCGGTGCGCGAGTCTGACTCGCACTTGGCCGGTTTTTTTTTTTCTCACAGTACTGTGCCCCAGTAGGCTTCGACCCTGCTGGGCCCTTACGATTTGCTAACATTTCTGATGGTTACCGGATGGTCGGACGGCTTGCTACCCATTGCTCGCCATCCGCAAGCCCGCTTCTACAGTGGCCGGAAATCAGGAACGGAATCCCGGTGGCGGTTGGGATCCCCCAGTGGTGGAATTTTTCGTCGGCTTTTTCGGAGATCAACCCAAAAGATACTCATAAAAAATATCTCAAAGGATCAATCCTATTTGAGGACCCAAAGTTGATCAAATGTTGCACTTTCCTCATATAGTGTAAGGCTTTGAGCACAGCACGAGCGTTTTTCCGGTCTTATAGTCTATATACGCCTTAGCATTTAATAAAAGCCATAGCTAGATTTGAAATAGACCACATTTTTGGTAATCACTAGTAACGACATCAAAAGCCTTTCATGACTACATATTGAATCCAGCCACCGTAGGCGGGGGTTTGCGAACGGCGAGCAATAAATAACTCACTGTCTGGCCGGTGGTAACTGTCTGGGCCGAGCTCGAATCGTTTATGGCGCGTAGAGTTTCACGCGCGCCTCAAAGAGATGTCAGCAATACCGTTAGAGCCCAGCAGGGTCAAAGCTTACTGGGGCCATGGGTTATACGAAAGAGAACCCCGGGGCCCTGGAACGAAAGCAATGAAGGAACATAGGAGTGGGTTTTAGTCAATAAAAGTCTGACATCCCGCCTAAAGCGGGAGAAGTCATTGGATGATTTCCCATCTAAGAAAAAAATACGTATTTAATAAAAAATCATTATCAGACTATAATTCTGAAGGAAAGCTTCTGTTTCCTTCAGAATTAGAAAGAGAAGAGTAAGAGAGAGAAGGAGGGGTTCGCCAACTACTAAGACAGACATATAAATCATCATGCCATCTTCTTCTTCTAATTTGTATTTCACATGCCTTGGCAAGAAGTGGTCTAGACCCGGTAACAAATAAATAAAAGAAAGGCAGAGGGCTAACGACGTCAAAAGCATAACTAAAAACACAGTTCCAAAAATAATAAACAAACTGTTCTCAGATCGCCTCGCTAAACGCTTTGCTACCTTATAAACACTGCCTGAACCATAAACTGAAACACTGATCTGGCATTTTTTTTACTACTGCCAAAAATTGGAGAGATCGGTGTGAAGATGTGATCTCTGGATTATTTCGTACTATAGAGTTTAAGCCAGCGGCTACGCTCTCGTAGTCTATCCCACAGGAGTTTTGCATTTTTTCTCATATCGAAGTAGCTCTCATAAATAGATAGAACTCAACTTTCAGTTCTTTTGTTAGTGAATTAATTTCCGTAATAGGACCAGAACATATTGAATTCACTCCTACAAACCATAAGGAGAATGCACATTTAATACCCATACTGATGTCCTAAAATCTATTTAGAATTAATATAAAAAAATAAATTGTTTAAATAAAAAATGTTTAAATATGCTAAAATATACCAATTTTTGTACTTTGCTACCACTTTTCTCTATATTAATTATACGTATTGATATTAGCGCATTTCATTTTTTTTATCGTTTAGCTACTTGATTCAATATATTTTTTTATGATACACACATAATACCGAATATGCTGCGTATATTTCACATTGTTCCTATCAGGTATTTTTTGTATAAATAAAGTGGGCATTCCCCTCTAATCTCATAAAATATTCGTATTAGTTTAATAGGTACCTAGTACTTTTAAAATTGTTCACAGAAAAGTGCTGGCTTGAAAAAATAATTTCATTTTCTGAGAGCAAATGCCGTGAAAATGCAGGATTTATTTTTAAAATTGAAATTGAATTTCGTTGGTTCTAAAATCAATTTGTTTTAAGTGTTTTTTATGATCTTATTTTCGCTGAGCTAGCCGTATCTTTAAATGGGCAGTGCATACATGAATATTGTGAGTATATTGGTGACTCGTGTTTTCAAGAGTTGAGATGAGACATGTCTCGATAAATCGATAAAAAGAAATTAATTAAAAATAGAATTCATAAAGCATAATTAGCCTTTTTAATGTTCCCACTCAGGACTTCTCTCTAGGAGAGGGAATGGGCCGTTATCCACCACGCGGGCCCAGTGCGGGTTAGTGAATGTCACATGTCTTCGAATTTTTAGTTCTAGGACATGCCGGTTTCCTCACGATATTTTCCTTCGCCGTTTTGAGCGCAGTGGTGATGAAATAAATTACACAAAGTAATGCGCCGGGCTGGTTTTGAACCCGTGACCTACAAAGCGTAAGTTGGGGCGGTTACCACACAAATAAAATAGAATGGATTCTAATTAATAAAGTAATATTGGACTTTTTTCTCTTATTATTGACTACCATACAACAAAATCAAAGCCTATAGAAAACGATACCATTTTTAGTCTTATTTACAAAAACAATGAAGGACACAGGTGTAGTTTAGTTTTAGTCAGTAAAAATATGACACGCCCTTTCGCTCCGCCCAAGGGTGGCAGATGTCATTGGATGATTTCCATACGTAAAAAAAATCCTAATGAAGTTCACTGGCTGTTGTTTATTTTACGGAAATTGATTCTTAATGAACCATCATCGGTACATGGTTGACATCCCACCCATACGTACAAAGCATTTTGGGAACACGTTCATAAAGCGTACAGCTAAGGAGTGGAATTCCCTTCCGGAGTCTGTGTTCCCTGATAGCTACAACCTAGGGGTATTTAAGTCAAGAGTGAATAGGTTATTTCTAGGTGAGCGTGCTCCATCGTCGGCCACATCATCGCTTAACATCAGGTGAGATAGTGGTCAAACGCGAGCCTATCAATAATAAAAAATAAAAAAGAACTCCGTCATGTACCTGTACTTTGACATCCGGATATAACTTTGACAACTGGAGAATATGTGAGAATAATTGGCACAGATTTAATTTCGTTAATGTGAAGCTTAAAATTTAACTGTAGATACTACTGTCTACTTTAGTGAAGCCAAAAAGACTGACTCCATATAATCTAACTATATATAAAAGCGAAATACCAATAATAATAATAATTTATTTCCAATAATACAATTTTACACACATTATGAATATCATAGATAATGCGGCATCATTTCTGTTAAAATTGCTTAATCACAGATTATCAACCTCTGGCACCCAAGCTAAGAGTAAACTTGTGTTAACAATTACTAATGAATCAAGAAATCACAGAAACTATAACACCTACAAACTTAAAATTTGGCAGGTAGGGTCCTTATAGGGTGTAGACATCCGCTAAGAACGGATTTTACGAAACTCCTTACCTAAGGGGATGAAACGGGGGTCCAAAGTTTGTATGGAAAAATATAACTATATAACTTATACTTTCACGCATAATATATAAAAATATACTTTCACGCGGGTGAAACCGCTGGCTGAAGCTAGTATTACATACATATTTACTGCCAAATATTCCAAAAAGTATTAGAATGTATTGCATTCGTGGTTGTAATACAAAACAAAGAGATAATTAATGTGCCTGTTTAAGTAGTCTGTAAAAGTCGAAAATAAGCAAACATTTCCGTTATTCCCTATACCTACCTATAATAATACAAGCTCGATCGGTTACAAAAAAAAACGAAACAACTATATTTTCTAAAAATTCTTTTTTTCAAATTATAAAATTAAATGACGCTATCAATTATTAACTTTCACTTTGATTTTTTTTCTTTTCCTGGCTCAATTATATATTTGATATTTATTACTATTTTTTTTTTGTATTGTATGTATGTATTTGTCTTATTATGTCTCATCAGTATTATTCCTTATGTTGTACACTGAGAGCCTTAAATCTATCTCCTTTCTTTCAGTCCACCCAAAGGTTATGTGAGAAATTGCCCTGACCGATAAGACCGCCCATTGTACACTTATTTTAATATTTTAATAATGTTTGTCCTGTATTTATAATTATGTTTATGTGGTGTACAATAAAGAATATAATAATAATATAAACGTTTCATCGCAAGACAAATGCGCAAAACCTGTAAAAGAAAAAATATGCAGATATTAAATTATAAAAAAAAACTTTAAAAAAATCTTTTTTTTTTCATTACTTTGACTCGACTCAAGTAGTTGTTACAAAACATTTTAGGTACCACAAACCTATTTATTATTAACCATTTCTTTATTTTCCTCTTCCAGTCCCACCGAACAAGACAGTGATATCTGGACTAACAGACTACGCGATACAGGGCACCCTGGTGACCCTCACCTGTACAGCATCAGGAGCTAAGCCCGCTGCCACCATCGAATGGTACAATGGAACACAGAAGTTGATCACGGAGGAGCAGAACATTCATGTGAGTTTTTGATTATTTTGTAGCAGACAGTTTAAAAAGCAGATAAAAAATCCATAGACCATAGAGGTTCACCGTAAGCGCGGGCTTGCGGACGGCGAGCAATGGGTAGCCCGCCGTCCGACCGTCCGGTAACCGTCCGGACCGAGCCCAAGTCGTCGACGGCGCGTATTGTTCCACGCGCGCCTCAGGGAGATGTCAGCAAATCGTAGGGGCCCAACAGGGTCGAAGCCTACTGGGGCCATGGGTAGTGTGAAAACGAAACCCGGGGTCCTGGGACGAAGGCAACGAAGGAACAGGAGTGGGTTTTTAGTCAGTAAAAGTCTGACACTATCTCTTGGGGGATGTCATAAGATGATTTTCCCACCGAAAAAAAAAAAAAAAATGACCATAGAGGTTACATTGCGCCCACGTGGGTCACGTACGCCGATCTGAGCACGTCGGGTTCCATATACCTATTTTATATGGCAACTAGACTTGTAGAGCTCCATTACAAATTGACTGGCCTGTTGGTCTAGTGGTTAGTGACCCTGACTGCTATGCCGGAGGTCGTGGGTTCGATTCCCACCCAGGACAAATGTTTGTGTGATGAGCACGATCATTTGTTCTGTGTCTGGGTGTAATTTATCTATATGTGTATGTATTTAGAAATATATAAGTATGTCTATCAGTTGTCTAGTACCCATAACACAAGCTCTGCTTAGCTTGGAACTAGACGGCGTTGTGTGATAGTTGTGGAATATTATTATATTATTATTATTGGATCCACGCCACGCAACGTGACTCTATGTACAACTCAGGCGTGGCCCACGTGTGCGTCGGTCTATTGTAGTTTTAACTTAATGCACAGTCAACAGTAGCGAAGGTAGAAAAGCGGTAGAAACGATCTTCATCATCTTCCCGCCTTTATCCCGTGGTATTTGGAGTCGGCGCAACATGATTTTTCCTCCATTCAGTTCCATCACCGGCCACGCTATTACTAACTTCATTTTCTTCCACATCACTCCTCACACAATCCATCCATCTTTTCTTTGACCTCCCTCTCCATCCGTCTACATGTATACTCATAAGTCTTTTAGTAACATGCGCTTCATCCGTCCTCTTCTTTGTTTTCATCAATAATAAAATTGTTTTTGCATATTTGTTTGACCATCGGTAGTTTGGACCCTATTTCTAACACCGCGCGTGATTGCCATGTGATATCTATGTGAGGGTGAAGTTCCGTTGGCCATTTCTGGTCTTCTTCATCAGTTCCACTTCATCTAATGTTACTTTTTGACTGTTCTCAATGAAAATACCAAAATCACTATATAGTTGCCTTAAATATTTGAGGAGTTCCCTCGATTCCTCATGGATCCCATCATCAGAACGAGATATTGAAAAAACTGGGACCAATCTTGAAGCATATCCTTTTAGGGGAAACCCAATTTTGCAAATCGGTCCATAAACGACGAAGTTCTGAGGTAAAAAATATAAAAAATTAATTAAAAAAATATGGTAAAAAAAGATATAGCCGAATTGAGAACCTCCTCCCTTTTTTGAAGTCGGTTAAAAATAAATAAACTATAACACGTCAAGCCATTACTGACTAAAAAAGCACAAGAAAGAGATGCATCTCAAGATTGTTACAGACAAATCTTAATAAGAATTATACTTCACAATCAGGAAACACGGTGGGTGTCAAAATTCGAATAATAACCAGGAACCAGCGCCCTTAAGCTAGGGTTGTAACAATTAAAAGGAAATGCAAATACATTTAATTTGTTTGACGCTTTTGAAGTCTGTTCAACGAAAGGGAAGTCGTTATACGTTGTTAGGAAGTCGTTCGGAATTGTGTTTTTGGTAGAGAGGTTTATTTAATTTAAAGGTTTAATGCAAGTCTGTTGTTATAGGATAAATTAAAATAAGCGTTAGTGGTTAAAAAATATAAATGTGCAAGCTTGTAATTAAGAATTCATCATTATTCCTTACATTCTTATTGTTATTTTCTTTATTGTAGGCACATAATTTTATAATTAATTAAAAAGAAAAGAACACCCGAAATACGTCCACTGCTGGACATAGGCCTCCACACGATACTGCGACTACACAATAACTGAGTAGTAGACCACGTTAGCAAGCTGCGGGAAAAAAACTAGAGCTAAACAATCTGAACGATAATTAGGGAAATATGTACATCATCATCATTTCAGCTGTAAGACGTTCACTGCTGAACATAGGCATCCCCCAAGTGTCGCCACAATGACCAGTCCTGTTCGTTTCACATCCATCGGATTCCATCACCAGGTTATCGGTCCACCTTATGGAAATATCCAACGGTATATACAATTATGCAATAATATTAGTAATCGCGTTTATTTTTCTCCATTATATGCAATAATAACAAATTCGTTAAATACAATACTTGGTATGTTTACATTGACGTTGACAAATATTTTATGCTTCTTATGCCTCAATGTATATATATATATATATATACAATGTGTATATATATTTTGTGTTATAATATTCAGTAAGAATATTACAACACAAAATTATTTACCAAGATGCTAACAACGGTGTAAAAATCGCTTATTCTTGAAATAGTTGGTTATATCACAAAAGTCTTCATGTATGACAGCTATATTTATTCATTTTCCAGATAACAATTATAATTATATACACCACTAATTTTTAATTAGTACAAATACTTAAAGGGCTTATTAGAAATAGTCTTGTTATTTTTTAAGTAAAGTTTCAATAAATAATATTCATAAACAACAAAGTTATTAGAGTTTCTTTATATCCCAAAATGTCATTCAATTTATGGAAATATTTTTATAATATGATTATGAATGAAAAACAATGGAAAAACACTGCGTAGCATTTTCCATTAGCAATTGTTATGAATAATTGATTCAATTATAAATTTACCAATTATGACAAACTTTCTTTGACAATTTTGGGATTTCGTGCTTTTTACTTTTGATTACACAAATATGATCAGTAACGGGTACGGATTGAGTTTTTTTTTGTACTAATTAAAAATAGGGTTGTATATATACTGATTATAAAAGCTAACTATTAGTAATATAAAATATCGCGTCTTTATGACAGTAAAAGATACGATAATCTGCAACGCTCTTTTTAAATCTTTCAATAATCACATAATATTATTACGTGTTTTCTAACTCAAAACTCACGTCCAAAAAAAAATCTTCAAACAACCGATCGTTCTGTCACCATTCATAATCCACAAACAAAAAAGCCAGTTCCATCTCATAAATAATAATTGCAAGTCTCTCAATTTGACAGCCCTTAACTCGCTCACAATATGCTCAGGCCGTGCCGTATTGCAATGAGAATTGAGTTCGCGTACGTGAGTTAGTTTAAATTCGGTAATGAAGACGAGTTTGTTTCCACAGAGCTAGTGGAACACTAGAGTGGCTATAAGAACAGCACTCGCTCCGGGCCCTGGTTCAGGCCATGGTTGGAGCGAGAAGGAATAATGCTAGCGAAGAAAACAGCCGTAAGAGTGAGGAGAACGTATATCCTCAAGCCCCAGTCGCCACGACAGAAGACGCCCCGGGCGTTGGGAATCGAAAGACCAATCTCCAGCCACCGTAGGCGATGGACGACGAGCAGTGGGTAGCTCCCGGCAAAATTAAAACCATATACTCATATTGGCGGTCCCTTGAAACTGTAAAAAAATCAAATTTCTGAGTTAACGAAATAAAGATACTGCCGTTTATGTCACAAAAAACTTATATTTCGACACTCTCAAGGGAATCAAAATTCATAGGGTACTTCCCGTTGACCTAGAATCCTAAAATCTGGTATGAAGCAAGGTCTTATAGCACAAGCATAGGAAAAAGTCTGAAAACTATAAATTTGTAGTTACGTCAATCAAAAAGATTCTTTTGCGATTCGGAAAAATCTTCGTAACTCAATTCGGGAATTGAACTGTTTTTATAGGCAAGTTTGTACGGAACCCTCAGTGCAAGAGTCCGACTCACACTTGACTGCTTTTTTCCTCATAACCTAATTTACTACTTTATTTTCCACTGTTTTTAGTTTTGCATCAAAATTGTATTTATAATCTAAATTAGCAACCAAATGGTAATCTGGCATCTGTGTTGTAAATGTTGTGTATACTTACTTATAATTGGTATATATATAGATTAGAACATTACCTAAGATTTTGTTTATGAATGTGTGTATATATGCTGTGGGTGAACTTAAATAAATAAGATGGCCCAGCGTGTCTAGTCGCTTCTGTGCCCTGTGTTTATATCAGTGACAACCCTAATACTGAGCAGGAAAATGATATATTATTTTGTTTATGGTGCTTTCTTAAGGTACCTACTTGAATGATAATAACTTGATAAGATTTCCGAGGTGTGTTTAATGAGATTTATTTCTTTTTTGGCTTTGCTTATGTGGCTTTTTTCAATTTTGATGTGTCTTAAAAAGGCTCGGTTTCTACAATAGCTTGTGTATTTTTTCTTAAAAATATACATATATACAACAGTATATTGACATGTACAAAGTAAAAAAACCGGCCAAGTGTGTGTCGGACTCGCACAAAAAGGGTTCCGTACCATTATCTATACAACATTAGACACTGTTAAAACTATTGTTAATATCGTAAAGATGGCAAAAAAAACATGTTTTTTGTAAGGGAGCCCCACTTAAATATTTATTATCACTTAAAAGTACTTCGTCTGTGAAAATTTCAACTGTCTAGCTATCACGGTCTATGAGATACAGCCTGGAGACAGACTGACGGACAGTGAAATCTTAGTAATAGGGTCTCGTTTTTACCCTTTGGGCACGTAACCCTAACATGCAATACGTTTTCGCAATTTTCTGATAATTGCGGTGACGTATTAAATATATTGTGTCGGTGTAATACCATCCCTGAATTTCAAAGAACCATAATTCGTTTACCTATATCAAATTTTCAACCGGCCTTTACTGAATTTTATTTCACTTTACCTGATCGACAATACCGCCCTACAATTCTATTAGAAAACACAACGCGAAACTACTTCACAGAATCCCATTTTTTCCCTTTTTTCCGAAAAACTTCCTGTAGCTGAATTGAATTTGATTCAGCAAATCCTGGCAACTCCGAAACTTATGGGCGTAGTTACCTGTGTTCTGTGCGTGGTGCTATGGAAGTTTTCAAAGTAATAATAATATAATAATAATAAATATTATTTACATTGTAACACAAGTTTATTTATAAATTTTGCCTGAAGACTAAAACCTTTTTGAGAGCTGGAGTCTGAACTAGGTTCGAGACCCGTATGACAGATCTCCAGGCTCACACCCTTTTAAACATAATCGCATTTTACACTTATGTTTGTAATATGGGCGACATGGTGTTTCATCACCAAATGCCAATTGAAGTCTCTGGCAATTCTCTTGTTGACTTAAGCCACAACGAAAATCATAAAAAAACATTGATCGAAAATGTTCACGAGTTAAATTTATTTTGATAACGAAACACAATCTTCGAAAAGACGCCACAAAGAAAAAACAAATAACAGTCTCGTAAATTAAAAAGTAACATGTTCACAAAGAGTTCCATTTTCGAATCCTATAATTGTTTTGTTCATTCTTTTATTGTAAGTGGCCAGGGGCCGAAATCAGCTATTTTTATAAATTCGTCATTCCAACACGATCTCATTGGCATTTTGATAAAAGTTCCTAATCTGATAATTCATAATGGTCGACCATCAATGGGTGGCTCGCCGTCCGACCGTCCGGTAACTGTCCGGACCGAGCCCAAGTCGTCGACGGCGCGTACTGTTCCACGCGCGCCTCAAGGAGATGTCAACAAAGCGTAGGGACCCAGCAGGTTCAAAGCCTACTGGGGCCTTGGATAGTGTGAAAACGAAACCCGGGGCCCTGGGACGAAGGCAACGAAGGAACAGGAGTGGGTTTTTAGTCAGTAAAAGTCTGACACTATCTCTCGGTCCGCCCAAGAGCGCGATTTGTCATGAGATGATTTTCCCACACAATAAAAAAAAAATTGTCGATCATTGATTGGTCAATGATCTTATGGATCTTTTGGTAGAATGACATATTATACACAAATTAAAAGCAATGACTGCACAATGACGTTCTAATGATAGGTCACTGATCAAAAGAGCTGTCAAAATTGTAGCAGATTTCCGCATAAGTCAAACATTCATTTGCCATTACGTACGAGATTACCATTCTATGCCATTTCTTTCAATGGAGTGTCAGTGGTTGACCATTGGAAAGTCATTTTGTCGCCATTTGATTATTAGATTGCCAAACATGTCAAAATCAATAATTATGAAATCAATGATAGACCGTTCTGACACTATTGTAATAGCACATTTGAGGCCCAGATCCAGAGACTTTCAGTATGCCCCACATAATATATTGACAAAAGGCAAGGCTGAATTATTGACTAATAAAATAATTGTCTAATTCATTTTTAAACCTGAAACCCAAGTGACTGTTGTTTAAACAGGAAGTAGAAATGGTACTCAATATCGTTAATGGAGCTGTTTCCGAGATCTTCTCTCAAAAGATCTCGTCAGCCTAATTCGATGCTGATCTTGCGAACGATAGAAAGATACGGCGTTATTTTGTTGTTTTTTCTTAGAGGGTAAAAAGATGCGAGACGATTTTGATATTGGACTGATCTTGGATTTAAAATGAATATTTAGGAAACCTGATTTTGTATGGTAGGGAAATGTCATCAAATATGTTTTTTCTGCTCTGAATTAGGCGAGAGTGAGTGACAGACTATTACTGATACAATTCATTGTCTATTATAATAATAAATGTTCTTAAGTTTGTTACTAATCCTAGTGTTTAAGTTTTAGCATGGTACTAACAAAAATGGGTTCTATGTTGTCCGAAATTTAACAATTTATTATTATTATATTATTTTGACCATTACATATTTACTGTAGAGACTTTGACTCCTGAAATTGTTTCGGTGTTTCTTCTCAGGGTAGTCAGCTAGGAAACACCGGTCTCATCTAGTTTAAAATGACGAAAAAAAAATTGGCGTGTAAAAATGTTTTTTTTTTTAACTATTTGCCAAATACTGTTAAATATCATTTATCATTATCATTTATATCTAACCAGTACTATCCCACTGATGCTGCGATTGCATTGCATAATTCGTTCCATAGTTCCCGGCTCTGAGCCACTTCTTGTCAATTCATAGGGAAAACATCGAAGTCATACCGCCATCTTCTACGTAATCAGCCGCCATGACACCCCGTCGTTAATAAAATATAAAGAACATATTTTTCTTTGTGTGCACAAAAAATCTATCATTTTATAAAGTAAATAATAAACAGAATTTCCCGCAAGTCTGCAGTACACCACCAGTTGTATGCTATACTATGCCAAGTTATATATCTTTTGTTGTAATTTCAAATAGCTGAGGAACAAAATTTTCGCAGTGACTGCCCACCTGCCACCGCTACTGGACTTCGAATATAAAATGGAGTGGAGTCGTGTAGCTGTTATTATTTTCTTTAAATTTTCGATTTTGTTATTTCAATGAAAAAGTAGATAGTACAGTTGTTAGATAATATCTTTGTTAACCATTTCATAGAATTCTATTTCAGACATTTCATCATGTAGTCGGCCATTTTACATTTTGGTTGGCCACTTTATAAACTGTCCACCTCAAAACTAATCTAACTGTACCTCGGCCATATCATGAAATGGTCAATCTTACGATACTGCGTAGGTATACCTTAGGTATCTCAAGGAAAAATCAATCATCTTTTTAACTGATATTTTTTATAAGTACGAGTACCTTTAAAAAGTACTCATTATGGATATCTCACAAATTCTCTCTTCGTATATGTCAAACACGACACTACATTTTATTCATACAAAAAAGAAATGTTAATTACTACTTATCAATTATTTTATATTATTATTATGAGCCTATTAAGTCCCACTGCAGAGCAAAGGCCTTCCTTCCATTTTTCCACACTTCTCTGTCCTTAGTCACTTCTAGCCAATTCTTTAGTTAGGAGGCTAAATCGTCATGCCATCTTATTCTGCGATTTCCGGGCACAGTAGGCGCGGGCTTGCGGCTGGCGAGCTGCCCATTGCTCGCCGTTCGCAAGCCCGACCGTCCGGTAGCCGTCCGGATCGAGCCCAAGCCGTCGACGGCACGTAGTTTTCTTCAAGGAGATGTCAGCAAACTGCAGGGGCCCAGCAGGGTCAAAGTCTACTGGAGCCAAGGGTCTGCTTCTGAAATGAAAACTTGGCCCTGGTATGAAAGAACAGGAACAGGAGTGGGTTTTTAGTCAGTAAAAGTCTGACACGTCTTCTCGCTCCGCCCAAAAGTGATATCATTAGATGATTTTCCAATCCAAAAAAAAAACTTCTTAAAAAAACCTAAAAAATAATTCTGGTTAAAGATATTTATTGCTCATAAAGAAATTTACATTTCACTTAAATGAGAACAAAATTTAAAACTAAGGTAAACTAAATCATACTTCGACAATCGGACTTACAAATTATTGTAAGTCTGTGTTACTATTATGTAATACAAAAAGCAATTCATTACATGATACACACTACACAGTATTCAAATTTATTTGGTTAGTGGGTATTCCCAAAAATAATGTTATTACCAACCAAGACAAACTACCTCGCTTGCAGAAAAAGAATGCGGTCTCGTTGTCACCATGCAAATAAGTCACTCAGTAGTACTACTTACGCAAAATAAACAGATTTTTTTTTTTTTTTTTTTGTTTTGACTTTTGTATAATCTAGTATTTAAATATTTTAGAGTTATGTAATAATTACATTTTGAAGAATGTATTTTTTTAGTTGGGTCTTAAAAATGTTGAACGAAATCGCACTCCTTATTTCTTTTGGTAAGCTATTATAAAATTGCACTCCCTCATAAACAACTGTTCTTTTACCGTGAGTGGTTCGCACTCGAGGAAGTATAATTTGTTCCTTTCTACGACTGCTGCGGTCATGTAATTGATGTATTTTAGTGAAAGAAATTTGTGTATGTATGGTTTTGCTGAGTATTTTTTGTATGAGTATGCAGGTGTGGTATGCGTGAAGTTGTTTGATGTTCATGAGTTTTGTGTCTTTGTATATTTTAACTGTAGGTGTTAGGTAATCGTAATGAAAAAGCATTTTAATAATTTTGTTTTGTGCAATTTGTAAGTCTTTCAGATTTGTTTTGGGTGCATGGCCCCAGATTTCTATCAGGTACATTATGTGTGGCTTCACTAGCGAGTTATATATTGTCTGGCGAACATTATACGGCAGACAGTGCACGATATTACGTAGTGAGCCCAATAAAGATGTAAGTTTGGATTTAATATAATCAATTTGAGTCGTCCAATTTAGATGGCAGTCTAGTCTTAGCCCAAGGTACTTCTCATGCTGTTTGAGTTCTAATATTTGTTTGTCAATCACAAGCGGAGGATGTGGTGAAATTTTCTTATTTTTGGCCTTAAATATAACATAGCTTGTCTTGGATGCATTTATAGTTAGAAGATTCTGTTGGAACCAAACAGATAGTGAGTTTAGATCTTGTTGAGCTTGACTTATTAAGTCAGTTATAGAGGCACCAAAGTAAAAAAGACAAGTATCGTCGGCATACAGTGACATGTGCCCATGCAATGAAACCTTCGAGATGGAGTTTATGTAAATCAAGAAGAAAAGTGGTCCTAGCAGCGATCCTTGGGGAACTCCAAAATTTATGTTGCTTGGTTTACTTTGATATTCTCCGATCCTAACTATCTGAGACCTGTTGTTCAGGTAAGATTCGAACATCCTATACGCAACGCCAGAGATACCTATCTCCTTTAGCTTTTGTAGCAGTATGGGATGGCTTACTGTATCAAAAGCCTTTTTCAGGTCAATAAATAAGCCTAACGCAATGTTTTTTTGATCAATGTTATTTTTTATTTTAGTAGTTAGGTCCACAGTAGCCGACAAGGTGTTAGACTGTGACCGAAACCCATACTGTCTTTCAAATAGGAAATTTATTAAGGTGAGGTGCTCATCTAAACGTGCGTAGAGGATCCTCTCAAATATTTTAGAGATAACTGGAAGCACTGAGATAGGCCTATAGTTGTTAGGATCCGTTTTGACACCAGATTTGTGGATTGGGGTAACTTTGGCTATCTTTAGTTCGTCCGGGAAGATTCCTCTAGCAAGATGGTTATTTATACAGTCGGTCAGCTTGTCCACGATTAGGTCACTTATACACTTGACAACTTTGGTAGTTATACCGTCAACACCCGCGGCACAGTTTGAATCAAGACTTTTAATAATTTTGGATACTTCGTTAGGTTGACAAGGTATAAAAGTAGTGAGTTCTCTATTGTATGGTAGGGAGGCTGTGGTTGTTATATTTTGTTGTTGTTGGTGTTGTGCATGAATGCGATTAGCGAGAGTGGAGCCAATCGTAGAAAAGAAGCGGTTAAATGTTTCGCAGATTTCATTACCACTCGTCAGCAGACCAGAATCAGTGAGAAGTTTAGGAGGAGTGCATTCTGACTTTATTTTATTATTAGACAGTGTATTTATTAGGTTCCACATCTTTTTTGGGTCTGTAGTAGTTTTCATAAACACGTTATAGTAATATTTTTTCTTAGTATTCCTAATTGTTTCAGCAGTAACCTTTCTTTCAATCTTAAACCTTTCGATTAGATCCTTATTTTTTGGATCTAATTTCAATCTATGCCAGATTTCATTCCTTTTCTTAATTTTGTCCGTTATTTCTTTGCATATCCAGTCCTGACGGGGTGGGTTTAGAATTTTCGTTTTGACCATTGTGCTACTATGAATATTATATTTTAAGTATCTCTCAAGGCATGCATAATTGTTGTCGATTGTGTGATATTCGGCGAGTTCGATTCTTTCATGTAGTTTTTCATAATCTATCGCTGCATATTTCATACGTTTCTTTGGTGGCGGTTTATATTTTTTCATACTTAAGTAAATTTGCTTGTGGTCTGACATAGCTGAATCGATAACGGCCATGTGAAAACTCTTGTCCTTGAGGTTAGTGCATATGTGATCAAGGATGGTTTTTGTGGAAGATGTCTCACGCGTGCAGTAATCATCATGAACGTTATTAATAAAGCTATATCCAGATTCTGTTATAGCCTCTCGGTAGCACTTAGTCTTAGTATTTTTTGTTAGCAGGTTGATGTTAATTCAATCCATTATAAAAAAAAAAACATAAACTGCTATTCAAATTTCACAGTTGTCGCCTCATTTACAGCGTTAGGTGAGTACAGAGTCTAGGTATTATATTTTAGAAGCAATGTTTTAACTTTCCGGTTTAGATCTAAACGTAGGGATATTTTCACATAAAACTGTTAAGATGTGTTGGATAAACTTTAGCGTGACATATTTCATGAATTGCTTTATCCATGTTAGCATTCAAATTATTTTATTCCTCAAAACGGCATAAGGTATTCTAAAGTCTCTCTCTCAGTCACTGGTTTTTTCTTGTGGAGTAAAATCGGCAAGAAAATTCACTGTTAGCTACTCTTTTAAAAGAATTATTATGTTTCCATAACCATCAGTTTCACCAAAAGTCTACTCAAAATTCGCCAGATATGTTAACTCCTATGCACCTTTTTTTTGTTTTTTAATCTTTTTTATTAAAGGCTATTTCATATACTAATGCAACGATGTTCATCCCATCGTTACCGTACCTTCCTATGCTCCTATAAAGAGACGAGCGTATTGTCATCAACCCGGCACAATCAATAGAAAACCATAATAACACTTGCCACGGGAATCAAACTTCTGACCGTCACTCAAAAATAGCGACCACTAGACCAACAAGGCATTTTTATTTCAATGCGGAATTGCAAACTCAATCCTAGAAAAAGTTAATAAAAAAATAAAAACAAAGGAAGTCGACGCCACCCCACTCCTGTCCAACCAAGGTGGCCACTCCAATAATTCAAATTCAATAATTCCTACAAATGAAACGCCTCCGTCTGCTACTCCAACAGTTTTATATTTCTCCGTCGAGAGCAAGCGCTCAAACTTTCTACCTTTTTCTACCCTCACAGCTTTAAATGGTAGAATGTTTGCAAGTTGATTTTAGAAACCGGCTATTGATTTTTCGTGAAAAGAAATTTTATAAATTCTGCGTTGGTGTTAGTGAAAATGTTTTGTTACGATTTTTTGTGAGGACCAAAAGTCCTCTAAAAAAAATACTTTTTTGAGGTATACAAAACATGATTTAAAGTCCCGCAAACCTCCATCAAAAAAGGAGGATCCTCCGACCAGACCGACCGGCTGTTGTGTCTGGTCCGGACAACTGCCCGAGATGCATGGTTTTAGTGCTTTTATAGAAAGACAGAAAACAGAATTTATTTGGTACAGGCACAAACACAATATAAGGTAACACGAACAAAAATAAAAATAAAAAATAAGCAAAAATTAATATAGTGGTGTGCCTCACGGCTGCACCAAAATAGGTCCAGTTCAGCATGAATGTCAGACAACTGAACCTGTGGTTGTGATGCAACAGATGTAAAACAGTTTTGGAGTGTAATTACATATATGTATCAGTGATGTACATATATATCATATGGCATATGGCGTCATAAATGTCATAAAAATTTTAGAAATAAATTTGATATTACTGTCACAATATCTAATTCAATTCAGAAAAATAAATAAATGACATTTATTTTGCAAATAGGTTTAAAAAAACACTTTTACGAGTATTTTTTTTTTATTCGTCATTTTAAACTAGATGAGGCTAGTGTTTCCTAGCTGACTACTGAGAAGAAACACCGAAACAAATTCAGAGTCCATACAGTAATGGTCACATGAGAACCATGCCGACTTGTCTGAGATGGTCTTTTGAAGAAATAACCATACAGATTTGAGTGGACCTGTCCAGTCAGTGCAAACATTTGTTAGTAGTTTCGACCCATTCCATCGGCGGGTCGGATCCATGCGGCTGGGGCGCGAGGGCCATTGCCTCGCGCGTGGACGTGCTGCCTCCTTTGCTATATTTTTAGTAGGATTTACAAAAATATTTCACTAAAAGCTTCTTTTTACCTCTACAAAGCTACATAGTGTTAATGCCTTTAGTGCGTTTTAATCCCCGAAAAATTCACTTTTCAGACTAACACTAATTATTTTATTTATACACAAACGAACGTCTGTACATGTGTGTGTTTGTTACTTCTTCACACTCGAACAGATGAACGGAACGGGATGAATATTGATATACGGGTAGACTTTGACCTGGAATAGCATATATTATGATAGGTACTTTTTATCTCGGAAGTATGTACCATTAGGTTAATTTTCTAAACGTTGCGAAGATGCTGGAGAAGAGTGATATAGTTGTTAAAAATAATGATTCTTCACATTACTTAAAAGGTATTTTTTAGGATTCCGTACCTCAAAAGAAAAAAAACAAAGTGATCCTATAAGGGTTCCGCTCTTATATGATCACTTTGTTGTCCGTCTGTCTGTCTGTCTATCAAGACTCTTTATCTCGAGAACGCGTGAACGTATCGGGTTGAAATTAAAACCATATACTCAGATTTGCGGTCCCTTGAAGCTGTGAAAAAATCAAACTTCTAGGTTAACGAAAAAAAAAAGATATAGCCGTTTATGTAGCAAAAAACGTATATTTCGACCTTCTCAAGGGAATCAAAATTCATAGGGTACTTTCCGTTAACCTAGAATCCTGAAATTTCGCATAAAACAAGGTCTTATAGCACAGATATAGGAATAAATCTGAAAACAGTAAATTTATTGTTACGTCACAAAAAAAAAATTGTGATTCGGAAAAAATCTTCGAGAATCCATTCGAGAATTAAACTATTTACATAGGAAAGTTTGTACGGAATCCTCAGTGTCCGACTCGCACTTGCCCAGTTTTTTTCACTGTTGATAAGCTCGCCTTTCATCACTTTCTCACCTGATGGAAAGTGACGATGTGGTCGATGGTGGAACACGCTTGCCTAGAAGTAATCACTCGTGACTTAAAAATCCCTAGGTTGTAGCTATCAGAAAACACAGACTCCGTCAAGTTATTCCACTCCTTAGCTGTACGTACAACAAATGTGTTCCCAAAACGTTTTGTGCGTATGGGTGGCATGTCCACCATGTACCGGTGACTCATCACTGTACATCTGGTGGTCCGATGATAGACGGAACGGGCTTGTTACTTTCCAATTAATACCCACCCATGTTCTTTCAGTTGCTTTTTGCGTTCTAGGGCTACGGTAGCTCTTGTGAACTATCCCACAGCCATCATCATCATTTCAGCCAAAAGACGTCCACTGTTGGATATAGGCCTCCCCCAAGTTTCGCCACAATGAACGGTCCTGTGCGTCTCGCATCTATCAGATTCCCGCAACCCTTACCAGGTCATCGGTCCACCTTATAATAAAAATAATAATAATAACTTTATTTCGGGTGGCATAGACCCATAGAAAACTTAACCTAGTACAAATTTTATTTGCCATGACTGGCCACACCTTTACAAGACATGACCCAATAATTTTGAAAGGGACAGTCAAAACGCACAGCAATTGCATTCAGAATGCCGTTGTTGCTACTCCGTATACGGGCCAGCAGGGAAGCTGCTTTTTTGCGCATGATGGCCTGGAAACCATCAGTGCGCGCTTCAGCAAACATCCCAGAGGCGCTGCACCGCCACGGCAGACCCAACAACATCCTGAACGCATTATTGTGTGTTGTAGGAGGCCTTCCAACACTGCGTCTTCCGGTACGCGGTCGCCACTACAGAACCCAACGGCCATATGTTCTGCGAGGAATGTCCCCTGCTCATTGCTACTTAAGTTTGGCGATTAGGCTTGATAATTAGGCCTCTCTCAAAAAAACTAAATATTGTCTTAATAAGTGATTTACTTCACAACTCAATCACGTAAAAAATGGCAAAAAAAAGTGAAAACCTTTTTAATACAATCCTGCTGATCACCCACCCGAGTCTGTAGGATTGATGATAAAATAATACGGGAAGGTACCGGTTTTTACGTAAAACCGACGGTGACAGTGAGAAATGACCGGATTAATTTCTTCTCCGTTTATTTGTCGGAGTTACAAAGTCGTTTAGTTAGTTGAAAAATTTTCGACTCGTATTTTTGGGTAGAAAAAGTAAGCTGAGGAAACTGACAGTTTTTTTTTGTTAGTTTGTTTTGAAGAAAATTTTTCGGTAGAAAATCTGGAAATTGTATCTTTTTTTTCGATGGCATGTCATTAAATAAACAATCGCGCTCTAAATGCAGAGAGAGACACAGTATCGACTTGGGTTTGATCCTTTTCAGAATTAGTATTATTTATACATTTATTAGCCTACCTTGTGTTATGCAAAATGTCTCTGTAGTCGGTGAGCCATGCAGAGGTGAGTCAGCTAACACGTACTCAGTCCTTGCCGGACGACTGGACAGTGTGGTACCCACCTTATGTTGACCATGTCCTCCGGGCGCTCTGCACAATTACGACAACTGGACATTTATTCCGCCTAAATCCGAAATATGAACCTCCCGAATTTACTTTGTACGGTAAAGATCTGCATCAGCTGGAGGGTGGGAACGTCACGTAAGCTCCAAGACCACACAGAGACTGGCTCTTTCGAACAATCAAGCATCGCTAGACTGCAGCTCTGGAAATTTTAACTATTCAGCGTATTTTTAGTTCTGTGAAAAGTAAACGCCAATTGAGTCAAAGTCAAAGTCAAAGTCAAAGTCAAAGTCAAAGTCAAAGTCAAAGTCAAAGTCAAAGTCAAAGTCAAAAAATTTTATTTCACATAGGCCTACATGGGCACTTATGAAACGTCAGAAGCTAGTGCGAGTAACCTAAAAAGTATATTAGGTGTTGTTACGATTACCTAAAGAGGATGATCAATTTTTGCCTTAAGGCTTCAGGTAGTTTACATTTTGTAGGTCAGTGTCAAGTTAAATTTTGATTTTGAACTGTGATTTGCGACCGTAACACATATTTATTTATGAAATTAAAATCATTAATACAACCCTCTCTGTCCAGCAGCAATAACGTTTTTATGAAATAGCCATTTATTAGAGTTACACAAATGACGAGCGGTTGTGACATTTTGAAAAAAGTTTGTTTTTTCTTTTAACATAAGCACCAAAATAATCGCGATATCACTCCCAGAAATTGTTCGAATTTCAAAATGAACAACAGTGAAAACAAAAAATCTTTTAATCAAGAAACACTTTGAAAAATCAAATGGAAACAATACAAAAAATCACAATAAAACAGCTCCTTTCAGCACTAAATCGAAGCCCATCTATTTACATCTAAGTACCTAACAAGCAGCACAATAGAAGATGTACGTAGCCGTAATTTTTAAAGCCTGCAATGAGACGAGGCTGTAGTAATGCCTTCATCACAAAAAACACGAGAAAACGAGCAATCCTCTCGATTTTAGCACAATAGTCTTGGTGCTTGGTTCAAGTTGTGAGCGACAAGCGACTGTTGTCAAAGCGAGCTTTGTAACTGACTAGGACATTTAAATTTTTTATTAATCAAATCAAAATATTTATTTGCTTTTAGGTACAAAACAAAATGTTGTACGCGAAGCTTCCTATAAATTAGCACTTTTTTATGTTATTCTATGTTTATTTATTTTTTTCTAGTGACCGTTATATTATCTACACTTTAGTAATGAAACTTAACTAACTATACTATATTAAAAACAACTCACCTAACTAAATATGGCATCGAAAAATTTCTACGCCTTTTAGACACAGTTCCGCAGTCGACTAGAACTGTGCCCATAAGCCTGGCGACGTTGCCACATTGTATGGCAATGTTTAATCTCTAGCCTAGGTCAAAATCAGCCCTTGGGTTACGTGAACAAGGTATTTAGACTATTAGTGAACACTCAGCCCCTATGACCCAAGAGTTTCAACTCCAAACAGCTCGAAAATATTTTTGCCAACAAAGTAATTATAATTTCGCCGCTTGAGGGTCTCCACAGTCACGGTGGCATCACCAGCAGAGCACGACGAGATAGGAAGATGGGATGGCACGAGAGTTTTGACACAAGTTACTTTGATCTAGAATCGACACAAGTTGTATAGCTCTTGCATGGAAAGACATACCGTCAGGTCTCTTGTAATCGTCGCGTGCCAAATCATAGGGGTTCCAATACAGCCGAAGCACTGACTGTGACAAGAGCATGTTGGATGGTTGTGTTAATATTCGTACGCTGTGCTGTGCGACTCACGCTTCGGATGCATAACAACTTCTCCACATTAGTAGCGATGAAGACAACAACTGGAAGCGCCTAGACGTAGGGAATATTAGTTAATTTATGTCCCATAAAAATTTATATCAAACCATCATTTCCGCTATTATCTTACCTCTCTCGCCACAACCCAACACGGACAAGTAGAGAGCAAAGGAAAGAATGAGTAACGCGGCGCAGTTTCTAAGACATCATCTATTAAAATAATTGTACTAAAGTTTACGCAGTAAACTATGTGCTGCTATCTTTTCAAGCTAGGGATGCAAAGGTGTCGATAGAATTTTAGGGTCGAGATTTTTTATGTTCGTGACCTTACAACGTCCTCTAGTTAGGGTACGATGGGGCTGACATATCTCCTGATAAAAATCTCGAAATAAAAGCAGATTAATAAAAACAAAGTCGTCTATTTTAAAGCGAGAGAAAAGCGTTGACCGAACCGGCTATCATTTTTATGAATCTTTGACTGACGTTACGGGTCGAAAGCCAAAAAATCTGACACCAGTCTGGCCAAGTTATGTCGTATTATCTAGTTAAGAGCAGGGCTGGCCCAGTGATAACGCCCCGGACTTAGGAGTTGTAGGTCATGGGGTCAAACCCAGCCAGGCGCATTACTTTGTGTAATTTATTTCATCATTACTGCTGCCAAAATGTTGAAGGAAAATATGTGTGATGAAATAATTTACAGTGAAGTTGAATAGAATTGAATAACTTTTATTTGGGAAGTTGTAGTCGAGCTTTTTACCTGTAACCTAAACAATCACTCAATTTTATAAAAGTGAAAGTTTATATCTATGTATGTGTATATTTGTTACTCCTTCACGCTCAAACGGCTCAACTAATATGAATGAAATTTGGCTCACGGATAGACCATGACTGGTTTTATTACGGGAGTATGTTTCCTTGTGATAATTTTCTGCTCTCACGCGAGGGAAGTCCCTGCCAAAAACTAGTTATGATTATGAGTAATCACCACTCTTGTGCGAATATCATGTTAAATTTACTTATCAATTGTAGAATAACTTTAAAACAAAAGAACTAGCATCATTTAGTGTTTACACCATTATTAGTCGGAACTAAAAATGGTGTATTTTATTAAAAAGGTCCGAACCTATTCAATAAAAATCATAAAGATGACCTATTAGCGATTCAACCTCAACACAACGACTACTAATATTTCTAACATGAATAATAGTATCCCCATATTTCCTTTCAGCCCAATATAATACAAAAACAAGCTTGAAGGTTTTTATCGACGTTTTTACAACGTTATTAAGGTCCCACCCTAAGGCACTAAAATATTATTGCTGGTTTACTTTGGTGAGGCCATATTTTATACCGAAACCTTTGTAAAGAACCTTCCAAATCTCATTACGTTTTGTTTGTACAGAATATAATAAAATCGATGTAATAATTTCGATGGATAGCATTTTCGAATCTTTGGGAACATGGATTTATTTTAACAAAGGTTAGCTGGTGGAAGAAATGAAGATATACGCAGGATGACCAAGGTTTCATCGAGGTTTCTCCGAAATTGTTCACGGCCGCAATGGAGGATGTCTTCAAGGTTCTGAACTGGAGAGGGCTAGGCATTAATGTCAATGGCGAGCGACATAACTCACCTTCAGTTTGCCGACGACATAGTAGACATGGACTGTGACTACGGAAGAGCTCAGCACATTGCTCGATAACCTCAGTAAAGCTTCCGAAAGAGTGGGTCTTAAAATTAACATTGTCAAAACGAAAGCTACCATGTAGGACCCACTTTTATCAAGATCAAAGACTCACACGCGAAATTATGGACGATTACGTTTATCTCGGACAAACAGTCCAGTTGGGTAGATCTGATTTCGAGAAAGAGATCAACCGTTGAATCCTACTCGGCTGGGCAGCGTTCGGGAAGCACCGCGGTAACTTCTCGTCCAATATACAACAGTGTCTCAAGACGAAAGTCTATGACCAGTGCGTGTTGAGAACATATTATGTGACATATAGCTCTGAAACGTGATTGCTCACAATGGGAGAATCAGAAGGCTTAAAGTAAAGAAAAGGCCAAGTTTGGAATTTCTTTGCGTGATCGCATCCTGAATGAAGATATCCACAGACAGACCAAGGTTACGAACATAGCCTGAAGAATTGCCGAACTTAAGTGGCAGTAGTCAAGGTTCATTGCTCGCAAAACATTTGGTCGATGGAGCCGAAAGGTTCTGGAGTGGCGTGTGCATACTGGAAGACCTAGCGTTGCAAGGCCTCTCATAAGGTGGACCCCGATGATCTGGTGTAGGTCATGAGAATCCGATGAATGCGTGACGCACAAGACCGGTCGTTGTGGAGACACTTAAGGGAAGCCTGCCAGCAGTGAAATGATGATAGCCGGTGGGAGAAAGAGCTAACTATTCGTCCTATATACCTCCGTCTTTGTCACACACTGGAATTTTGATGATATGAAATACGCGCTTTAGATATAGAGTTGCGGACACCAGCCCAAAATACAAATGTGAATGTACAGTGTCATGAATATTAGCACTTTAAAACATCGATAATGACGCTAAACAAAGGTGCAACACTATTTTTAATTTGATCACATTGCACAGGGGACAACAAAGGAGGTTTTCTTTCACTTTAACGCTCATTTGACTCCAACCCAAGACCATGAATCGTCGTATCTTTTAAACATTTTTTCTTTTTACTTTTAACTTTGCAACTTTGTCAAGCCCTCGATAAGAATTGCGCTTGCAGAAATATTATGTTGGTTCTTTAAAGAGTGATGTTTTAATTTACTGTACAAAAGCGAGGAAGACTCTTTTATTTTGTATCATTATAAAATGCTTTAGAGGTTGTGATTCGTTCTTGTAGACGATTTAACATCGCTAATGATGACAAGAAACTGCTATAACGTAAAAAAAAAAATGAATTCAAATTCTTTATTGCGAACTAAGTGTAGGGGTTGTTTCGCAATATAAATGGTTACAAATAATTTCAAAAAATCTGGGCAAGTGCGAGTCGGACTCGCGCACTGAGGGTTCCGTACAAATTACAATTCCCGAATGGAGTCTTCGAGTCGAAAACTCTTTCCGAATTGCAAAAAATGTTTTTTTTTTGTGGCCTACTGGGGCCAAGGGTCTGATTCTGAAAGGAAGACTCGGCCCTGGTACGAAAGGCAACGAAGGAACAGGAGTGGGTTTTTAGTCAGTAAAAGTCTGAGACTATCTCACGCTCCGCCCAAGAGCGGGGGATGTCATAAAGATGATTTACCCACAAAAAAAAAAACACTCGTAGGGCAATCAAAACCTGTGGGTACTTCCCGACCTAGAATCATAAATCCCAATTCCAGAAGTTATAAATAGGACCCATCCTATATAAAACTACCACTCGCCGGGGATGGGGTTAGTATGTTACAAATCCAGTCAACTTCGGGAAAAACTGTTCTCCACGTTCCCGGCTACCAGACCAAGAAGACGCCGTCAAAACGCACTCATCATCTCGTCTCTATCGTCACAACTCACCCATAATTCATTTCACCTCACTCATTACTCATCCATTTAACCCCTGTACAAAATTCTAAGCTACAGAATTTAATAATAAAGCATACATCCGTGCCACTCGCATTAGGAGACATCAATCGAGCTATAGGATCCAACACCAGTACGTATATCGCAGCATTCTTAATTAAAACATCGTGGTACGAAGGAAAATTCAATTTTGCAAGAATAAGGCTTGGAGAGGAGTTATGAGGGGCTGGATGTGCCTTCATCTTTGTAAGGACGCAGATTGTATAGATCGTTTTGTGTGAATTAAACAAGCGTGCTCAGAGACAAGGTTCAGGGAAAAAGAGGGATGGATCTATGAACCCTATATAGCTCCTGCCCTTTAACAGCTCTGCTTAGGTCGTGAAATGAATCGCGTTAACAGATCGTGGTAGGGCCTCAGAAGACTATTGTACTACGGTGAGTGGCGAATCAGCCCCCCTAGCCAAGTTACAATCGTTTCGTTTGTGTCGAACGACTCGAGTAGGCCACGCCTCCGATTCCTTTGTTCTGACCACGTGACTGGGCGTTGAGATAACGTCAGAGCGGCTTCGCGCTTGAAAATAGAAAATTGTCCCAAGAGAACATTCTTCCGGGATGAAAAGTATATGTTGTGACATACTAGGAGGAACCTGCCGGCTTACCGCGCCAACCTCCCATGTTCCATCAAGGAGATGTCAGCAATCAGATGTCGGTCTGCTTCTGAAAGGAAGACTTGGCCCTGGTTTGAAAGGCAACGAAGGAACAGGAGTGGGTTTTTAGTCAGTAAAATTCTGACACACCCTTACGCTCTGCCCAAGAGCGCGGGATTTCATTGCATGATTTTCACACCGAAAAAAAAACCACCGCGTTACATTTCATACTTCAATTTTTCTTAAATGCTTACATTATACAATACTTAAAACTATGGTGTACTCTAATATAGTACAACGATACTAGTTTATAACAATTTAAAAAAAAATTGCTCTGCTCTGTTCTTCTCTTTGTTTGTTATGCTAGGTGAATGATTGAGTGTGAGAAGGTGTGTGTATGAGTGTGGTATGTGGGAGTTTATGAATTCTAATAGGTATGGGACCTCTCTCGAGGGCCCACGATGTATCACTCTCGAAGAAATACACCAGTGATTATGAATGTCCTCCAGAATCCCCACCAATATCTGTGTCTAAGCCACTTCCATACACACTACATCAGTGCCGGACTAATGGTGAAGGGAATTAGGTCGCACTCCGCAATTTTTCATTCTGTCACCGCGGGAGTTCTTTCACACACCCGGAAAATTATGGCCACCGATACTGTGCGGTGATACAGGTACCTACATGAACTGTGTGTGTATACCTGCATATATGGACATGAACTGTATGTGGGTATCCTGGTATAGGAAACAGGTGGGAACTGATTAAGTTTCATCCTTATAATGTGAGTCGGACTGAGGATCCTGTACAAACTTAACTATGTAAAAAGTTTAATTCCGGAATTGAGTTTCGAAGATTTTTCTGAATCTCAAAAAAAACGTTTTTTTTAACCGACTTCAAAAAAGAGGAGGTTCTATGTCTACGGCTGAATGTATGTTTATTTTTTATTTATTTTTTTTATGTATTTTCACCGATTTCTCGTTCAATTGTGGACCGATTTTGAAAAATTTTTTTTTGTTTGTTAGGTTATGCTTCCAAATTGGTCCCATAGAAATATTGTTTTGATCTGATCATGAACTTCGAAGATATTGAACAAAACTCCTCATAGGATCACAGTAGAACAGTCGTAACAAATAAAATTGCTTTGTTTATACGTTTAGTCGATGACTGATTGAAAGAAGAGGTCGAGTATATTGAACTGATCTGATGATGAAGCCTGAAGTTAGGCACCGGAATTCTGCAATAAATAAATTTAATCTCTCTCACTCTGGCTATAAGGTATTTAAGTATGGCTGAGGGGTACTTTTTAGTGGTGGTACTATAGCTAAAAAGTGAGAAATAAAAAACTTATTACAAAAAAAAAAACAACCGACTTCAATGTAAAAAAAACACTGAAAAGTCCAAAATATTTTTTTTTATGACAACTACAAATTTACAGTTTCCAGATTTATATATTTGTGCTATGAGACCTTGTTTCATGCCTTACAGGATTCTAGCTCAACGGGAAGTACCCTATAGGTTTTTTTTTTTTTTTTAATTCATAGGTACATTATGAAGGGCCAAAACAGCAGATTTTCAGAGGTCTTCTCTGGATTAGTTTTACACAAATTTATGATTTCAATGGAAATCTAAATAATAACCACAAAATATCTGTGTTTCAGTGAAAGATGTACAATAACGTCATAATTTCGTAAGAGTGGGTTGAATGAAAAATAATGAAAATGTACCTCGGGTTTATTTATTTATTTTAGGAAACTCAACTGTTTATTTATAAAGTTACATGAGTTAAGAAGGCCCACCGCACATTCAATGAACAGCCCAATGTAGCTGCGTGAAAGTTACTAGCATGTAAACGTGAAGTCTACACACGCTGCACAGTGATAGCGAAATGATGACAATTATCACTTAAACCAATCACAAAGTTTCACGGCATTTATAAAACTAGATTAACTAGAAAGGAAAGAATAAAAAAAAGATTGAAAGGGTAAAAATACAACATTAAGGAATATTATTACAATTCAGTCAGGTGAAGAACTAAATATTAAATCGTGAAATCTAAACAGTACGATTCAATTTACATTCAATAATTATAACTAGCGCGAAATGAGTTACGGTACAATTTGTCTACTAAACAATATCTGCTTAACTTGTTTCCGATATAGCATAGCATAGCATAGTCGGCCTTATAGTGTTCCCACTGTTGGGACTCAGGCCTCCTCTCTGGGAGAGGGAATGGCCCGTAATCCACCACGCGGGCCCAGTGCGGGTTGGTGGATGTCACATGTCTTCGAATTTTTGGTTCTAGGACATGCCGGTTTCCTCACGATGTTTTCCTTCACCGTTCTGAGAGCAGTGGTAATGAAATAAATTACACAAAGTAATGCGCCTGGCTAGGTTAGAACCCGCGACCTACAACTCGTAAGTCGGGGCTGTTACCACTCAGCCACCACTGCTCTCATATGATTCTTTTCTTTCTCCGATATGATTGTTTGAATAAATAAAAATAGTTGGATGCTCTTATACAGATTTGGAGTTATTCGCAGCTTCAAAAACACTAAAAACTTTCCTTCCAATTTCAAACAACAATAAGAAAAAACACTTTAAACCCTCACTACAACTTACCATCCCTAATACCTCCACGGTAACTGCGGAACACCTGCGCATCACCATACATAATTAATATTATTTTAATTCTCTGTACTGGCTCACATGGAGTTAACGTTTACGTACACGTTTTCATATAGCCTTCAGTAGTCGTGGCTGTATAGTTTCCAAGTGGATATATTGATCTAGAACCGGTTTAGAAGCGATTGCAGCTGATAGATGGACGTGGTCTTGCTAAGTCAGCTTGATAGGTTCCTCAACCACTGTTATCGGGTTCATTTTTAATCTGAGGATCTCTTTTTTAAGGTGGGATATCATCCAATGACTTCTCTCGCTCTCGAGGGGAGTGGGAAAGCGTATCAGACTGTTACTTACTAAACCACAACTGTGTCCTTTTTTTACCCTTGCCCTAGGACCACGAGTTTCTTTTTCGGAAAATCCCCATAAACCTACAACCCTGTTTTGAGTCACAGATCAGAGCACAAATGGATGGTGATTCGCCAGAGAAACAGCGCTCTGACTACACTTTTCACTCTAGTCAACTCACCGAACCTACCCCTCTATAAATCTGACATTCAATGTCAATGTTCATCAATGAGAAGGAGTTTTAGATTTTTTCCAACTTAAACCTGTGATCCTTCAGTTTCCGTGGAGACTATTCTGAAGAATCTCGCAGTCCGTCTTAAAGACACCCAGGCTATATTAAGTTTTATCAATTTCGTTACTGTTTTTTCAATTAACCTCTGATATTCCATGTACCAAAAGACTCCACTAACCCGTCTCCCTTGTCACTCAATGACCAATGGACTAAAACTCAATCCTTGCGTTATCGATCTGAAGCGATGATCTTGATTTCTGAATTTTCATATTTCATAGCCCGAAGAATCGCCAAAGTTAAGTGGCAGTGGGCAGGGCACATTGCTCGCAGAACACATGGTCAATAAGCAGATAAGTTCTGGAATGGCGACCGCGTACCGGACGACGCAGCGTTGGAAGACCACCCACAAGGTGGACCAACGACCTGCCCCCCCCTAGCCAAGTTACGATCGTTTAGTTTGCGTCGAACGCCTCGAGTAGGCCACGCCTCCGATTTCTTTGTTCTGACGTCATCTCAACGCTCAGTCACGTGGTCAGAACTAAGGAATCGGAGGCGTGGCCTACTCGAGGCGATTGACGCAAACAAAATGATCGTAACTTGGCTAGAGGGGCTGATGACAGTTGCGGGAATCCGACAGATGCGAGACACACAGAACCGGTCATTGTGACGAAACTAGGGGAGGCTTTTGTCCAGTAGTGCCCTGAAATGATGGTGATGATGATGATGATAACCCATCCTGCCAACATATTTGCAGAATTAAAACCATTTTTAAAAGGGTATCGTATTGTTGTTAATTTGAAAGTAAACAATGTGTTCTTTATAAACGTTTGCGCAAAGGTACGTACCCTTGGGTGGCATATAACAATTGTGAGCCTCTCATGCACAGGTGACTACAAAAGGCTTTTGATAATAAATGCCTTTTAATGTAACCTTGATATTTTATGTAATGAGACGAGAATAGAGGCCTGTTTTTTTTTTGTAGTGTTTAAAATACTCGTTGGCCGCTGGATTATCTAAGAGTGTTATAGAGATACTAGAAGGCCAGAAAAAAAAAACGGCCAAACGCGAGTTGGACTCGTGCACGAAGGATTCTGTATCGTTCGTAGCAAACAACGAGTAAAAACATCACGTTGGTTATATAGGAGCCCCCTACATATTTAGTTTATTCTGTTTTTCAATATTTTTTGTTACAGCGGCAACAGAAATATATCATCTGTGAAAATTTCAACTGTCTAACCGTCACGGTTCATGAAATACAGCCTGGTGACAGACGGATGGACAGCGGATTCCTAATAATAGGGTCCCGTTTTACCCTTTGGATATAGAACCCTAAAAATATTCTCGCTCCGGTTAGAGCCAGAGGGAATGTCAGACTTTTACTGACTAAAACCCAGTGTTCCTTCAGTTGCCCTTAGCGAGGACCACAGTAACTGTTTCGAACAATTCGCAGGCTTGACAAGCATCTTAACTGGCCCCATCAATCTTGCTGACATCTTTTTGAGGTGCACGTGGAACTCAACGTGCTATCGACTCGGGCTTGGTCTTTATCCGACGTGGAGCTACCTCTTGCTCGCCGTCCGCAAGCCCGTGCCTACAGTAGCCGAGAATCACTCTGCGACTCTCGACACCCAGGGCTTAGGGCTTGTATCCGCCTCATGGTTTCTCTCGCTCCATGCCATGGCCTGAATCAGGGCCGGATGCGGGTGATCGCCGCTGCTGATCGCTTACACGAGGTAGGGCTCCGCCCAGATGGGGCAGAACTCCATAGTATGCTCCACCGGGTCCTCCTCACTCACACGTGCCCTGAAAATATTCTATATTAGTCACTTTTAACAAACACACTAGTAATATTATAAAGGCTTAATTTTGTGAGTGCTGAGTTCGTATGTTTGCTACTTTTTAACGCTCGAACGGCTGAACGGATTTCAATAAAATTTGGCATGCAGGTAGACCACATTCTGTTATAGCACATGACTTATTTGACTTAAGATCCTATATCCCCTAGCTGAGGCAGAAGATGTCCTCAGTTGTTACCAATAGCGACTGGTCTTGAGCTTCACGCTTCATCTCGCTCCATATCATTCCGATGGCCATCGCTTCTGCCAACATAATGCGTCGCCTTGATTGCTTGAGGTTTCCAGTCCAATGAACGTTTAGGTATGTGATCGGAGACCCTCCTAAGCGTGTAACCAATCCATATGCACTTAAGACGTTTGAACTGGTGGTCGATTGGGCTTTCGTGGTATTTCTTCAACAGCTATACGTTAGATATAGTCTCAGGCCAGTAAAATCCGAAGATAGCATAACATAGCATAATCAGCCTTTTAACGTCCCTACTGCTGGGTCTCAGGCCTCCTCTCTAGGAGAGGGAATGGGCCGTAATCCACCACGCGGGCCCACTGCGGATTGCTGAATGTCACATGTCTTCGAATTTTTGGTTCTAGGACATGCCGGTTTCTTCACGATATTTTCCTTCACCGTTTGAAGAGCAGTGGTGATAAAATAAATTACACAAAGTAATGCGCCTGGCTGGGTTTGAATCCGCGACCTACAACTCGTAAGTCGGGGCCGTTACCACTCGAGCACCACTGCTCTCAATTCCAAAGATACGATGAAGATATCGGTTTGCGAACATCTGAATTTGGTTATAACACATAGAATACTATGTATACCGGGATTATCTACTCTTGGGATCATTTCCTTGAGACGTTCACGCAGGCAAAGCCACTGACAGCAGCTAGTTATAAGCTAATCTCTCGTGTTATAATTATTATCAAACTTAACTAAAGCCGTTTGCAGAATGTTATTAATTAAATATTAAATTCCTATTAGGGTTATGTTGAACATTCTCTATGTAAACAGAGGAGGCAAAACAATCACGACGCGATGTAAAAAGTCTTTAATGTTCACTCCAACTACGGTAATCCGATTACAACGTAGTGATGGGACACTGATTGCAGTTTTTTATCGATATAATAATTAATGTTGTTTCGAAATCAGTTATTTTAACATAATTCCATCTTTTATTTTATTGATTAAAACTTTATGTACTAGTAAATAACACTCTACAAAAGTGGACTTAATGCTTAAGGCATTTCCTACTAGTCGACCTTAGGGTGGTGCAGAAACATAACGAGGCATATTAAAAAAATTAGGCACAGAAAAAAAATAAGTACAATAATAAATACATACTTGGAGACGTACATTTATATAAACAATGTTATTGTGAATAAACAAATCCAGTCAATCAAAAAATCTTTTATAAGTCGGTTTGCTTATTTTTTTATTATAGGAGCAATGGCCCTAACTTACGAGTTATTTCTCCAAACAAATGCATAATATGTACCGTCAAAAATGTGAACTGTTTCTTTAAAATAATGTTCGATATCTTAACTTTTTCTATCAAAAATACAAGGTACGAAATGCCTTCATAGTTTTTACAGCTTCTTATCATTTTGCTTGCCCGTCACACGCCAACATGAAATATTTATCGGCGACGCTGAAAAATCGTATTTACGTTTACCGAGTCACAAGTAAGCTGAAATAGCTGACAAAATAAAGTAATCTAGTACATTATGATGTATTATGAATTCCCGTCAGGTTCTCGGCCTAGGACTTGTATCGTGAATATTGCTGGCTTTACAAAAAAAATATTCATAACAGAAAAATTCTGTATCATTTTGTCAGCAGGTATATTGAAGATCTGGCTTTATGTTGCTCGTAACAATTACTGGCTTTTATTAATAATAATATTTTATTACCGATTTTTTCATATAAATTGTTAATAACACGAAAATACTTGTTAGTATACATATGTTATATGTGTTTGCACCTAAAAGTTAATTTTCGCATGCCTCTAATAGGTGAGATGTGTAAAGCACTACCTTTTCTTTTTAACAACCTTTGTACCATAACTTTTTGATTATTATTATTATAAACAAATCAAATGACACATAATACAATAAAACACAAATTTAGATTTAGGACAATACGACACCAGCCGAGCCAAGTTACAACCGTTTCGTTTCGATTCTTTTTTAACGAAAAGAGAATCGAAACGTAACGGCCACGCCTTTTATTCCTTTGTTCTGACCACGTGTTTGAGCGTTGTGATGACGTCAGAATAAAGGAATCGGAGGCGTGGTCTACTCGAGGCGGTCGACGAAAAGAGAATCGAAACGAAACGGTTGTAACTTGGCTAGGGGGGCAGAATGCTTGTAATATATTTCACTGCGTGCAGTCGTACCCGGCGCTCAAGCATCATAGAATCCCGGACCGTCAATACGCTTAAGATGTTGTTAGAACCTGCTCGCATGCGGGTTAGGGTCGAGGTGTAACGTTTTTAAATTTTCCAATATCATACTGGATTGTTTTTTTTTTCGGTGGGAAAATCATCCAATGACATACCCCGCTCTTGGACGGGTTCTCTTTCGCATCACACATGGCCCCAGTAGGCTACGTCCCTGCTGGGCCTCTACGGTTTTGCTGACATCTCCTTGAGGCGCGCGTGGAACACTACACGCCGTCGACAACTTGGGCTCGGTCCGGACAGTTACCAGACGGTCGGACGGCGAGCTACCCATTTCTCGCCGTCCGCAAGCTAGCGCCTACGGAGGCTGGAAATCGGGATCGGGATCCCGGCGACTGGGGCGTGAGGGCCGTTCTCTCGCGCGTGCGGCCGCCTCTTTTGCTAGTATTACTGTTTCGCAGAAGGAGGCGACCGCCTGCCACTCCTCCTCGCTCCGGACCATGGCCTGTACCAAGGCCCTGCGCGAGAAATCGCTGCCGCCGAAATTACTTAAAAGATTTTTTTTTCTTTAAATTATTTCATCTACGTGAATTAACTTCTCAGGCGAATCTACAATTAAATGAATGACACGTATCACGGACTATCACCTCGCCTGCATTTCTGAAGCCACTTTCGACGTCTGTCCTTTGGCCGTGAGACTGGTGCATATCTCAAGTGGAGATCAGATAGACAGTCGCTCCATATACGACACTAGTATCCAGCTGCGTGATCATCAGGCAGATTGACAGCAGTTCAATGTTCCAATCTCTACATGAAAACGGGAAATATATCGCTCCATTAATTAACATAGAAAACAATACTACTTATTGTTTTCAATATGCATAGTTAATTACCAACAAAGGTGCCATTTCTAAAAACGTTACTACTTACTGAAAATAAAAAAATAGATAGAAAATTGCGTTTATTGCCATTGCAAAATCGGAAACACCTTAAAATTAAACAAAAAGTACACTGTATAATGCCATCCACCTAACGCTGCATTTTAAGCTGCAACCCACGAGTGCCATGTGCTCGAAAACTGAAAGTATACATTAAAAAGTTTATAATGTTATATGCACTGTTATACTTTTCCATCGACAAATCGCTTCACTACATCACTAGACTAGCAAAAAACTCTCAAAGTGAATATTCCAAGCAATTAAAGGCTTAAGCGAAAAATTTTCGTGAAAAAAAACGAAACGAAAAGTATAATCCACGCTTATAATTCTACTCTTTATGAAAATCACACAAATTAACAGTAAGAAATAAAAAGAAAGTTATTAAGAACTGTTAAATTGACGTTAAAATTTGCTAGCAGTTACATTTTCTATATTGAGTGGAGTTTCGGTAAAAAGAAAAAGGGTTTAGCTATAAGTATAACTTAATTAGGAATTTTTCGCAGAAATTTTCGAAGTGCCTCTTAAGGTTTTTAGACTAAGCTGCATATGTTTTTTTTTTTAGCGGTGGTAAATAATCATATAACTTTTCCCGCACTGGGAGTTGCAAGAGGGAGTGTCAGACTTTTTTTTAATGATATAAGCTAGAGCTTGACTGCGATGCGATCCCACCTGATGGTAAGCCGTGATGCAATCGTTGATGGTGAATCGCACTAGTTTATAAATTAAGAGCCTATTCACTCTAGCATCGACTGACTTTTACTGTTTAAAAATCTGGAAGTAGTATTGTTTTTTTTAGTTTTCTAGGAGCAAAAATTCATAAAAACTCAATTATATATATACTTTTTTTCAGTGGGAAAGTCATCCAATGACATCCCCCGCTCTTGAACGGAGCGGGATATAGTGTCAGACTTTTACTGACTAAAAACCCACTCCTGTTCCTTCGTTGCCTTTCATACCAGGGCCGAGTCTTCCTTTCAGAATCAGACCCTTGGCCCCAGCAGGCTTCGACCCTGCTGGGCCCCTACAGTTGCTGACATCTCTTTGAGGCGCACATAGAACACTAAGCGCCGTCGACGACTTGGGCTCGGTCCGGACGGTTACCGGACGGTCGGACTGCGAGCCACCCATTACTCGTCGTCCGCAAGCCCGCGCCTACGGTGGCCGGAAATCGGAATCGGAATCCCGGCGGTGGTTAGGGCGTGAGGACCGGCCCACAGCCACTCCTCAAAGAGGAGACTTACCGCCATAATTGTGGTGTGCCCAACACTGGGTTGCGATAGTCGCTGTCGCCATTCCACCATGATATCCCACCAAAGGTCTTCCCGCCATGCCGCGACTTGGCGCGGCAGCGGAGTTTCGCCCCGGCGTTACATCTCCACGCGCAGATCGTGCATGCGTTCAAGAGCTGTTACCTCCAGATACCATGGTGGCTGGCCAGCAAGGAGGCTCGCCGCTTCACGGGAAACCGTGCGATATCCCCGCACCATCCGGATGGCCATGACCCTCTGGCATGCGTTCGGCTTGGCCGCCGGTCGCTTTCGCAGCGACGGCGCCCATACCGGCGCCCCATAAAGGGTTATGGACCTAACGATTCCTACGTAGAGCCTCCGGCAGAAGGCGTCTGGACCCCCTAGATTGAGCAGAAGCCGCTTAAGGGCAGCCCCAGTTCGATCCAGTTTGGGAGTCAGACGTCGGAAGTGCTCCTCGAAATTCCATCGGCTGTCGAGGACGAGTCCCAGGTACTTCATCGTCGACCCGACGCCGATGTGCACTCCTCCTACCGTTATTTGGGAACCTAGTGGTGGCGCATTTCGAGGGCCGTGAAAGCACATGGCCTCTGACTTGAAAGTCAATTGTATTGGGTTTGTTTTACTTACAAAGTTTAGAATTAATATAATCAAACACTATCACTAAAAAACGACTTTCAGAACACCAAAGAAGTTCAAGAATTCTAATTTAAAATTCTTAGTGAATATTTTATTAGTCTCTTTTCATTGAAACCAAAAATATCCTTTTAATTAATTCAATGTGATGAAATAAAATAGTGGAGATCAAAGTAATGAAAATAGCTTTTATACAGATTGTTTTCAGAGCGCGTTCACTTTATGCAATGATATTCACTAATGTATTATCACATTTTCTTAGTAAATATAATGAAAATTAGAGACATCAAAACAGAAATGAAGTTGCTTAATTTAATTTGCCGATCAAGTTTATTGAGATAACTTCTATAATGAATATCTACAACAATTAATTAGTTTTATTCCCGGCTTTGTTGTAGCAGGAATTATCTAAGTTATTGCTTATTTAGGAGTTATTTTCATCATTATCATTCCCAGATTTTGAAATATTTCATTTGGTCAATAACATAATAGAAATAATAGTACAAAACATAATAGTTTTTGTGACAAAATACATAATAATCGAAGTTCAAACTTTTTGAAGTTTTCAAACATATCAGACGCCTTTTTTTAAGGTTTTATAATATCAGTTATCTCTCCGCACTCTGGGTTGAGAGAATGAGATTGGCAGATTTTTTACTGACTAAAACCCACCTGTGTTTCTTCAGTTGCCCTTTGTGTTAATAATTTTGCAGCCCACATTTCACAACGTGGCTTAACCCATTAAAACAAACGTACCAAAATTGCAAATAAATGAATATGACATATGACTTTCATCTCCGAAAATAAAACATGCAACAGTTTAAAAAAGCTTATTTAAGTAGCGTATAAAAACGACCATAATCCACTTAATTACATTTTCAAAAGGCTTGAGCTCAATCATAAAGATAAAACGTCAGTTGCAGCAGTTTTGGCAAAAGTAACGTAATGTCACATGAAACGAACGCGCCTCCGCGAAACGATAAATGGTGTACGCGAAAAAGGCGGGAAGTAACCACGTTCAATTTTTTTTCTGCCGCCGTTTTTTGTATTCCTTGCATTAAGAAAAGTGGGGACGCTTCAATTTTGCTGTTAAAGAGTCAAAGGCTGGGTTTTTGTTTTTTTTTTTTTTTGTAGTCGTGTCTTTTTGCCGTTCGTAACTTTAGAATAATTTTGTAGTGACGGGAAAATTATGAAAATGTAGCTGTATGGTTGCGACATCGTCTTTGGTATACTATTTTTTTTTAATGCTTGACTGCGATCCCACCTTATGGTAAGCAGTGATGCAATCGTTGATGGTAACATTAGAATTACTTAAATACTTAAACAAATCAAGAAAGTTTTTATTCTTGATTTGTATGAAAATAACTTAAAAGCAAATTCATCGTTTTTTTTAGGGTTCCGTACCTCAAAAGGAAAAACGGAACCCTTATAGGATCACTTTGTTGTCCGTCTGTCTGTCAAGACCCTTTATCTCGGAAACGCGTAGAGGTATCGAGTTGAAATTAAAACCATATACTCAGATCTGCGGTCCCTTGAAGCTGTAAAAATTTAACTTCTCAGTTAACGAAAAAAAAAGATACGGCCGTTTATATCTCAAAAAACGTGTATTTCGACACTCTCAAGGGAATCAAAATTCATAGGGTTTCCCGTTGAACTATAATCCTGAAATTCGGCATGAAGCTTGCTTCAGATTTTACTTGTGCTATAAGACCTTGGCACAAGTAAACTCTAAAAACTGTAAATTTATGGTTACGTCGGAAAAAACTTCGTTAGTCAATTCGGGAATTGACTGTTTTCATAAGTAAGAACCCTCAGTGCGCGATTCCGACTCGCACTTGCCCGATTATTTTTTTTTTTTAAATGTCTAAATGACTTTTCTCGCTGTGAGTAGAGCGAGAGACAATATTACTAACAGTTATCAAAATAAGTAGGTACTTAATTCTTTCAATGCTTCAATTCAAATTTAATACGATCACATACCAAGGCGATATATTTACCTCAAATTCACGCAGATAGCAACATTATACAACATGTTTGTACATACAACAAGATCTCATACTAAGAAAATTGTCACCCTATCTCGTCCCCTAGGAGTCGTAAAAGGGGACCAAAAGATTATATCTCCTGGATGGGTACTATCTACATAATAATATGGATCGCTGGCAACACTATTTTCTTTTCTAGAATGCGGGCTTTTTAGGAATACCTATTGAATAAATTGTTATTTTTTTCGTTTTAAAAAAATATTATTTACGTATAATATTACGTATAATAATAAATTAGAGTTGAATTACTTCTATTAGTGTTTTAGGCTGATTTTAATCAATTATTAAGATTTATTTTTCTTAATATTAAAGGAAAGACCACCACCACCACCACCACCGCCACCACCGTCATCTCTGTACCTATTTTTCTGTTTCGTTCTTCTAATCTTTTATTTTGTGTGTAAACACACATAAATCGTTAAATAAATAAATAAAAACAAAAAAAAATATAAAAAAAAAGAATTATCAATTAAGTGACCGTTACAGATAATAATATGTTTTGATTCAGTACCTAGTTAAATTTTTTGAAAAAAACATGGAAATTAGAAACTATTTTTTTTTATATGACACTATAAGATTCAAGATTCAAAGCATTTTATTTCAAATAAACCATTTACAGGCACTTTTGAAATGTTAAGAAGTCAGCCAGTCAGAAAAAATTATGCCAATTGCACATTCCAAAGCGTAGATCTCTATGGAGAAGAATGTGCATGAAACTCCATGGTATATTTTCATGTTAACGTTGTACCCAAAAGCACTATAAAAATAGTAAAATAATAACATAGTGTTCTAAGAATCGTTTCTGTCGACCTATACTAATGGCTACATTATCTTTTTGTTTCATGTCGGGCAAAACAGCAAAGAGAAGATGAAAAGGTAAGTCTAATATTAAAACTAAGTTTCCATTACAATTTAGGGCAAAATTCACCAATAAAACTAATCCCGTTTTAACGTTTGGCTCGCATAATCGCGTTTAACTGCTGTCACTAGTGTCACTGGTCTGTATTTTTCTTTTGTTGTATTTTTACAAGTGACACTAGTGACAGCGGTTAAACGCGATTATGTAAGCCAAACGTTAAAACGCGATTAGTTTTATTGGTGAATTCCGCCCTTAGAAATCTTAGCTCTAAACTAAGTCCTATTTTCAAGCTAGAAGCAAAGACTAGACTCTCATTAAGGATCTTTTGAAACTGAGAAAGTATGAATTGAAAATCAATCGACCATTCAATAAGTTTTCTATTCAAGAGCTTCAAGAGAATTAAGATTTTGTTCCGTCCGTGCAAGATAATCTGAAGGAATCGCTATGGAAGATAAGATTAGACTACAAAAAATTGTCATACATACACACACTTTCGCCTTCATAATATTAATGTATTGAATACGTGATTTTTTAAGTGTGTGACCCAAAAATGAAAGGTTACCGACTTAGTCCAAAGAATTGCCAGAGTTTAGTGGCAGTGGGCAGGGTACAATACTCGCAGATGGGGACAAAAGATTCTAGAGTTACGACCGTGCACCTGAAGAAGAAGTGTTGCAAGGTGGACTAACTCCTGGAGAGGTTCACGGGATTCAGGTGGATGCGAGACGCACAGCACCAATCGTTGTGGCGACACTATTGACTGACCAGTTGGTCTAGTGGTTAGTGACCCTGACTGCTATGCCGGAGGTCGTATTTTCGATTCCCACCCAGGACAAATGTTTGTGTGACGAGCACTATCATTTGTTAACTGTCTGGGTGTAATTTATCTATAATATGTATGTATTTAGAAATATATAAGTATGTTTATCAGTTGTCTAGTACTCATAACACAAGTTCTGCTTAGCTTGGGGCTAGACGGCGTTGTGTGATAGTTGTGGAATATTATTATTGGCTACGTCCACCAGTGAACGCCTTTCGTTTGAAATGATCAATGATGATGGTGATGAAATTATGGATGGCCCCTTCAAGTAAAGAATACATATAACGAGTATTAGATAAATAAAAATGAAACATATAAAATTAACACTAAATAACACACCAGCCGAGTGCGAGCCAGACTTGCACGCGAAGGGACCCGTACCATCATCTATATAACATTTGAAACTACATTATAAACCTTTTTTAATACCCATCGAGCAACGAAACGGCAAAACAAAACACCCGTTTGTTGTATGGTCGCCCCACTTAAATATTTATTTTATTCTGTTTTTGTTTTTTTTTTTTTTCTTTATTTTGTATTAGGACTTTTATACAAGAGCACATGTCAGTCCCATCGGACATTATAATAGTAAATACCTTACCTACATAGTACCACGTAACAAAGCAAACTTAATTAAGCTATAAGCAGCCTCTGAGTTAGGTGTCGACAAGATGTGATGAAAAATTCCAACATCGTATATGTTTGTACCTAGCTCTTTATACAATTCTTTTCTTGCAGATTGAAATCTGACACATTCCGTCAACAGATGTGTAACATCTTCTACTGTGCCACACTCCTCACAGTATTTACATATTGATATAGTGTCAACAGAAATACATTATATATAAAAATTTTAACTGACTAACTATTACGGTTCACGAGATACATCCTGGTGATAAACGGACGGCGAAGTGTTAGCACTAGGGTCCCGTTTTCACCCTTTGTTGTTTGTCCTATGCCAGTCTCAAGTAAATGTTTTCTTTCTTTCTTTCTTTTTTTGAGTAAAAACCTGTTAAGAATGAAACATAAAACGGAATACTTAACCAGTAAAAATAACACGTAAGCTACAAATTAACACAACATAATAATTAACAACTGCAACTTGAAGAAAAGAAACTCATAAATAAAACGCGTACACAACAAAAGACACACGACGATTTTGTCGTTCCAACCCTAAGGCCTGTTATTTTCTATGCATACTTAATTAATAAGCATTTAAATTGCTAATGTAAAACAGGATAACTCGAGGAGTTAGTTTTCATAGAAGAGACGTTGGGGATTCTCGGTACTGGAATGTAATGTACCGGAATGTACAAATTTAACTATATTAATAACTACTCCGGCTAGGCTAGGCTAGTATTCGACTCGGCTGGGCAGCGTTTGGGAAGCTGCGCGGTATCTTCTCGTACAATATACCACAGTGTCTTGATGACTTATGGCTCCAAAACGTGGTCGCTTACAATGGGCTTCATCAGAAGACTTAAAGTCACCCAAAGGGCAATGGAAAGGGCTATGCTCGGAGTTTCCTTGCGTAATCGAATCAGGAATGAGGATATCCGCAGGAGAACCAAGGTTACCGACATAGCACGAAGAATCGCCAAACTTAAGTGGCAATGGGCAGGGAAAATTGTTCACAAAACGGATGGCCGTTGGGGCCCAAAGGTTCTGGTGTGGCGACCACGGACAGAAGACGTAGCGTTGGAAGGTCTCCTACAAGGTGGACCGATGACTTGATAACGGTTACGGGAGTCCGATGGATGCGAGACGCACAGGACTGTTCATTGTGGCGACGCTTGGGGGAGGCCTATGTCCAGCAGTGGACGTCTTTCGGCTGAAATGATGATGATGAATAACTAGTTTCCCGTCCCGGTTTTGTATGGTTGTAGGTAGGCACTTATAAATAAATCAACAAATATTTATTTATTTATTACAGCTTGGAGGACTTACAGCTTAAACAAACTAAAAATAAAAACTTAATATAAAATATATAAAACATAATATATATATAAAATACGTAAATACTTGTAACAAGTATTCACGTCTGACTGCCCTGTTGGTCTAGTAGTTAGTGATCCTGACTGCTATGCCGGAGGTCGTGGGTTCGAAGCCCACCCAGGAAAAATGTTTGTGTGATGAGCACAATCATTTGTTCTGTGTCTGGGTATAATTTATCTATAATATGTGTGTATTTAGAAATATATTGAGAAGTGAGCATAACACCCCTTAAACACAATGATTTAAGCTTATTAAAAAGGTTACAGTTACATAAACAAAGTCAATTGCAAGGGTTAAATGAGTAGTAACTACAAACGTGTAATTAACAGAAAAATAAAAACCAAAAACCTGAAAAAACCTGAGGAAGGTAATGATAACACTAAAAGGTACTACTAGATACTATATTCCACAACTTTCATACAACAACGCCAGCTACAAAATATTTGAAAAAGAACAGAAACACAAATATTTTATTTGACACGCATGGATACACACACTATATATAAACAAAATTTAAGACAACTAAGAAAAAAAACACTGACACAATGTCACAATGTACAAACACAAGTAGCGACATCTATCTCGCCGCATAGGAACTATTATGCTTCGCGGAATCAAACATTCTCCTTGCGATTAAAACATATAACCGTTTGATATTAACCATCGGGCAGTTTTCTGGACCAGACACAACACCCGTCTGGTCGGAGGATTCTTTTTTCAACGGAGGTTTGCAATTATCATCATTATCATTTCAGTTAAGACGGCCACTGCCGGACATAGGACTCCCCGAAGTGTATCTACTATAATAGGTCAAGTGCGTCTCGCATCCATTGGATTCACATCCACCTTGTTTGTGGGAGGCCTTCCAAGGCTACAGAATCGTATACCGGAACACACCGGCCTCATCTGATAAAAAAAAACATTAACACGTTAAAGTCCATAAATATTATTTATCATATTTCACTTCCTTCAAATTGATTTGAGAAAATTCTTTGTCATCCGATGTTTTATGTATAAAAAGATTTAAGTGTTTTTATCTGATTTCAAGGCCAGGCTCAATGTATGATCAGATTTCTCGGTTTTACCATTTGTAGTCGTATCTATTATGTCAATCAGGAATTATAATCTTAGACGTCTGCTACCGCTTCACATAATTTTATCAATGACCTTGTAAATTTTAATTGATCATTTGTTAATCAATCACTTGTAGCCTAATCTGGTAGTGAAGATAGGGTTATCTAAGTTGGGAACTGAGTTGGAAATTTGGAATAATGATATAATATTACCTATTACAGGAGCACACGCTTTATGTTGCGCAAAATTATATACTTTAAATTTTTGCCTGATTCTTTTTGAATTGATTTCTGTTTAGAATAAAAAATATATATGATACTCTTCAGGATAAATGTTAAATAGATAGTGTGTTCAATACATAATTACAGCTATTTTCGTACGATAAAAAAAACTGAAGATGCTTCTAAAAATACTTTTATTGATTAAAAATTGGATTAGTATACATGTGACCATTTCGATTGTTTGTTAGATTATTATCCAAGAAAATAATCAAATCAACAAAACAACGCTTTAAGTCATCTATTCCTCTTAATATGAAGCAAGTATACACTTAAGGACAAATTATAATGACACAAACTTTCCTCGCGCATTTCATTCTTCATTTCTTTGCTTTTTCATCCCTAAAACTTCCTTTAACCAGTATTATGAGAAAATTTGAAAGGCCAAGCATTTTTTTTTCACACAACCTCGTCCTAAGCCACTTCACGACACTTTATATCCAAACTAAACTTTATACAAAGACGCTGTCACTTTGAGATTGTCGCCGAAGCGAGGTGAATTTAAAATTCTACTGCCTTTTACTCCTAAAGCAATTATAGTCGTATTATAGTCGTATTACAGCCGTCTTATGATTCATAAGTAAAATAACTATATTCTGAGAAATGTAAGCTCCTGTTAATAGGTAATATTATTTCAAGACTTTTAGTGAGCTGTATAAATTATTATGAATAATAAAGTTAGCAAGTTTAATATTCATAATAGATTTAATATTCTATCCGTCTCAGTTATTTTGAGATAAACAAGAGGTCTTTAGCTTAAGTCACTTATAATTAAGTAAAGATGATTAACCACGACTTTATTTTGATCGTAACTAATATTTAAATAGTTGAAGACTGGCTTTTGACAGTGTGTTTGTTCATGTGGAAGTTTTATTACATGAAAAGATTTATTTATTTTATTTTATTTGTTTATTGATTTACCAACAATTGTTTACACTAGTATTATGCTAAAGGTAACATGCAATTAAATAGAGTACAATAGTGTAACACACATAAAGGTAAACTCCGCATCCGCATGCATTAAGGATAAGTTGTATAAGAGAAAAATAAAAATCAAATTTAACTAATCTAAAATTATTATTGAAAACACGCGTCATTCTTCATGCATGTCTAAGCCCTCTCTAAGTATTCTAACCATGGCCTAACTTTTTCTTTTAGAATTCATCAAAGAACTTTTCACACTTTGAGGATAAACTCCTCAAAGTGTGAGAGGCGAGGAGAGTGTCAAGTGTCTGGTTTATGGACTAAAACTCAGCCGTGTTCCTTCAGTTGTCTTTTGCGTTCCAAGGCCACGGTTGCTCTTTGAAACAATACCGCAGACCTAGCTAGTATCAGCCTTAGACGGTCCGTCAATAAGGCCCGTGGACTACCAATACTGCAAATCAAATTTATATTTAAGTAGCAGTTCTGATGAAGTGTGACTAAATCAGTCGGCCACGCCTCCTATTCCTTTGTTCTGACCACGTCACTGAGCGTTGAGATAACGTCAGAATAAAGGAATCGGAGGCGTGGCTTACTCGAGGCAATCAACGAAAAGAGAATCGAAACGAAACGGTTGTAACTTGGCCATGGGGGCAGTACATTTCCATAGCAAGTATCTTAACGCAGTATACGGCAAACTCAACTAGCTCTTGGTGAAGCGAGAAGGAATGTCAGATATTTACTGAGTAAAATCCTAAATCCCTAGAGGTCTTTTAAAGGGGATCACATCCCAAAGGCTAGCCTTAGCTTATGCTGGGAATTTCTTCGCGTAATCAAATCAGGAATGAAGATATCCACAGGAGAACTAACGTTACCGAAAATCCGAAGAATTAAACTTAAGTGCCAAAATTAAGTGATAGAGAGCAGGGCACATCGCTCATAGAACAGATGGTCGATATGGCTGAAAATTTCTAGAGTGAAAACCACATACCGAATGATGCAGCGTTGATAGGTCTCCCACAAGGTGGACCACGGAAATCAGATGGATGTGAGGCGCACAAGACTGATTAACACATGGGGAGACCTATGTCCAACAGTGGAAGTCTTTCGGCTGAAATGATAATGACGACAATGACGTTCCAGCAAGATTTGTTTATTTGTACAGCTTTTCACCAAATCCTTATTTTACTTACAGGATGACACCACATTTGAAACCAACTCTAACTTTACCTTTGAGGCGACGCGTTTTGAGAATGGGCAGAAATTTCACTGTGAAGCCTCCAATGAAGTGACGGTGGAAACCAAAGACCAACCCATGCATGCTACGAAGGAGGTCGAGATTTGGTGTAAGTACTCGTACTTAGATGATGTTATAATTAGCTGGTGGAATAAATTGAGATGGAATTGATATATTATTTAGTTAAATAAGATTATGTCGTGTTTAAAATATTATTCTGCATTGCCAGTTCGATTAAAGTGAACCTAGGGTAAATAAAATCTCAGATACGTTCAATCCGGGGTCAATTGTCCCCCAAAATTACACGCAACGCTGAATGCATTGTAAAATGTTGATGGTTAAGTTGCGGGACACTGGGCAATGATGCAGCCTTACGCAGATTAAAACGTTCTTTCGTGTCTTGTTGAGGGACATTTTGTTTTGTATCTGTGGTGTAAAGGACCGGCCTATACCAATACCAAATGGACATATTTCAGTGCAATCTTAATAAAAATCTATATGGTAAAATGCACTTTGATTTTATCGAAAACTATGTATGGTTTTCTCTAAATATATTTTTAACAAATATCGATTTAACCTGCGATTTATAGGTATTAAATATTTTCATTATGACATTTCCAGATCCCCCAATCGTTCGTGTGGAACCAAAAAACATAACTGTGGTGGAGGGATCCAAATTACTCCTCAAATGTGAATACGAAAGCAACCCTTCATCTTTGAACAGCGTTATTTGGTAAGTCTCAGTATATTGTCTTCTTTTATAGTATTGTCATCATCAACACCTCCACAATTCATCACCCCATCAGAACATTTCTCAATAGAAGCCTTGCAAATTTTAGCAAGATTCTGAATTACGTCAATTTTTTTCTAAAACTTTAAAGAGTTTAAAAAAAACACGTATTTCCTGGAACAAGTTTTGCAAAATATTCGAGTAAATCACGGAATTACTGAATGCTAACAGAGTTTGCAGGCTATCTTTCTTTTTTCGCGTTGCCTTTTCGTCAAACATCGCGTTGGATTGCGTTAGATAAACTAACAAAGCTTTTAAACCATGCTCGATGTTGACGATAGGCTAGTGAAAAAGGACCCTCTTAAGGCGTATATTCCCTTGAACATCTGGTATGAGTTGAATGCACAGATCTCGTATTCACTCGCATTTAATTCCGGCCAGCTGCGCCCAGATAGAGCTCCGCTGACCGTTTAATCCATTTGCTTGGCGAAATATTTATTGATTTACATATGCTATGTACATTCTGAAGAACACTTAACCAGCTAACTTTTCGTGTAAACATATTTCTAAAGATCAAAGCCGTTTGAAAGGAGTAGGGAAAACAAGAGAAAAAAATTCATGTTGTTTCTAGACAAAAGTATTGAATGCACAAAAAAATCATATTCTAATAATGTTGTACATGAATCTATGCTAAACATATATTTTTCTCAAATATATTAACCCTGCCGTGACCGAGGAGTAAGCTTCAGATAGTCACTGTTTTATGGCACTGCTCGGGAGCTGAATGCGGACCCAGGTTGACCGCTGCATAAACAATCTGGCTAAATGGGGCTTCCTCGACCCATCTCTAACACAGTGCTAGTTTGAAGCCGCTTCCCAAGATATGCTTCACCTGCCATACACAACCACCTGCACTTTTCAGGATTTATACGAAGACAATAACAGAGCTGAGGACTTACCATGCATGTTAAAATGACAGACGTTTTTTTTTCGGTGGGAAAGTCATCCAGTGACATCCCCCGCTCTTGGGCCGAACGGGAGATAGTGTCGAAAACGTCAGAAGCTAGTGCACGGTTCCAAATTGGTTGTTTCCTATGGAGAAGAACCGGCGAGAAACTCCATGGTTACTCTTTTAATTGATTGGCTGTCTATAGTCGCGATAACAAACTGTTGACAGTTATTAATAATCTAAGTAATTTGCGACAGTCATTAGCCACTTCAGATTATATTTAATTCTATTTCCAGTATTAAGCCAATTACTTACAGGGATTGATTACTCATATCTACTCTTTCAAGGCTAAGTTAATTATTTGTATTAATTACTGGTGTAAGCACTTACGAAGCAGTGGTGGCTTAGTGATAACGGTCCCGACTTACGTGTCGCGTCGCTGTCGCGGGTTCAAACCCAGCCAGGCTGATTACTTTGTATAAATTTATTTCCTCACCACTGCTATCAAAACGGTGAAGGAAAACATCGTGAGTTGTCGTCCGGCATGTCCTAGGACCAAAAATTTAAAAACATGTGACATCCACCAATCCGCACTGGGCCCGCGTGGTGGATTACGGCCCACTCCCTCTCTTAGAGAGGAAGCCTGTGTCCCGACAGTGGGAACATTATAAGGCTGATTAATGCTATGCTATACTATGCTATGCTATGTGAGTCCTTGTATGCTACAATGACTTACAGTTTGATTTAATAACTCTTCTAACTCATTTGACTGGCCTATTTGTGTATTTGTGGTTAGTGGCCTTGACTGCTATGCCGGAGGTCGTGGGTTCGATTCACACCCAGGACAAATGTTTCTGTGATGAACACGATGTTTTGTTCTGTGTCTGCATGTAATTTATCTATAATATGTATGTATTTAGAAATATTTAAGTATCAGTTGTCTAGTACTCATAACAAAAGCTCTGCTTAGCTTGAGACTAGACGTCGTCGTGTGATAGTTGTGGAATATTATTATTATTGTAATCTAATATATATAATAAAATATTAGTGGGAATCGAACCTACGACCTCCGGCATAGCAGTTAGGGCCACTAAGCACTAGACCAACAGTCCAGTTCACCTCAGCCCGTTTCCTACCAACCATTAATTTTTGTACGATTGTACATTCCAGGTACCGCAACGGCAAGCGCGTTCCAGTCCACAACACCACCCACTACGAGGGTGGCACAACTGATCAGCATTCGCTCATAATCTTGGACGCCAACGGCGACGATATGGGCAACTACACCTGTGTGCTGAGCAATGCAGTTGGAAACGGGACCAGTGACGAAAACATTGATGTTAATGTGCTCTGTAAGTTTATATTTGCTAGATTTATTTCTTTAACACGTCCAATACAGAACGAGGTCTATTCCGCCTCATATCCTTGCGATGCGGCTAATAAAATATCTAGGTAAGCGTGCTCGCAACTTGCATCGTCGACCGCAACGGCACTTTCCATCAGGTGATATAGCCGTGAAACGCGAACGTAACAAAAAAAAAAAAAAACTGGAAAAGTGTGAGTGGTACTCGCGCCCTGATAGTTCCGTACAAACTTACCTATTAAAATAGAATGCAGTAGTGCATCTACTGTAATACAGGATCACTTTGATCTCGTGCCGCACTTAGCCCATAAAAAGCTTATAGTTTTTTAAACGTGACGGAGTCTAATAAGCCCTATTCTCCATAATGACAGTTTTCAAACGAGGTCTTAAACGCCCCGTACCGAATTAATGGAAATAATACAAAAATTAGTACTGCTATGCTCTTATTTGTTTTCCATTCGTTTGCATTGGTACTTTTGGTTGTTATTGATAGCTTACGTAGCGACGCTGTGAGCGACGATGAAGCATGCTTGCCCATAAGTAACCTATTCACTCTTGACTTAAATATCTCCAGGTTTTAGCTATCAGGTGCGGTTAATATACCGTCTGGTTGTTACAGGTATTTAATTACCCTATAAAAACCTATTGAAAAAATAATAGGGGTAAAAGTATAAAAAAAAATCGTTTTTTAAAACGCGGTTGCTTTGAAGTGAAGCTTTCATTGTTATAAGAACTGCGATATTACAGAAAATACAAAACACAGAGAAACCAATAAATACCTAATTTTGAAAAAAAGACCTAAACCTTTAATATAAAGCTTATTTGAACTAAACACTTCTAAGCAAACCGTTTAAAAAATACGGCAAGTTCATACTTTAACCCCTAATATGAGTACTTACATAAAAAATCATGCATTCATCCAGTGTATATAATTTAATTAATTAATGTTACTATGGGTTAATTAATGCCTGAAATAAACGATAAATAAATAATAAAAACCTTGCTTGACCTTTGATTCCAGTCAAACCCCAAGTCCGCCTGACCATGAGCTCCCCCAGCCCGATCTTGGAGACTGACCACAAGAACGTGACCCTGACATGTGAGGTGGTGTCGGGGAACCCTCCGATCCTCGATGAAGTCATCTGGTTCCTGGATGGACAGGTTCTGAAGCATCTACCGGAGTGCAATGACACTGAGGGTGAAGGTAAGTCAGATTTTAATCTTTTAGTGGTCATCTGTATAAATTATGCGAGGGAAATCACATTGATGGATTACAGAGGGGTTACCTGTGATTGTGTATACACATGAGCACTATAATTTTTATCTTCTACATATTTGGCTGGTCAAGAAAAATTTTTACCTGTATGCATCTTTAATATATTCGGCAACGAGGCGGTCAACTCGTTGCCGAAAATATTAAAGATGCATACAGGTAAAAATTCTCCTTAGAGTTAGCAGGCCACCAATGATTTCAGTTTTACACCGTTCCCTACTCGAGGTCAGATCGATATTAAATAATTGCTAAAAGAAACTAGCAGCAGTAAACAGTAGTTTTATTTCAAAGCTAGTGATAAATGATAAATGATATTGATTTTGCAAATAGTTTTAAAAAAACACCCCAACACACACACACATGTCAATTTTTTTTTTCGTCATTTTAAACTAAATGAGGCCGGTGTTTCCTATCTGACTGCCCTGAGAAGAAACACCGAAACAAACTCAGGGGTCAAAGTCTCTTTTAAAGTCCATATAGTAAATATGTAATGGTTAAATCACATGAGAACCATGCAGATTTGTCTGAGATGGTCTTTTGAAAAAATTACTTACACAGATTTGAGTGGACTTGACCAGTCAGTGCAAGCATTTGTGATGATTCGTGTAGCTGAAACTTAGGACTACTAAGGAGCTCAACGACTTGACGAACAATACCATTTGGCCGCAGAAAATACTCAAATTGCTAGACAACTGGTCTGTTGGTCTTGTGGTTTGTGACCCTGACTGCTATGCTGGAGGTCGTGGGTTCGATTCCCACCCAGGACAAATGTTTGTGTGATGAACACGATCATTTGTTCTGTGTCTGGGTGTAATTTACCTATAATATGAATGTATTTAGAAATATATAAGTATGTTTATCAATTGTCTAGTACCCATAACACAAGCTCTGCTTAGCTTGGGACTAGACGGCATTGTGTGAAAAAAAAATACTGAAAAGGAAAAAAAGCAATCAACATAGTCCTTACAAAGAGTGTAGTAAAGAGTTTCCCCCGGTTTACCCGCATCTTTTTTTACTACTCTGCTCTTATTGGTCGCAGCGTGAGGTTATAGCCATAACCTTCTTCAATAAATTAGCTATTCAACACTGACGATTACTTCCTGAGACCAAACTCTTTAGCTCTATAGCTTGCGTAGGGTTCACCAGGCCCAGTTTTGAAACCATTTTATAAATCTCATCTCCTTTACAGAAAACCTATGCAATGAAGTGGATCCCTCAATGCTATTACTCCAAGATACGACTAAGAGCTTCCACGGGAACTACTCCTGCCAGGGCAAGAACTACGCTGGATGGGGCAACGTTAGTGCTAAGACTGAACTGGTTGTCAATTGTAAGTAAATCCTAATATCTGATCATTATAGTCAGCCTAATGAGGCGTCCTAGATGATTTAGTCGCTATTTATATAAAAAAAAAAAAAACAAGACACCGCACCGCAAGAGTTTAAAAAAAATATAAATTAGTGATTAACTGCGATCCCACCTTATGGTAAACAGTGATGCAATCGTCGATAGTCAATCGCACTAGTTTATTAGAAGCCTATTCTTCACACTAGCCTTGAAGACACCTAAATTATAATCGAACGGGAAGATCGCAGCAGACAAATATTGTTCCTTTCCTTCGATGGAAAGGAAAAGAAAGGAGACAGCGGAATTAAGTCGTGCGATTCCCGTACAATTTTGCGCGAAAATATCAAAACAGCTAACGCGACCGTTTCACTTCGCTCATCGCCGCGCCGCACCCACGTGTTGGTCACGAAGGTCATCTGAAGGAGAAGGTTCTTTTACTTTTAATTGTTAGATGCATGGCTTTTGGATGAAGCAAGACCCTAAGAAAAATGAAACAAACACGGGGAAGGCCTTTGTCTGTGAGTGAGACCGTTCAGGTTAAAAATACATAACATACTATAATACTATAACATAACATAGACTGATCGATTTGTTAGCAGTTCACCGCAGACTACTCCTTGTATTATTTTAAATTCTTACGATCCAACCTAAGGTTGTCTGGAAGATATCGCTATTAGCGATAAGACCGCCATTGTACCCATAGATTTAAGTTTATGTATAAGTTGTGTTACTTTTATGGTGCACAATGAAGTTTATTCTATTCTATTCATACCGTCCATTATCAACGGTTTCACAGGTAGAAAATAATTCATTCTAGTGTAAACTGCCTTCATCATCATAACGTCCTCCTTTCAGATCCCCCCGGACCTGCAAAGCTGACATACTCCCCGTGGCGCGTCGTGAAGGGTAAAAGTTTGGTGCTCAGCTGCAGCATCAAGGAACGAGGACGACCTGAAGCTCACAGGTAAGTCACCGAGAAGAAGATGAATGTTGAAAACCAGCGTCAGTCAGGCAACTGCTACGTAGTTGTTTGAGATTTTGCTGAACTGCCTTACCATGGAGTTTTAATATGTCAGTCGTGAAGAAATCGGTGAACATAAATAAAAAATACATTCAGCCGAACATAGAACCTCCTCCTTTTTGAAGTCGGTTAAAAAGGGATCTCGTTAAGAGCACATTGTAGGACCTATTTAGCGCAGCCGTAAGACAAAATGGTATTTTATTTAAATTGTTTTTAATCACTTTTTAATAATTTACCCAGTGTAAATGATCAAAAACTCAAAGTGGTTAAGAAGTTCCCAAAATTAACGGGTAACATAAAAACAGCAATATCTTTAATAGTTAAATAAATAAATAACTTACAATTTTAGAAAACTTATTAAGTTATGAAAACCATTAAAAAAATATAGAAATCTTATGCTCTTCTTCTCAATCTATTTACATAAACTCGTTCCTTCATCTATTTCTTCTATTCTGGTTTGTCATCGCTATTCATAGCAGTCGCCTCTACGGGCGCGTGATAGGAAAGCGAGGAGCGATTTAGGGGAGGCCTACGCCGTAAAAGTCTTCTATATAAATCTTTTAAAGTTAGTTTTAGTTAACATAAACAGAGATAAGTAAATAAGTAACATTTTTGATAAATCTTTATGCAGTTTTGAACATTAAAGACGTTTTTTTACATTAATTTGCACAGTAAAACGCTTTCTTCAATTGAAAGGACTTCATCCTTTAAAGAAGTCAGATGACAGTTAGTCCTACTGTCCACGGACGCGTAGCTTCACAGACGCGTATTCGTTATTAAACGCTTAGTGTACGCCTGCGTGAAGCTTACAACTATGAAACTCATTCGACGAAGCGGCAACGTTGTGCCATCGTGTCGCGTCTATGAAGCTACGCGTCCGTGGACAGTAGGCCTTAAGCGGAAACTACGTTAACACCGACGCACACGTGAGCCACGCATCATTTGTACGTAGAGTCGCGATGCGTGGCGTGGATATAATGTAGCTCTACAAGTCTAGTTGCCATATAAAATGTATGGAGACCGACATGCTCCCCCCCCCCCCCCAGGTTCCGCTGGACGCGCGGCGGGCGCGCGGTGAGCGACATCGTGTCACAGAACTGGACGATCGACCCCGTGACGCTGGATCACCGCACCAACTTCTCGTGTTGGGGGATCAATGCGGGCGGCGGTGGAGAACCTGCCTACACTTCTATCGATGTGCTGGGTAAGTATTGTGTCACAGAACTGGACGATCGACTCTGGCACACCTGGAAATTGTGATACTAATAAACGGTGAAGAAAATTCCAGAAGAAATCAGTTGTTAGAAAATCTACTGTCGATTGAATTTTTATTTTATTTTATTATTATTGATACACCTCCCCCAAAGCCTTGGCCAGCTGTGGAAAAAAAAAGCTAGGCAAGCGTTTGACTACTATCACAACTGATGGTAATAAGCGATGATGTGGTCGACGATGGAGGACGCTTACCTAAAAATGCCCTATTCACTCTTGACATAAAAACTAGGTTATAGCTATCAGGAAAGACAGACTCCGGCTGGGAATTCCACTCTTTAGCACAATGAGTTTATCCTAATGTTCTATATTTTCTATTTCAGCTCCACCAAGCTTCAAATACGCAATGAACCATTACAGCGGAGCTTTGTACAAGTCACAGGTGAGTTAAAAATACATATAATTCCTTATCTGCCCAGCACCAACCCTTAACAATTTCAGTCCATAAATGGATGACCATGACATACCCAGATACGTAATGTACTTGGTACTTTTTAGCTCAATAGCCTTTAACTCAGTAGCCAAGAATAGCCCAGTGTGTGTTGCCAGTGATAACATTGGCTCTGAAACTTGGGTCACTCACAATAGACCTCATCGGAAGGCTTACAGTCACATAAAGGGCAAAAGAAAGCGCTATGCTCGGTGTTTCTCAGAGTGATCAGGAATGAAGATATCCGCAGGAGAACTGAGTTTACCTCCCTAAAGTATCGCCGAAAAGTGGCAGTGGGCAGGGTACATTGCCTGCAGAACAGATGGTCGATGGGATGGTTCTGGAGTGGTGACCACGTACCGAAGTTGGCGCGGCTTCCCACAAGGTGGGCTGTGCACCGGGTGAGGATCCCGGTAATCCGATGTTGACTGTTCATTGTGACGATACTTTGGGGAGGCCTATTATTTATTTATTTATCCATTGCTTGTTGTACTTACAGTACGCACCAGCGTATAGCAAGCCAACACACCAACAATCTATTAACTAAGTTTTATACAAATATTTATAATTTTTTTTTTTCTATATATAACAGTGGACATCTTTCTGCTGATGATGATAATGACGCGCAGTAAATGACATTAATGACAGTTAATCAGTAACTTACTTTTGGGTTCCTCATCCTAGATATCTAGGATTCATAGTAAATACATTTCTACAATTATGTTTCAGAACATCTCACTCTCATGTACAGTGGAATGCGCCCCACTGTGCAGCGTGGACTGGCTCAAGGACAACGTCCTGATTGACACTAAGAAGACTGACAGATACTATGTGGTGGAACGGATCATTGAACCTCAAGTTAACAGGAACGATTTTGAAGCTACTGAATCTACTTTGGTAAGCATTGCATCATGTATATGTATTTTCTTTTTATTCTTCAATGTGTTATTATGGTTTTTATTTAATGTATTTTTTTAGTTTGTAAGTTTCTACTGTACAACACCTTGGATTTCCTCCGTAACGTTGTACAAGTGCTTGTAAATAAATAAATAAATCATAATTTTCATGTACTTGTCAAAAACTTTGCCTCAAACAAGAGTCAAACTAACTATTCAGACCCGGAACAACTACGTGTAGGCCATACACATATTGTATAACCCCTCGCGCGTATAGGGGTATTGTTATTAAAACCACCAAAAAAAAGAAAAAAAGACCAAAATATTGCGGCTGAATAAATTTCGTACACCCGACAAAACGACAATTAAGCGTTTTTCAAGGTCACTCAAGTTGTACAGACGTATGTACAATCGATATATTGATCAAGGCATTAACATAGTATAACATAGCTACGACTCTTAGGAGTCGAGCTAAAAGAACGCTAAACGAAACTATATGGTGGGTGGGTGAAACTTAGTGGTAGACATAAATTTATAATTCGTTCTAATTTGAATCCATCGCTACTGATCGATACCAACTGAAGTACTGACTGTAACATTGTGTAATATAAGTGATCATTTTTATTTAATCTAAATTTAATCTTATTGTTTGCAATGGAATTTGAACTCTGTTGTGTATATCATAAAGTAGATTTTTCCAAAATTTGTTCCAAATTCTAATTCTGCTACATTTTCCAGCATTGGAACATGTCTGCTTGGCCGTCACATGCCTTGGACCGATCTGCTGATACTGCCACCTACACCTGCAGATCTTCAAGCAACATAGCAGGCAAACCCGTCAACAGTACCACTAAATTTGCCGTCGAATGTGAGTATATATTCGTATTGCAAATAATAAACCTTATTTTGAGGTGGGTAAATCATCAAAGGACTCCTCACGCTCTGGGTGGAGCGTGCTGGAGTGCCAGGCTTTTACTGACCAAAACCTAATCGTCTTCCTCCAGTTTATTTATTTATTATTAACACATAAGGTATAGAGGCGGACTTAGTTGCTCTTTGCTAACCAGGGCTTCGGTAACTCTTTCGAACAATCCCGTAGCCCTGGTTGAATATCAACCAGCGCTTCGACGGCGAAGTGACAAGAACTCGTAACGGTCGAAGTCAAAATTTTTTGTCTTGAAAACGTTAGGATGTAATACTAAAAATTGACATTTTGGTTTAGTTAGGAAGTGTTTCCACAATTTAATTTGGTGCTGTATATTTGGATATACACTGGGGCTAATAAAAGTCCAAGATCGTAATTTTACAATCGTATATTCTAGGTTTCTAATAAGAAATACAAGGGCGTGTTGGCGCGCGGTAGGAACAAAGTTGAAAAGTCATTTTGACACGAACGAACGTAACTAGTGATGCGACGATACTTGAGGAATGAAATAGTGAGGCGATATGCGCCGTAACAGGTGCATTTGCAACTAAATATTCGCTTCAGAGATTTCACAAGAATATGCGGAAACACACATTTGAATTAAAAGCACTAAAAAGTAATTTTCTTGAAAAATGTTACTTAGAAGGTATTGGCACTTCACCGTCGGCTTGCAATTTATTAAATAGGTTGCAAAAGAATTAAACTAAAACTACATTGTGCACACGTGGGCCACGTACGCCGATCTGTGCGCGTCGTTCTCCATACATTTTTTTATGGCCACGAAACGCGCCGCTACGTACAAATCTTTCGTGGTCCACGTGTGCGTCGGTCTTGTGTAATTCTCGCTTTATAACTTTGTTTGGGATTACGCACAGTTTATTTATTTATTTAAACTTCATGTATAGTAGTGGTACATTAAGAGAACTTAATGCAACAAGGTATTCTCTACCAACCTTTGAGTTAAAAAAGACAACACTGTGGTAGGTGAGCGCAATAAATAAATACTACATATATTAAAATAGAATGAAGTATAATTGAAATTAGTGGTTTATAATAATAAAAAACATATACATGCTAAAATAATAAACTAATAAATGTCAAATATGATTAATATCAAATCATTATAATTAAGAGAACTCAAAGTATAATAATTACGACAGTCTAAATTAAGGTTGAGAAGACTTCAAAGAGTAGTTCCGAATTTTACGCTTGAAAGAAAATTAGGGTACTTTCAGCTTTTTTGGTGTCAAGGCGAAGCACATTCCAGAGTTTTATGGTAGAGACAGCGTAAGAATTAGACATAAACCCATTGCAGTTTATTGTTCCAAACCCTTACAACCATCTCGATTTCTAAATTCAAATAATTCTTTCCATGTTCTTTAGATGCTTAGATAAGCTCATAATACTTCCGAAAAGCTGACGGCATTCTTGTCGTTTTATGACAAGAATGCCGTCAGCAGTAGAATTGAAACTGAATTTTGAACAACGAATTTGATTTTCGCAGATGAACCTGAGAAGGTAGAAGTAGATCAACGCAGAGTGAACGTGACTGAAAATGAAATACCAGCCAAAGTTGTGTGTTCCGCTAGGTAAGACAATCAAACAATCAACCTATCATTTTTCCAATTCCCAACTGTATCTATTCGGGTCGGCTTCCAGTCTCACTGGGTTTAACTAAGTACTAGTATTTGACATGGAGGAACTACCTAAAACACACTCTCTCACACACACACGCACGCACATCGCTCGCAAAACAGGTCATGAACATAGTCGACGATGCCGATAGGTTCTGGTGCGATGACTGCGTACCGGAAGATGCAGCGTTAGCGCGACTTCCCTCAAGGTGGATCGACAAACCGCGACTGTCACTAGGTTCAAGGGAATCCGATGGATGCGAGACTGTGACAGTTGGGGAAGCTAATGTCCACCAGTAGACATCTTTCGGCTGAAATGATGATGATAGGTGATGACTACATATCTAAGTTCTACAACCCAGAAACTGAAGAACACAGACAAACACACATTTTCTGGTTATTAACTACCTAAACGGATACCAAAGATCAACAAAGAAAACTTATTTTCCGAAACGCGTAGAAATTTTGGTTTCAAATAGATGGTCGCATATCCACGGATTGATTTCTTGGGTAAATTGTTTATGAGTGTTTTTTATTAGGAACTACTAATAGGGTGTCGTCTAGGATTGCCCTTTACTGTATGAGATTTAAACATAACTGTCGAAATGCAAATGAATATGAGGACGACAATACAACAATAAATAAAAACCCTGGAAACATGAAAAATAATCGACAGCTCCATACATTTATGTTTTGCATTAGAATGTTTGAAGGTATGCGGAACAGAGAGTAAAGTCCCGCAAACCTCCGTTGAAAAGGGAGGATCCTCCGGCCAGACGGGTGTTAGGTCTGGTGGGCAGCTGCCCGATAGATGATTTCGGGCTGTTCTATATGTTCTAATCGCGCGGAAAACTTTGATTGCGCGATGCAGGATTAGTTCTTATGTAACGCCATAGATGTTGCTACAAATATAATATATTAAATATGTACCTGTTCATTATGTTCACAGAGGTTTCCCCATGCCCTCCTTCATATGGCGTCGTGAAAACCCCAGTAAGACAGCCAGCAAGGAACATGGTAACAACTCGCTCATCCTGTCATCTTCAAACACATTGCTACTAGGACCGGCACAGAAGAAGGATGCGGGCATCTACACCTGCGAGGCGTACAATAGACATGGCTCTGCTAAAACTACTATGTTCCTGGATGTTTGGTGTAAGTAACTCTACTGTGAGGATAAATTAATATTTTGTCCTATTTCACGTAACTTAATACTAAAACTTACCTTATGCATTAGGATTACATATAGGTATTTATACATTTATTGACAGTAAGGGTAATTCAGAAGAACCAGGGTTACCAACATAGCTTAAAGAATCGCCAAACTTAAGTAGCAGTGGGCAGAGCACATTGCTCGTAGAACGAATGGTCGATGGGGCCGAAAGGTACTAGAGTGGAACCGGAAAAACGCAGCGTTGGAAGGCCTCACACAAGGTGGACCAATAACCTTGTGAGAGTCGCGGGAATGCGATGGATGCGAGACGCATAGGACCGTTTGTTGTGGCGACACTTGGGGGAGGCCTATGTCCAACAGTGGACGTCCTTCGGCTGAAATGTTGATGAAGGGTAGTGCTAATGTCACGCGGGTGGTAGCTAATATTCTAAAATTATTTCCTCTTTACTAGTTATGGATTTAATAAAAATATGCAGACGCCATCGGACCATCATACAGATCCTTCGGATAAACAGATAGCCGAAAAATTTGTTCTGAATAATGTTTGACTAGAGCAAGGGGTTTGATTCTGTTAATCATGAACATATTAAAAAAAAAAATCATTTTTTCTATAGTTTAAAAAAGCTTTGAAGTTTTCTGTGTTTTATTAATATACTCAGGGCATCAATACTGAGCAGTTTTAAAATAATATCAGCTAAGTTAAAGTTAAGTAACAATATACGACTACATGATTTTAGTTTACTGCAAGGAAGCATATTAGGGCCACTATTGTTATAACATAACATTTTTTTCACAGTTAAAGATCAGATGTAGAATACAAAATCAATAACTTATGTCCGTCTTTTCTTTCAGTTATTCCAGAATGCGGTATAAAGCAGAGTGATATTGATGGAGTCCAAGTACTAGTTTGCACTGCACACGCTAACCCGTCAGAGGTAAATATACATACAAACATGAACACACACCATTGCCCCACCGTAGTAAGCAAAACTATAGAACATCACCTACTACCATGTTTACATACTTCAACAACAAATTGTTGATGTTGTAGTTGTTGTAGTTGTGCTACAACAACAAAAATCTATAACGAAGAAACAACAACAGCTACAACTGTCAGTGAAATTATTCGAGGTGATGTCGAGTTAAAGGACATGACTTGCAATATGAGCTCTAGCTTATTATAAATATATATTTTATTACTTCGTAAATTTTTCGACTTTTAACTTAATTAAATAAATTAACGTAAACTTATTAAATAATAATAATAATAATAATAATAATAATAAATATCATTTATTTCTCTCATAAAGGTACATTGTAACAAGTTTATTTTACAATTCTTTCTTTAAGTCTAAAAAACCTTTGTGAGAGCTGGAGTCTGAACTAGGTTCGAGACCTGTAAGACAGATCTCCAGGCTCACACCCTTTTAAACATTATCGCAGTTTGCGGCACATAAACATGAATCTTATGTTTGTAAGATTATGGTAAATGATATTTGAGAGATAGACATGTTAAGTGTGAAGGAAGAGGGATATTTTTATTGAAATGTGTGTGTAGTGTTTAGTGTATGTGTGTGTATGTGTTTATAATTAATGTTATTAAATTTACTTTATGATTTGTATGATACTTTCTGTGTCTTCATAGTCCAAATCAAGGAGCCAGTTCCTTACTGTTGTTTTACATTTATATTTAGTCATTTCATACATATGTAAGATTTTATTTACTCTGTTGTAAACATAGGGACCAAGGAAATTATAAAAACGTTGAGCTAGCCTCGAATGAGAAGGGTTGGATGAACAAACTGTATGCTTTCGTCTCAGGGATTTAAACTTATCCGGATTAAAGGAAATGCGAGTGTGGACTGTTAAAATTAAATTTAAAATGAACAATTTCCGAATGGAGAGAACCTTACAGGTTTTGTAAAGTTCCGTGGTAGGAAATTGATAAGGAAGTGACCACCCAACTTTAAGGATCGCTCTTTGGGCACGTTCCAGTCTTATCACATGAGTTTTTGCTGACCCACCCCACACAACTATACAGTACTGGGCAAGTGACTGACAGAGGGCCAGATAAACTTGTCTGAGGACAATTTCGTCAGCCACATGGCGAAGGTTCTTAAAAATAAATATCAATTTACGAAGTCGGGAGGTAAGTAAGTCTATGTGGTTCGAAAATGATAAAGAGTCATCTATCTGGACACCCAAGTATTTTATAGTATCTGTGCGACTTAGATGAGCACAGCTGCATGGTGTTTGTGCTGCATTACAGGAGTGTGCAATCAAAGAAAAATGGGATGACGAAAGTTTACCAGATTTAGACAGGGAAAAGGTAAGATACTTAGATTTTTCCACATTTAGGGTTAGCAGATTTTGTGCCAACCAGTCAGTTACAGTATCAACTCCTATTTGTGCATGTTGGAATGTCGACTCCCAGGAATCACCATGAAATATTAAGGCAGTATCATCAGCGTAAGTAAAAATTGATCCATTAGTAAGCTTATGACGACAGAGGTCATTAATATAAATAAGAAACAGGGTCGGCCCAATGATACTACCTTGTGGCACACCGTAGGTTATAGGGAGTTCGTCACTCATCCATTCGCCAATTTTGACACATTGGCGTCTTCCTGTAAGGTAACTCTTAAAAAGTAGGAGCTGATCACCTCTGATACCTATGTTCTCGAGCTTAGTTATGAGTCTAGGAATAGAGATGGTATCAAAGGCTTTTGCCAGATCTAGGAAGATGCCTAACACACATTTTTTGTTGTCCAAATGACTAACGATGTTATTAGTGAGATCTAGTACCGCATTACTGGTGGAGATTCCTGAACGAAAACCGTATTGGCAAGGAGACAAAAGACGATAATGCTCAAGGTATTTAACGAGCCTGTTATTCATTAGCCTCTCAAGTAGCTTGGATAGTGTAGGAAGAATTGAAATGGGCCGGTAATTATAAGGTTTGTCTCTGTCGCCGCCTTTGTGCACGGGATGAACGATTGCCAGCTTGAACGCATCAGGAAAGACTCCTGTGCTGAAGGCCAGGTTATATAAATATGTCATGTGTGGAATAAGTATGTGTTTGAATTTTTTAAGAAATGTACCCGACACGCCATCGGAGCCCACTGCACAGTCAGTCCTAAGCGTGTCAATTAAATGATCCAACTCAGAATCATCTGTTTGTAAGAGGACAAAGGTTTTGTGATCGTCGGAGTTGTGAGGTCGTAAGGATGTAGTTGGAACAGCTATATTTTCAGCTAGTGAACGCCCAATACTCGCAAAATAGGTATTGACTTCATTTACAGAGCGTTTACAGTCAGAAGGAGATAAAAGATCAGATGCATGTGTTTTTTGTTTGGTAGTGTTTGTGATTGTTTTTATTGCTTCCCATAGCTTTTTATTATTATTTTTTGCGTTATGAATAAACTATTTATCGTAGTTACATTTTGCAGTTTTGAGCAACATGGAACAATAATTTCTGTACCTTTTAAATGTAACTTTTAGAACCTCATTTTCTGGAGTTTTTTTTAATTTTAGGTGCAGTCTATCGCGGTTTCGGAGACATTTTAAAAGACCTGGGGTCATCCACGGCTTTTGCAACCGTTTACGACATGGCACAACTTTTTGAATCGTGCTTTCTCGTATGATCTTATTGAGCGTATTTATATAGAAGTTAGTAGCTTCATTAACATTTTCAAAACTGTATAGTGGGTGAAAATCTGACTGCGCAAGCATTGTTTCAATGTTAGCGTAGTCAATAATTTTAGTCGTTCTGCATTTTAACGGAAGGGTTAAAGAAGGTTTAGAAAGTTCGATGAAAAACAGAACAGTATCATGGTCAGTCACAGATGTGTTTGCAACATAGGAAAACGCTGCAAATTTTGATTTTAATATCACATGATCAAGGCAAGTGTTATTGTTACGAGTGGGAAGCGTGTGTGCTGGCAACATACCGTGAAATGCTAACATAGTAAGATACTCAGTAGAGCGAGGGTCGCTACTGTTATTAGAAATGTCAATATTGATGTCCCCTGTGATAATAATATTACTGTAAGAAGATAAAGACTGAAGCAGTCCACTTAACGATTCAATGAACGGGGAGACATTTCGGTATGAGGGGGGACGATAAATACCTATAACTACCGTGTTTTTGTTGAGTTTTGCCACAAGACAGTTTGCATCTTGTATTATATGTTCCGTGACGGAAAACGGGTGGTGGTTCCTAAAGTAAATTACCACTCCCTCGTTTTGTGTGTTATGTAAGGTAGTAGCAGCGGAGGTATAGTCGTCAAGCATAGGCAGTGGAGAAGAGTTATACAACCAGCATTCGGTGAGAACTATTATATCCCATGGTGCTCTACTTCTTTCAAGTAGGGTAGTAAAGTCCATGAAGTTTTTATTAATGCTTCTTATATTTTGACATAATAGCCCTAATGCATTCTTATGTAATCTAGCAATTTCCTTGCAGTCTTCCATTTCACAGGTTGCAGAGTCAGCTATTGAGACGCTGTCTAGTTCATCTTGAATGTGATTTAAATTATCGAATGATTAAGGTAATATAGTAGTGATTCAATTTTAGGTGGTTCTCAAATTGGACGGAGGGTAGTGCTATTCGACGCGTACAGAGTATGATATGAATATGAATATATGAATATGCAAGGAAACTGGGTCGTATATTAAATAACACAAGCGAAGTGCTGAAACGTGTGTAAGTGTGAAGGCGGTTGAGGCATAATGAGAGGTGTAGATTAAAGCATGCTGGAATGTGTGAGATTGCATATGTGTGTACTAGGTGCTTAGTGGTTCTAGGTGTGTGTAGGTGAGTAATCATTTTGACAATATAGTTAGTTACAATGGTTAATAAAAAGTAAACAATTAAACACGCAATAAAATAATAAAATAAACAAAACACAATTTTTTTTAAAATATGAGGAACAAAGAGAGAAACTATAGAGCGACATGCGGAAGACATGGATTCATTGCCTAGTCATATTTCAGGAATCTTAGATAAATCCTCTTCAGAGTAAATGCAATACCGTTTCGCCCCATCTTCTTTGCGAATGTACACTTTGCCATGGGCTGACCAACAGTGTTTGAAGTGATGTAGTGCAGCAAATTCTCTAGACAGGAAAAATAATTTCCGAGTTTTCATAGGCAAATTGTCTGAAATGTATACTGGGAGTTTTGGACCATCGATATGCAGTTTGGAGGTATTCAATTTATCATCCCTGTTCGCCTTATTGTAGGTCCTGGCAGCTTGCAATATGCTTTCTTTTTTTAAAACGGTAGTGAGTTCTACTATAACGGTGTTATTCATAGCTGTAGATGAATGGATCCTGAAGACATCTTTGATTTCGGTTTGAGCTATCGGGGGACCGAGGGTTTTGCCGATGTTTAAGACCACGTTCACGAGATCCATTTTGGATTCGTTAGATTTCTTTGGGATGTTTTTTATTTCAAGGCAGGTGTTTTTTGCTTGTTTTTCTAATTGATCCATTCGGTCTTCAAGCTTTTTAATGTATGTGTTTGTGTCTTTTCTTTCAGCCTCATATTGGAGCATTTTATTCACAATCTCGTCGTACTTAGTCGAGGTGAAATCGACAGATTCTTGCAGTTTCACGTACTGAGATTTAATTTCATTTAGCGAAGATTCCATTGACGTCAAAAACGAAGACTGCTCCTTCTTTAGTTCTTTAATCATGACAGTAATTTCATGGTTGCTAGAAACCACTTCGTGGTCCTGTTGTTTTCGAATTATACGCCTCCTCTTATTTCGATTGGTGATATTTGTAGGCGAACAGTCATCGAGAATATCCATGGAGGAATTTAAATTAGGTTCAGAATGATAGTGGGGTGGTGAACTTTTATTTGAAATAGCTGGTAACATCGGTGGTGTACGCCTGAGTGACATCACAAATAAAAATGCAAAGTCGAAAAAAATACAAAAAGTGGATTTCGCCTCTGGCAGGATTTGAACTCGAACCTCGCGATCAACGCCTTGACCAAGGTAGCCCGTTATCCCACAGTGCTATGTGTTGTTATGAGACAGTAGTTCAAATTAGTTACTGCACTCTGAACGGCTCTGGTCACCAGTAACAGCAGTTGGGTGACTCAGTAAAAAGTTCTTTGTTCACTGTGACTCGCCGCTAATGAGTCCAAAGTCCAGAGCGTCACTTTTATTTGAATTTATACGAACGTTTAAAATTAAAAGTGTTATTATTGATAATAATAAGAGTAATTTCACTTTGATTTTAACACTGAATTGTCACTTTTTCATTATAGAATACGTGTGTCAATAGTTTGCACAAAACAAAGCACTTTAGACTCGTTTTATAGAATTTTAAACACGGAGTAGACACGCCGCACGTCTGTTCACAGTCAGCGTTACGCGGGGAGGATGAAAAAAAAAATAAATAAATGGCAATACCGCGGAAGTATCTCTGTCCATAAAAGCGTAGCGATATCTTGAAAAACAAGGTGGACACTCGAACCCTATGACATTGTTGTTTCTACACCAAACGGCTCGAACATATTACTTCCTATTCCGATATATCCTATCATATTTATGATGCGCCGTTTAAAAGTTTTATGCCACTAAACTTGTAACATATTTTTTACCAGGTAACTTTCTATTGGAAGCTAAAGAATGACAACGACAGCCTGACTGACGAGAAGATTTGGCAGCAAGGTACTCAGAGCTTCCTCCGTCTGAGCACCAGTGTGGACGTGTACAGGACCTACCTCTGTTATGCTAACAACTCTGTCGGCATGTCCCGCGCTTGTGAGCGTGACGTTATGGGTAAGTTCATTTATTTATTTATTAGCTATTGCCCAAAGTTTTGTCCACGTCAGTTTATAAATTCGTAGAATCCTAAATCTTTCTCCAAAATAAAAGTAGCTTAAGTTACTTTTTATAAAATCGATTATTTAGGTACTTGCTGAACCGTCAAAATTAGTCCGTTCCTTTTGGAAATTAGCCGAAACGATTTACTTAATTCGAATAGAAAAAATCCATTTGACACGGATACAACACAACACATAATTTTACAAAACAAAATGTATATAGATAAAATTTAATAGATCAACGTAATCTATAAGCTTTGCGAGTTGATCGAATTCATATTTATTTTTAGATCCAAAAATCAAAAATGATTAGTAAAACTTACAATTATGTATGTAAACATGACACTATACAAATATTAAAAGAATGGATGAGCCATAGACACACAGTCCTGGCGACTGCAATCTAATATAAAACGTTTTAATCACTTTTATCTTCACCTTATCAAATCATTTATTTCAAATAAACCATTTATAGGCACTTTTCAACTGTCGAAAAATCAGTCAATCGCAAAAAATATGCTAATTACACATTCTAAAGCGTAGATCTCATGGAGAAGAATGTGCTAGAAACTCCATGGACAATTTTTTAAATCATGTTATAAATATGTTACAAATATTGCGGTTACATATTTCTTATTGCTTTCATTAAGTAAAAACAATGTAAATAAATAAGCTAAAAAAAAGCAAGTCAAAATATAAAAAATTAAATAAGCCACTGGCAGCTAAGAGATGAGGAGTCCCAATTGACAGCGTCCGTCCATGGACATGACGCGTATATCAGCACCACTCAACTCAACCATTTTGATGGGAACCGAATGATCCAACACACGGGCCACTATCAGTGAGATATTTGAATGAGCGTGTCAAACTATCAATTCTGCCTTAAGAACTAGACATGACATATTATTACCATTTTATTAATTAATTGGACCTTTAACAGATCGTACCCAACTTCATGTAATTTCAGAAGCTATTAAGTATGTTTGATTCATTCAATCTGTAGTAAATCAATTTTTTTGATTTACAGCCAACTTGGAAAGTTTTGGTAAGTCCCTCGGTAAATTGGGTTTCAGCAATAATGTCAGCATATAATTACAAGCAGCATATTTTAGCATTAACTATAATATTATTTCTCAGAAGGAATTTTTTTTTCTGGTGTTTACAAGCTTTAATTTAACTTGCTTCGTACTACACTTTAGTTTCGGTCATTTTTTTTTTCAGAAAAGTGACTTAATTGGCACTTAAGATGAAATTCAAAAATTTTCTTTTTACTTACCGCACAGCATAATAGCTTATAAGGAATTGAAGCACAGTTTTTTTTTTACTCATTTTTAGGTCATAATAATTATATTGGAAAATTATTTATTATTAGAATATAAAATTGTTATAATTTGTAAAAAAATTTAATTGATCTTTCACGTGTCACTTTTCAATCAACTATCATTAAATATCCAATTTAATGATATTTACTGTTTTTTGTTCTGCTCAGAAAATGTCTTCTACTAGGTATATCCTTCATAGTAGTTTGGTTTGAGTTTATAGCCATTAACAATTTTAAGGGCAATGCTTTTCCGGTAGAGATGAGTTGACTCTCTACCCATCTATACTATATTCCGCGTTTATCATTATTTTGAGCAAAACTGCCAAAGGCCAAAATTTTTACTCCACTCTCAGTATTCTAAAATTTTCCACTTTGCTTCACTCGTGATTTGCCATAATGATATCTTTCCAATTGTTACTGTTGAATTAGTTTCGTGTCTATTAGTTGTGTGTATTCGCAACTCGTCTCACGATTTATCCTCGTCTCTAGTTTTGACAATCCCTTCCATCTTTCCATTTTCAGACTTCTCTCTTAAATCGTCATCATCATAATTTTAGCAGATAGGCATCCACTGCTAAACATAGGTCTCCCCATATGGTTTCACATCGACTGGTCTATTATGTGTCGCATCACCAGGTTATTGTCCACCTTGTAGGAGACCTTCTTATTAATCTAATCATCTAATATGTGTGTCTTATCTCCAGGTACGAAAGTTTGGTGGCGTGATCAACAGAAGTTGATACTCATCGGGGGTGTAGCTCTGGCTATTCTGGTGATCACCGTGATCCTCTGCATCATCATTATCTGCATTTGCCGGCGGATGAGGGCCAAGTCCAAATGTAAGTCATCCTCTTTTCTGCTGTTGTCAGTTTTTGTGACAAGTTAGACCTAAATTTGGGAATGTAGTATATGTAAATTGGAGACTAAAATGTAAAAATGCACGTAGTACACGCAAAATAAGAAGAGATTATTTGCGAAGAAATTCTGAAAATAAGCTTCATGGACACTATTTTTCGTTTGATAGCACAAAGTAATTATTAAAGATGCAGTTTTTATATTTTATTATTTTGAAATAGAATTGTTATTAGATTTATATTTGGTTGTATCACTTAAACTGAGAAACTGTTCAAGTGATATACCCAAGTGTTTGAAGTGTTCGTGGGACAAGCTATTAAAGAAAATATTACTTGAAACTGTTATTTTTTATAGTTAACGTGTCATATAGACTGACTGTGATTTTTGCTTGAATTTTTTTAGTGTCGTATTTTTATTAATTATGTCGTTTGTAATATAAACATCTAAATGTTGAGTAACTAATACTTGTTTTTAAATTTTGTCTTTTCTCATTCGAGCATTGTAACAAAAATCAATGTTGTTTCATATTTTTCAATTTCATATGTATTCTTTAAAAAAAATCGCATTAGAAATATCAATTTCATTGCCATGTAACATATTGTTACTCACATTTTTTGCAATTTTTTGTTGATTTCACTTTTTGGTTTTGCAAAAACTAACATTTATTTTTTTCTTCATCCTATTTTTCCCGGATGCTGCTACTAAACACAACATCGTCAACTAACATACAAACATACTAGACAATAATCCGGTCGAATTAGAGGAGCGCGAAAAGTAAGTTTTTATTTGTCTTGTTTTTCATTATTTTTATTTTTCTAGAATGTCTAGTACTAGTTAATTTATACATCTCTATAGATTTAATTTTTATAGGTATTGTTAGAAAGTTTTTTTTCTTATTTTATTTTGTCACTTCACCAATTTTGCTACAGTCTTTTATTAAAAATTATTTTATTGCTATGAAAACTTTCTAACAATAAAAGTACTTATCCATATTCTTAAACAGTTACCAAATCCTGAAAGTTTAGATCCATTAATTATTATTATTTTACTCCAAACCAAAATATAGCCTGTAGAGTTAGTCCTAAATGTATTAAAAACATTATTAGCTACTTTATTTAATCACACGTTATAATTATTTTATTAAAGTATATCTATCCCTTTCTATTATATCATATATTTATATATTTATACGTTACTAACATTGTTAAAAAAAAACACTTTATTTTTAATTTGTGTAGTATAAAGTAATAAAAATTTTGCAGCCACGCCATTGGTCCGAGCAGATTCATGGCATACATTGTCAATGCCCCCCTCAAGGTCGCCCGTAGTTGTGCCCATGACGAGGTCATATCATTACGACTAGAAGGTCAAGGACGTTCCCAAGGTCATTTGAGTTTGAGTTTGAGTGAAGCGCTATATTTAAATGCTTGGACCAACGGCTGATAGTTTTGGTTGAAAAGTCTGTGAGGGCTAAAATGTGCTGATCATGATAATATTTTTAATGGTTTGACGGCATTGTTTACTGATTTACTAAAGCATTAGTAGAGAAACATGAAAACATTTTTCTTTATAAATAAAAAAAAATTATATAATTATTTTTATTTTCAATAAAAAGAAATCGTTAAAGATGCTATGGGTAAATTATAATTAAAATCGAAAATGAAATTAGCTGTCAAATCATTAAATTAAATTCCACTATATTTTAGCAGCTAATTTGGGCTTGAAAATAGAAAAAAAAAATAGAAGCATGTTTTTATTTTATACTCTTGACAAAATAACACTGGTTTTCAAAAATATATTTATTATCATTTTATATTATCGTGTACTATTATTAACAATTATTAATGTGTAGGTTCCTAACCGCACTAACCCCGGACGTTCTAAGATTGACCACAATTAATACTTCAGGTACATTTTTAACAAAAAATGCTAAAAAAATAAAAAAAACAGTTTCCAATCATTTTATTTTAGTTGGAGGATGCTTTCTTATTATTTAAATGCTGTTTGGCTAGTTTTTTTGGATTTTGGCGTAAAGTGTGACCACAGTAGAAAAATTTGAGTAGTCAACGAAATTGACAAAATTATATTTTGTACAAGTATTTTTGAGTTATGCATGATATGAGATTTGGAAAGCATTCTTCTTGTTACTTCACTATTTCTGTATATTTTGTATCTAAGTATTGTTTTTTTCATGTAGGTAGTTTATATATAGTACTTTTTATTTATTTATTTTGGTTATCATTTTATATAATTTTAGTAAAAGCGTTTTAATTATTTTTATCTGTTTTTATCTGTACGATTAGGATTAGTTCACGTATTAAAAATCACGAGTAGGTAAAATACAAAAATATATTGGCGTATTGACTTCAAGAGACATTTATACATTCTTTAGTTTACTACATACACTCACCGCATGTACATATTGTCATTATTTTTATTTCTTTTTATTTCCTTATTCAGTCCGGATGGTAGCTGTGTTAATGAGGTTTCGATCGCGCAATCAATTATATCACAAGCATTGCCTGCCCTATCGCCTCGGTTAAATCTATCATTCAGCCCAAAAACATGTGACAGAACAAGACTAGTCGATTCACAAAGTTACCCTCACAACTTGGAAATGAACAAAATCGAAGACAGTCAAGAAACTCCCCAAAACACTACTCAAACAGAAACGAATCAAGAGACTGAGCTACAAACACCGAAACCTGAACCTAAAGCTGAAGGTAATAAAGGTCAAACTGTTGTGACTCCTAGCAAGTGGCCTTTGAAACCAGGAGTCTTAGTGCACGTCAATTCAAACCATACTCTAAGTCCTAAAAATCAAGCAAGATTACAACAAAATCAACAAGCAGCAAACGAGGAATCTAATTTAGGACTTCTTGAAAGAAATAGATGTGAAGAAAAGTCACCACCAAAAGTTGAGTATTCCAAGAAAAGTGGAAAACCAAGACATAATGTTGTATCGGATATTTTCAAAAATCTCCGACGAAAGAGCGAAGATTCAGATGATGACAGCGGAAAATATAAGAAAATTAACAAGTCTAATAAAAGAGCTATGTCACTAGTCAACATGAATAAGCCAGGATTTGTAGTTCAAAAGAATCGACTCCGATCTTTATTCCAAAGCGAAAAACCTAACATTATTGTAACTGAAGGAGGTAGCTGTTATAAAGATAATTATTTTATTAATTTGATAATGAGTGAAACAATTCTACAAACAATTTCTCATACACGATCATCGTACCGCGTACCTACCGTAATACGTAATGCTGGGAGTCGACCGATGATCTGACGAACACTGTGCGATTTTGCTGAAGGCAAGAGACACAGCACCGGTCGATGTGACGTCTGGGGAAGGCTTATGTCCAACTGTGGAAGTCTTTAGGCTGACATTATGATGACTTTCATTAAAATTCTTATCATATTTATATGTATTAGGGCAATTCAAGTTTTACATAAGCTGATTATATTTTTGTTTGCATTATTGTATCACACATTATCATCAAACACTACACTAATATCACAACATTCCAAATCTTCTTCATTTTAATAATCTATGCTTTTAACATTTACATTGCTTTAGCATGGACTTTTAACTACGACTGTAGACACAGAATCTTAACTAAATCAGCATAAATTCTGACTATTTTGGTGATTTTTTCTTTTTTGCTTTATAATTATGAGTTGAGAAAATAAAAGAATCGCTTTGAGATATGGCTTAAATTTTAATAATTTACGTAGACTCACCAAAATAGTTTTTACATGACATTTTTTTTATTTACAGTCCTCAATTGCTTTTGCTTCTTAAGCACGTTTTCTGCCACAATGCTTAAAGCACGAATTAATTTGCAATGTTTTCAATGTGAGCATGTTTTTAGTTGTGTCGTTCAAAAGGCCTGATAGAATTGTTGCGACTAGTGCGAAAGTTAAACCGTTTACTGATGAAGAACCGAGAAATACAAGGAAACGAAAGAAACCCGGTGACAGTGAGTAGAGCATGATTTTTGGTTTGTTTATTGTGATTCTGTGATTTTTTTATTTCACACACGTCAAATAGAGAGAGTAAACTGTAGCAAGTAAATTATAACCCTCAAGTTGAAGATAAAATAAATATTTATAAATGCAAGCATAACACTTAAAGAGTAAAGTTTATATTTAAAAAACAAACATGATATCTAAATTCTGACGATAAAGCAACATTTTTGAACTTTGAATATGCCATAAAAGCTAAAAATAAAATTCGAGTACTCTAAATAGACAAGTTATTATTTTAGTAGAATTCAACGAAATTAAATTCATGAACTTTTCCCGAAGTTAAGTTACAATAAATCCATAAAATAAATATTCTACTTCCACAATCCTCATTGCACCATTACTCCTTACAGGCCCACCTTCGAATGGCGTAGATAATCCAGCAAACGGCAACCTTGGAGCGGACAACCCGGGTCTCTACGAGAACCTGCCGTTCCACGGACTACAACAACCACCCAATAAGGTATGTTTACTGATAACTTGAAGACTGAAGAGTAGAATGAAAAGCTATAATAATCATTTGGTCTTTCAGTAACACGGCTATCAAAAAATCTTTTAAGACAATAACCAACACAAAATAAACTATTATAAAACTTGGATATTAAAGAAAAGAGGTCTTTGGTATTCAAGTGAATCAAAAATTGTTTGGTGATAATTAAGGACATGAAAGACAAGACGTTCGGTGAAAATTGTGTTACTAGAGGAAATAGTTAAATAGATCAAAGAATTAAGAAATAAAATGGGTGATTTGATTAATTATCTTACATTGCAAATGTTAAATTTCATTCAATCAATCGATTTTGAGAGGTTACTGAAAGACTGTAGATAAAATATCCTTTTAATAAAACTACCAAAACTTACAAATTAACTTTTTATGTTGTTTTATATGGTTCTGCTTTAATTATAATTTGCATATTTGTGTTTTGTTTCATGTTTTATTAATTTGCATGTAAAGCCTGTCCAAGCTATACAACCTAGGGTTATTGAAACCAACCCTAAAACATCGAAAGGAATAGCAGCTTTGCAGAAACAACTGACTACAAACCCGTCGTTCACACCAAGACTCGTTTGCCCACCATTTGTTCAAAATGCTATAGGATACTCCATGGCCTCCAACTCGCAATACTCTTATGGAATCCCAGTTTTGTCGCCGATACAACAAATGTACCCACTACATCAAACGGTTTTACTTAATCCATACTTACCACAAATGCAAACGTCGTTCTTAAAACAATTCCCAACAATAGACGAAGAGATCCCTGAAGGCGACAAAAGAAAATTTTCTTCCTTAAACACGAGGGTACATAGAAAACCACCACAGTTTCAATCAATGAGGATAGTAAGGAAGCGCAATATAGAAAGATTTTATCCTAACACGGAATATGGAGAGAATTTCAATGAAATCAATAATAACAAGAATGAAAATCCTACGCCTTTTACTGAAGATACAATTTATGTTAACTGTCCGTCTTTACTCAGAGTCAAATCTAACATAAGTGGTGTTGAACAATTTGAAAATCTTACAGATTCTATACAAGTGTGTGATGAGACTGATCTGAACAAATCTACCTCTTCTCTAAATAGGCCTGTACCAGCCCCTCGAACTAAAATATCACCTTTTGTTTCACCATCTAAAAGTGATCACGTTTACGTTAATCTATCCATGCCTTTAATAAATACGAAATTTTCTAAATCTATTGATACCATTGATGCCCCGGTACGGCCGACTAAATCCGCTGAAGATATACGCAAGACAAAATTTGAAATTTTTAAGACTGAGGATCAAGATGACAGTGATGATGAAAAGGAACCTGAAGAAGCCAAAGTAGATCTCTCTAAACCAAATATAATAGGAGCAACTCCTAAAAGAAATCTATCTGTAATATTACCGTCTACATCATTAGTTAAGTCTGTGGTAAAGCAATTGAACGATGAGGGTATAAACAAAGTCGGGTTGCCAAAGAAACAAGTGATACCACCAAATAAGACGTTACAAATACCAAAATTGACAGAGAAACCAGTGCCAAAACGATCAGTTGTCAAACGTAGTCATTCAGTGCAGAGTAGTATCACAGTGGACAGTGATAACGGTCAGGTATAACGCTTATTTTTACTTTTATTTTCTGTTTTATGTTCCTTCTGGCTAACTTTGTGTGTTCTAATCACTAACAAAACTAATTTCCTTTTCAGAATACTAACATACTCCAACAACAATACATGCAAAAACGTAACCATTTCACAAATCTAAGCAACAAAGGGAAGAACAAGAAAAACTTTCAAATACCACTCCAAAAACATCATAGCTTTTGTTACTTCCAACCTATAAGAGTCGACAAAAGAATCCCTGTTGATCAGGAGAGGTCATACAACAACACAATAGGGCCTCTCATCTACCAACCTTCAGAGGCACAGTACTATACTAAAACATTAAACAGGACGAGAGAAAAGAACAGTCAGAAGCTAAATCGCTTGAAAAAATCAGAAAGCTTAAGGGAAAAACTCTCATGTGTAGGTGTATACGATAACTATCAAAAACCTGACTACCCAGAGCCTGAATACAATGAATCAGAAAGGAAATCTTACTTACAATTGCTTAAAGGCAATTACATATCAAACTCAACGAGAAACCTTGGACCCGAAAATTTCACCTCGAACTATTCGGGTCCAAAAGACGAAAAGCCTAAACAAAAAAAGTTAGTGTACGCTGATTTAGCATTAGGTAACCATAATATGAAGTTTAAAAACACGGTCAATTCTAATAGACATTTGTATGATACGTATACCGTAGGGTCAGATAGTGCTAATAAAGATACTAACTCTAGTTATAATAAGAATATGTCTAGTACTACTCAGAGAAAAAGTGGTCACGCGCAACCTAGAAGTGACTATGCTACTCTGAAATTTAACGAGATCGATGTCTGAAAGGTGAGTTTCTCATATTATTGTAAATAAGTTTCAAGGCTGATCTGAAGCTTCAAATTATAATTATCAATACAATTAAATTTCATTCTCAGAAACAAATTTTCAGATTCTGCCTTTAAACAAAGCCAAATATCTCTCTATTCAAATTATTTCAAATTCTGAAATTCCATCTGTTATTTAATTAATATCAAAAACATTAGAGTCCTAGATATGAACTACAATTTAAGCAACAAAAAAACTATTACTATAATGATAATATGCAAAAACTTTGTATAAAAATTGTAAAAGAAATATTTTAATGGTAATATGTGACTAAGTGGAATTCTATCGGCTTTCACAGCATGAATTTTCCGACACGCCATAAGAAAACCCTTATAATAAATTGCCTACTTAAGTACCTACTAGTAATAAATTATAATACTCATACATTTACATCATTATTAATTGATAATATCAAAAAAACGGCCAGTAATATTAAAATGCTTTTTAATAGCCTTAAAAATCTACACCCAAAAAGTACCAACTTTTTTTAAGAATTGAAGCTGCAAGCAATGCTTTTGATGACCTTTCATGTTGTAAGATATGGTCACATTTCTACTGGACACTTTGAAACAACCTCTCACTGTTCGAAAGCTCTCATATCTAATCAAGATTACTTTTTTATTATCCATGTAAATGTATGAGATCTCAATAAGCATGTATTTGCAATGTTGTGACGTTTTTTTTATATTTTCTTCTAGGAACGCTTTACCAAGAGTGACACGTACATTTTTTAAAATAAGGTAATTTTTTTTTCAGAAACCTTTTCGGTCTCATATCGCTTTTTAAATTCATCGCTTTCTAAAATTCACTTTTTTCAAAATTTTATTTTCATCATTTTGAGATGCTGAATAAAAAATGCTCGGCTTTTTAATATAATATTAAAAGTTAAAATAATAATATGTTAAAAAGAAACAAAATTAATTTATCGTAGCTTTGCACTTAACACATATTACCATTGTATTTTATGTATGTTTTTTTTCTATATTTGTCTAATCATGCAAAAAAAAGCAAAAAAAAATGTTCTTTAAAACATTTAATTATTTTTTTCTCAGCCGTTCAGACCTGAAGACCAATTCATCTATGCAGACGCTGACATGAAAGACTACGGGCCTATCAATTACAAAGCAGCATCGATCTACGCTCAAATGAAAAAAGTGAAAGAACAACAAAAATTACAGGAAATATACGATAAAGAAGATATGCTGTGATTACGATTTGGTTGTCAAAGTATGATTTTTGGGACGAATTGCGTGTTTTCAGTGCATTAATGGTGTTAACAGTTTTAACGGTTGAAATCAATGTTAAAAATATTCATAATGCCTAAAAGCCAATAAAATTTTGGTGTTTTAAAACAAGTTGACTAACAATATTACATTTTTATTTTGGATAATTTTCTTTATTATTTAGGCAATGCTATCGCATTTTTATTGTTTTCGTATTAAGTAATTTAAATTGTTGACTTGTCATTAATCAAATGTATTTTTTTGCATTTTTCCTGTCTAATACTAAGTACCTACGGACTACTTTTTGTACTTATCTCCGTTTTTTAATAAATCTTTGGACAACCAAGTGATCAATCTTGACAAAATAATAAATAATGATTAAAATTATTGCTGGAGATATGCTATCCTGTATTTGTACATTTTAGAATATTATCGTAAGATAATGTAAATAAAAATAGATTTCTTATATAAATGTAACTACCGAAAGATCTAGTTGTCAGTTTAGTATGAATTTTGTGCTAAATAGTCTTTATTTTGAGCTGAAAATAGTTGAATAGTTGAAGTATTTTTGACAATTCCCTGACAAAAATAATGCGCAATCTACTAACATTTTTATTATAAAACTATAAAAACTTAAACTGATTAAACGTGCTTAAAACGGTTTCTGGGTGATAGACAAAGTTATGATGACTATTTTTTTTAATAAAAAACTTGTCGAACTTCACGTCCGCCAAATATTACGTATCTAATCTTAAATTTCATAATGACAAACGGATTTAATTTTTATCAAAGTAGATTAGTAGTCATATAATATTTTGACATTATCTCATATGTTGTGGACAACACGTGTTAACTTTATTGATTATTTTAAATCCGTGTTTAACATAATCGACATTTACGTCGTTATGACATTTTAAATTAGAGAGTATGTGTATTATTACAGAGCTCATTGCATTAACTTTGAAAAATTGTTTCTTTAATTCTGTCTGTTACTTCGAAATTGTACTTAATTTTTTTTTAAATAACTTTTATTTAACAGGGTCCTCAGTTGAAACAAGAATGTAATAATTTTCTCACATTCATGTTTATAATTAAGAATTCTATTTATTCTAGAAAATCTATTCTATCTATTATTATTTCTGATAAATATTTCATCAGAGAAAGCAGTAATAAAAATAGCCAATTAATAGATGTATGGGTCTTTTTTGTAGCTCAAAAATATTCATTTTTAGCATGAAAATCACTTTTTCTGTAATAATTTTGAGCTACAAACTAGATTTTAAAAACAGCACAGCAAAAGCTTCAAGTAGGTTGACAACACATAGAGATTTTAATATCCGTCCAAGCGGGAATGTCTACAAAGATTAGTTGATTTTTAGCTTAAAACCGTGTCTTTGTAAATTTTAGTGTAAATTACATTTTATCGTGTAAAAATTATTAGTCAAAAGACCTAAGACTATCCAAAGATAGATGAATTAGGGTGTGTATTTGCACGAGAATTGTGCAATCCTGCGGAATTGCACGATCGAGTAGATGTGTTCACAGTATAATTAAACAGTGGCCCGTAGCGCAATCGGCATTTATTTATTTTACTTTTATTTATTTTACTTTTATTTTTATCTCACCGAATTATGTACGATTAATTACAACGAATCACAATATTTTATCATAAGTTACAATTTAATGACAATTTGTATTTTTAAATGTTTCTGTAACATCGCTTTTAATAACATTGTTGATGTAAATGTGATAATAGTCTGAAATTTTAAATCTGTATTGGTTCCGTCAAAATGTTCGACTTTATTTTTGTGAATGGCGCCTTTTTACAGCTTAGACTTTGAGTTTTTAACCACTGTACAATCGTGATTAAAAAAAAAACTTCGTGAGACTAAAACAAATTTTCGTACTTAAATAAGTTTAACTGTCGTACTAATGTAAATATAAACAGGGAGAAAAAAAATTAAAAATATCGGCGGACCGTTTTCCAAATTACGAAAAAAGTCTTATACATTTTTTCGTCTTACTTTTTTAAAGATTATTTTTCGATTTGGAAAAAAATACTTTGACAGTATTTTTCGCCGATATTTTTCAATTTTTTTTTCTATATAATTAAAGCACTAGAAGGGCACTCTTTGTCAGTGCTGTGACGTAAGCGGAATTTATTTCATTATTTTAATAACAAATAATATCTAAGGTGTTTAATATATATAATTATTATTGCTGTACTGTTTTTAAACAGCTATAAACTCATTAAATTGTTTTGCAAAGATATAGTAATAATTATTTTGCTATCTAAAACTAATTAAGAACATTCAGAGTTTTTAATTATCAACGTTATTAACGAAAAATAGAACTATAAACAAAAAAATTATGATTTATTTAAATTAATGATTTTATATCTCCTTTATTCTTTAATTATATTATTTTGTAAATACTCAATGAAAGGTAAGTTTTATGGAGTGATAAATTGAGACAATTAATTTGGATTACCTTTATCTATTGAGTTTAACTTTTTTATCTTTTATACAGCAGATTATCAATTTTATATTACAAACACAAACAACGATTTATTTACTATCAATCATTATTAAAGTACAACAAATTTTTTTTTCCTTTTCTTTTCTTAGAAATAGTGAAATAATTCCACCATGTCGCAACAAGGTTTATAGAAACAAAAATAATGGTATTGTATTAGATGAGGTTTTGTACATACAAACTTGTTAAAATATGTCGAATAGTGTTATTAAATTAATTTATGGATTTTTAAATCGTTGTTTCTTTTATATATTTATTTTACCCGCCATGATTGATTCACTGAGCAGAACTATCAGTGTCGAACAGTGCTTTAATATAAACAGGAATCACACTAGTAATGGTGAGCAATGGGTAGTTCGCCGTCCGACCGACCAGTAACCGTCCGGACCGAGCCCAAGTCGTCGACGGCGCGTATTGTTCCACGCGCGCCTCAGGGTGATGTCAGCAAATCGTAGGGGCCCAGCAGGGTCGAAGCCTACTGGGGCCCAAGTAGTGTGAAAGCGAAGCCCGGGGCCCCGGGATGAAGGCAAAGAGGGAACAGGAGTGGGTTTTTAGTCAGTAAAAGTCTGACACTATCTCTCGCTCCACCCAAGAGCGGGATTTGTCATTGGATGATTTTCCCACCTTAAAAAAAAAAACTAGTATTATAAGAGCGAACATTTGTATGTGTGTGTATGTTTGTTACTTTTTTACGATCGAACGGCTGAACGGATTTCGATGAAACTTAGCACACGGGTAGACTACGTCTTGAAATAGCATATAGGACCTACTATATAACTTTTTACCCAAGACCCAAGGTCACCGACATAGCACTAATCACCAAACTTAAGTGGCAATGAGCAGGGCACATTGCTCGCAGAACGGAAGGCCGGGCGGAAAGGTTCTGGAATGAGGAATAAGGTTTCCAGCAAAACGTAGAGGTTAATACTGATATATTTGCAAAAATTATAGAAAGTTTCATTCTTTGTTTTTGCACAGTGCACCATAAAATATAACAGTAGGAGTATCAAATGAATGAGGCTTTTTTATTTTTTAGATGGGAAATCATGTAATGACATTTCTCGCCCTTGGGCAGAGCGTGACGGCATGTCAGACTTTTACTGACTAAAACCCACTCCTATGTTCCTTCATTGCCTTATATTCCAGGGCCCCGGGTTTTCCTTTCACAAGCGAACCCATGGACCCAGTAGGCTTCGACCCTGGTGGGCCCCTACGGTTTTACTGAAATTTTGAGGCGTGCGTGGAACATTTTAGCCGAAAGACGTCGACTGTTGGACATATGCCTCCCCCAAATGTCGCCATAATGACCGGTCGTGTGTGTCTTGCATCCATCGGATTCCTGCGACCCTCACCAGGTCATCAGTCCACCTTGTGGGAGGCCTTCCAACGCTGCGTCTTCCGGTACGTGGTCGCCATCAAAGAGTAGGCTGGTACAGTATATTTACCTAAAGTTCATTGAAGTAACCGTCTCAAAACGGTGAAGGAAAACATCGTGAGGAAACCGGCATGTCCTAGAACCAAAAATTCGAAGACATGTGACATCCACCAACCCGCACTGGGCACGCGTGGTGGATTACGGCCCATTCCCTCTCCTAGAGAGGAGGCCTGAGTCCCAACAGTGGGAACATGATAAGGCCGACTATGCTATGCTATGCTATGCATTGAAATAACAGTCTACATGGAGTTAATAATACCTCCTCTAAAATCTCGGAATCATAAAAATGATAATTAAATATCGGGATTTAAAAAAATTTACTAAATTATTATATATAAGAAACTTATTATGTTTTAGAGTTATTACACTTTCTAAAACAGGTGGTTTAAAACAGATTCTAATTTCTTTATTGTACAAACATAACATTAAGATACAGACAGTTCATGTACAAAAGCGAGCTTAACTCAGCAATGAGTTTTCTCCCAGCAAACCTTTGAATAATAGAGAGAGAACATATTCGAGGGTAGGATCCAGGAAGGTAGGGAAAGCTCTTTAATTTTCTTTGACCCCTGAGTTTGTTTCGGTGTTTCTTCTCAGGGTAGTCAGCTAGGAAACACCGGCCTCATCTAGTTTAAAAATTACGGAAAAAAAAATTGACGTGTAATAGTGTTTTTTAAACCTATTTACAAAATAAATATCATTTATCATAAGTTTCTTCAATATAATAATTTAGTTAAAATGTTTTCAAAGCGCAAAAAGTAATTTGCAACTTCGAATTCAAATTCCGTCATTTAATTTTCTTGTTTACATGTCGAAACACACTGACAGTTTTATATTAAGATAAAAATAATTATTTTGTCTCTTATCGGTAGGTAATTATATATATTAAAAGGTGTTGTTTACAAAAAAGATCTCGGTATTATCTAATTTCTCCGATAGATAATCACTACTTATTTAATTTCGACACATTTAAATCTACGTTTTACAAAAAAACTTTAGACCTCTACGACGTTTTTCAGCGAGATTAGGTATATCGGTGCTAAGGTGTTTTTCACCATATCAATGGTGCGACCATGGGGTTTTAGCTGCTCAGCTAATTAAATATAAACCTAGTAATTTTTTTTGACTGGCCTATTGATCTAGTGGTTAGTGGTCCTGACTGCTATGCCGAAGTTCGTGGGTTCGATCCCCACCCAGGACAAATGTTTGTGTGATGAGCACGATCATTTGTTATGTGTCTGAGTATAATTTATCTATAATATGTATGCATTTAGAAATATATAAAGTATATCTATCAGTTGTCTAGTACTCATAGCACGAGCTCTGCTTAGTTTGAGACTAGATCGCGTTGTGTGATAGTTGTATAGTATTTTTGTTGCATTTTTCAAATTTTGGCAAATTCAAATCTGGGTTTTACAAAAAACTTCAGACGTCTGCGATGCTTTTTCAACTAGATATCGGCGATAACATGTTTTTCAATGTATCGATGGCACCATCGATAAATAGATGATGATGATAATCACTCTAATGTATAGAGGTGAATGTACATACAACATTATTTTTAGTATATTTGAAACCTGAATATAGTTTGTTCAGAAACAGTAACTGAATCGACTCCAAACATTTTTACACAATGTTATATTTTACCCGAAAATATTTCAAAAAGGTCAGATGTTGGACACCACCGACACTAAGTACAACACAGGTTACGGCAGGTCATAGCGGGCATTAGACGCCAGCGCACAGCTGGGTGCGGGAGCGAAACCACCCTTTAGTCGCCCGGATGGCTCGGTGACCATGTATTTGAACGGATAACCAGATAACACAACAAGCTTATAACTTTGTGATTTTTCATAATACAGTTATGAAATTTTGCACTCTACATAAAAATACTAGACACGTGTTTCAGGTTTCGCATATTCTTCGTATTTTTTTATTTTTTTTTCGGGTGGGAAAATCATCTAATGACAACTCCCGCTCTTGGGCGGAGCGGGAGATAGTGTCAGACTTTTACTGACTAAAAACCCACTCCTGTTCCTTCTTTCCCATTTTTTTTTTCTTCGTATGTGTGGTTGTTACTCCTTCATACTCATACGAATGAATGGAATTGGATGAAATTCGACATTGGCTAGGCTACTAGTAAGCCAATTTCTTTCAATTTTGAATATTTTTTGTCCCGGGAGTATGTTCCCTTGGGATACTTTTCGACTATCACACGGGCGAAGCTGCTGTCAGAAATTAGAAATTAAATGAAACAATACGACTTATATTTTTATATTTTACTTTATTCGTCTTCGTCTTACAAAACCTTTTATTTCGAACATTTACTTAATTAAATTGTACTTACATTTACTTATTTAATTTATAATATTTACATTTTTTATAATTATATTTTTTTTACAAAATTTAGTATCACAGCTTTATTTTTGAAACAAATGTTTCCAATTCTCATGTGAATCATTCATGATTAAAACAATTTATAAGACAAAATAACAATACAGTTAAATTTCATTTTACTAAAATTATCTTTCGTCTTTTGTCTAATTAAGCCTAATGTCCACAGACGTGTAGCTTCATAGGCGCGTATTCGTCATTATACGCTTTTTTTTTTTTACGGTGGGAAAATCATCTTATGACATCCCCCGCCCTTGGGCGGGGCGGGAGATAGTGTCAGACTTTTACTGACTAAAAACCCACTCCTGTTCCTTCGTTGCCTTTCGTACCAGGGCCGAGTCTTCCTTTCAGAATCAGACCCTTGGCCCCAGTAGGCTTCGACCCTGCTAGGCCCCTACAGTTGCTGACATCTCCTTGAGGCGCGCGTGGAACAGCACGCGCCGTCGACGACTTGGGCTCGGTCCGGACGGTTACCGGACGGTCGGACGGCGAGCCACCCATTGCTCGCCGTCCGCAAGCCTGCGCCTACGAGTCATTATACGCTTGGTGTAAGCTTGCATGAAACATACATACAAAATAGTGATGCAACGGAAGTGTTTTAACGGAAGCGGAAACGGAAACATGTCAAATTTAGGAGACAGAAACAGAAGTGGAAGCGGGAGTGTTAATACTATGAAGAAAAAGCACAATTTTAGTTTTTTAAAAACAACAGAAGGTTTACGTCGTAATTACGTCACGAGGCGCGGTGATGCGTAGAATGAACCAAAAAATATAATAATAAAGAAACTCGTTGCGACACGTTTGTTTACCACCCCCGCGCCTTTTCCGATGTGTCGAGTCATCTACGCGCCCCCCACCCTCACGCTCCTCGCTGTATTCTTCCGTTTAGAGTTCAGTTATAAATTTTGCGGAAGCAGAATGGGAAACGGAAGTGAAAATGCTTGCGGAACTTCTGCAGAAGCGGAAGCAGAGTTCTGTTGCAACACTAATACAAAACTATGAAGCTGTCGACGAAACGGCAGCGTCGTACCGTGGTGTCGCGTCTATGAAGCTTCGCGTCTGTGGACAATAGGCCATCGTTTTGTATGTAAGTTTCGCGCAGGCGTACACCAAGCGTATAATGACGAATAAGCGTCTATGAAACTACGCGTCCGAGGATTGTAGGCCTTGGTCTTGTTTACTTTGCTAAAAATAGATATCAAATTATTCCTATAGGCTGGGCTGGGCAAAGGTTGCCAATAATTAATTTAAGTAATCCAATAAATAATAATTAATGTTTTGCGCAGTCAGTTTACGGATTTGAAACAAAACAACAAAATTAGAATTCCAGACTAATTTACAAGATAAAATGTCTCGTCTGTGACGTAGGCTAGTAATATGTACTTGACAAAAAATTAACATTATTTGATGATCATTTTTGACATGTTTTATTTTTACTTTTAAATAGAACTGAGTTACTATGATCCCTAAAATGTTTTTTTTTTTCTATTTAAGAATATATTTTCTTTTTTATATTACTGCCCCTTAGTTACTGTTATTTTTTTTTTAGAAAATTTAAATTCTGACTTTTTACAATCATGGTTATCTTGAATTAGGACCACAAATTTAATCTTTGACAGGAATACAATACAAAAGAACTTAAACGGAAAAAATTGTACAAAACCATAATTTTGTATGTTAAATAAAAAAGTTATTAATCAGTGGTATCGCCTTTAAGATGCTTACTGTAAAATATACCTAACTTATACACTATAATTATGTACATTTTTTGTTATTAAACAATAACTACTTTTTAATGTATAATTAAAATACATACTTATTTTAAACATTAGGTGAGACTGACACACAGACACACAGTTTTTTTTAGAAAATAGGTCATTAAGGTATCTTGAGATTTGAAAAAATATTTTTTCAACAAAAGTTTTTTAACAAAGTTTGACCTTTTTTTAAATAAAAAGTGAATTTCATGATAATTTTTTGTACTATTTTGTTCCTTCATAGTTTATTTATCTCTTCAACCATTAATAACCTGTCTTTAAAAATAATTGTTGGGACTGTCACAAAATTCATAAGTAACCATTAATTTGTAGGGGTCCTTCCTTTTTAAATGCAAAATGGCTGCTTATTTCAAACAAAATTAATAATCAGTCATTCCAACGATTATACTTCCGAATTTTCAAACGACAAATAACTTGAGGAAATTTAAGTTTTCCTGTCTGTAAAGTTTGATGTATCAAGTTTTTCTACATCAAAGTCACATTGACAGATTTTTCTGGCTTTCAAAGTTATAATGACATATATTTCTGAGTGTCAAAGTTATAATGACATATATTTCTGAGTGTCAAAGTTATAATGACATATTTTTCTGTCAGTCAAAATGACATGAACGTGTTATCGGTTGAAACGTAACAGAGACTTAAGTGAAGTTGTGTTTGAAAATTCGGTCAATATTTACGCACTTAAACTTAACTTAAAACTACTTATTACCTATTCGTAGATCAATAGAAGTCATATTGCCCCCTGCCAAAGTAGACATAGTCTGAGCACCATTTCCTGGCTTGAAGATCTGTTGAGCAGCATGCTGGATAGGCTAGCTTGGATTTTGTTAGTTTGGCACACCTCTGGCAGAGATCTAGAAGCTCATCCTGGAACAAAATGAAAGAATTTGTTAATACAATGTGAATAATACTTGTATTTTTGTTTCTCGGTGCAGAGCATTTGTGGGCCAGTGGTAAATCACGAGTTATATGTCATGGGTTCAAACCCAACCAAGTGCATTACTTTGTGAGATTTCTTTTATTGCCACTGCTCTTAAAACGGTGAACGAAACATCGTGAGGCATGTTTAAGAAAAATAACAAATTGAAAACGTATTCTGTGACATCCACCAACCCGTTATGGGCCTGTATGATAGATTATGCCCCACTTCCTCTAGGAGAGGGAGCGGAGGAGGCCGGAGTTCCAGCAGTGGGAACATTATAAAGCTATGTTATGTATGTTGCATAAACGATTGAACGGATATTGCTGGAAATGTAATACACTAATTCACTAGCTATACTTACATATTCTCAGAAATGAAGGATATTTTTTGTCTGGTTTCAAGAAGTTATCTTTATTTAATGAGGAAACCCACGTTCGAGAAATATGTATGACACACTAGTGTACGAACTATTAACAAAATAGTAGGCAATTAAAAGTACTGCGTGTAAAGTGGTTGAGCGATTGGCTGTTTCACTGCATGTAACAGGTTCGATTTCCGAACCGAACAGATATTTGCATGAACTACAGATTGTTGTTCCGGACCCTAGTGTCCTATGTATGTCAATTTACATTTGTGAATGTACGGGAGTAATTTGTTAGAGTGCAGACACGCTTTTTGAAACAAGGAAAGAAAGAAAATTTGTAGGTATAGGTAGTACTACACAGATATATAGGGACATCAATGAAGCAACATAAGTACTAAAATTCGAAATCCTACAACACTGTGTTAGAGTTCTCCGCGGGCAGTTGCCTGGACCAGATATAACACTCGTCAGCCCAGCGTTCAAAAATGAGGTTAAAGTTAACTTTAATAACGTCATCAGGGTCACTCTAAGCTCGCATTTTTGAACGCGAACGTAGAGTTCAACTGTCAATGCCAAGCAACTGTCATTCCTGCCGCTTACACCAACATACCCTGCTCGGAGTTAGAGTTAGTTGGGTTAACTCTAGGGTAGCTACTCGAGTTATAAAAGAACGACCCTGGGTTGCAACTCGAAGCATTTTTGAACGGTTAGAGTAAAGACCTTATCCTATCCTGGTTATTTTTGAACGCAGCGCTGTTCAGAGGATCGTCAGTTTTCAACGGACATAATTATATCAAACTTTACATTGCATATCTCTAAAACATGAAAGAATTGGTGAGGTGATGAAATTTTTTGATCACTGTTTTAGTCAAAGTACCTACTAGAGAAGATTCTATACATTGCTATTGTTTACAAAATACACATTTTATCACCTAGCAAATATATGGCACCTTTAATTTTAAAAACAGTTTCGTTTAGTGACAGTATTGGATTAAAGGTGGAACTATTAACAAAATAGTAGGCAATTAAAAGTACTGTGTGTAAAGTGGTTGAGCGATTGGCTGTTTCACTGCATGTCGCAGGTTCGATTTCCGAACCGAACAGATATTTGCATGACCTACAGATTGTTGTTCCGGACCTTAGTGTCCTATGTATGTCAATTTACATTTGTGAAAGTACGGGAGTAATTTGTTAGAGTGCAGACACGCTTTTTGAAACAAGGAAAGAAAGAAAATTTATAGGTATAGGTAGTACTACACAGATATATAGGGACATCAATGAAGCAACATAAGTACTAAAATTCGAAATCCTACAACACTGTGTTAGAGTTCTCCGCGGGCAGTTGCCTGGACCAGATATAATACTCGTCAGCCCAGCGTTCAAAAATGAGGTTAAAGTTAACTCTAATGACGTCATCAGGGTAGATACTCTAAGCTCGCATTTTTGAACGCGAACGTAGAGTTCAACTGTCGATGCCAAGCAAATGTCATTCCTGCAGCTTACACCAACCTACCCTGCTCGGAGTTAGAGTTAGTTAGGTTAACTCTAGGGTAGCTACTCGAGTTATAAAAGAACGACCCTGGGTTGCAACTCGAAGCATTTTTGAACGGTTAGAGTAAGGACCTTATCCTATCCTGGTTATTTTTGAACGCAGCGCTGTTCAGAGGATCGTCAGTTTTCAACGGACATAATTATATCAAACTTTACATTGCATATCTCTAAAACATGAAAGAAGTGGTGAGGTGATGAAATTTTTTGATCACTGTTTTAGTCAAAGTACCTACTAGAGAAGATTCTATACATTGCTATTGTTAACAAAATACACATTTTATCACCTAGCAAATATATAACACCTTTAATTTTAAAAACAGTTTCGTTTAGTGACAGTATTGGATTAAAGGTGCGATATGTTGTTAACATCAGCCGAACTGAACGTGCTACCGAAATAAAATTATGAGGTTAAACGACAAAGGTCTCAAAAAAAAACAAGCCATTTTTTTACCAAATTTTGCACATATTTTGAATATTTATATTCGGTGTTTTGAAGTAAATTATTGATAAAACGACTCCGCTATACAATTAGGTTAATTCTTATCCATTTGTTTATATATAACTAATTGCGATGAGTTGAAATCGTGGAAGTTAACAGATTGGGTTTTTATCATTGTCTTCTTGGAATATTTTGATTGCAAAACTTATTAGGTACGTATTAAAAGTAATAATTTCTCTAATACAAGAACCAGGAAACCAATCGGGGATTCATGGCGATCATTAGTGGATTCTAGCATAAATTTATATAAAACATAGACCTTTTTTTATTACAGATAGGCTTGCATTTGACCACTTCCTTACCTGGGCCTCAAATCTGCTATTACAGTAGTGTCAAAATGGTTTATAATTTATTTCATAACTGTTGGTTCTGACAAGGTTGGTAATCTACTAATATAATGGCGTCATTATGATTGTAATGGTCAACCACAGACACTCCATTGAAAGAAGTGTCATAAACGGTAATCTCGATCATATTGACAAATGAATATCTGACGTATGCAGTAATCTGCTAAAATTTTGACAGTTCCTTTGATCAGTGACCTAACATTAGAACGTCATTGTGCAGTCATTGTTTTTAATAAGCTCGATATTGTCATTCTACTACAACTCTATTACGAGACCATTGACCGATCAATGATCGATCATTGTGAATTAGCAGATTACGAACTTTTAGCAAAATGACAATGGGATCGTGTAGGAATGGCGAATTTATAAAAATAGCAGACTTAGGCCCCTGATATTTAGAGCACGCTTACCTCTAGTCCCTTTTAAGGTTACTTCTAAATAACCTATTCAGTTTACTCTATACTTAAATGCTCCTAGGTGGTAGCCATCAGGAAAAAGACAGACTCCGGCAGTGAATCCTCCTATCCTACTCCTTAGCTGTACGCACAATAAATATGATCACAAAACACTTTATATACTCGGAGTGCTCTTCCGTGATCGCACCAGAAACGAAGATATCCGCAGAAGAACCAAGGTTACCGACATAACCCGAAGAATAGCCAAACTTAAGTGGCACTGGGCAGGGTACTTTGCTCGCAGAACAGATGGTCGATGGGGACGAAAGGTTCTAGAGTGACGACCACGTAGTGGAAGACGTAGTATTGGAAAGCCTGCTACAAGGTGGACCGGTGACCTGGGGGCGGTTGCGGGAATCCGATGGATGCGAGACGCCTATGTCCAACAGTGGACGTCCTTCAGCTGAAATGATGATGATGATGAAGGGTAGTGCTAATTTCACGCCGGCGATATGTATATATAATAGGAAATAATACTAAAATTATTTATCTTTCGTCTGAAATGATGATGATGAAATATAAGAGTCACAACATATTTTGTAAGTACTTACATCTGTATGACATTCAGCAGACTCTGTGAAGACTCCACTGCCGGGTGCTAGCCATGGGGGTCGCGCGTTCGATTCGCGGATGAGGACCGCCAGGCACAGTATCAGTAGTACGCAGGTTATCGAGTATGTCTGTAGACAAAGAAAAACAAAATAAGTTTCGATAAGAAAGGTCGACGTCTGTTCGTAATATGACTAGTTGAAAAACCTATATTGTTTTTTTTGGGTGGGTAAATCATCTAATGACATCCCTTGCTCTTGGGTGGAGCGCAAGGGCGTGTCAGACTTTTTTTAACAAAAAACCCACTCCTGTTCCTTCTTTGCCATTGTTCTAGGGCCCCGGAAAACTCTTTCGCATCGCCTATGGCCAAAGCAGGCTGCGGCCCTGCTAGGCCCCTACGGACCCATATCGGTTTGAATTTGAAAAACCCGTAAATTAATTTAAGTAACTACCCACTTGAAGCTGAGGTAATATTATGACATGTTACTCAAAGATGGAAAACAGTTTTTAGCGTGAAATTTCACACAAATCAATTTAGCCGTTAAGGTGTGAAGGAATAACAAACCTCCATACACCATACACAATATCGTCTATTTAGGGTTTCGTACCTCAAAAGGAAAAAACGGAACCCTTATAGGATCACTTTGTTGTCCGTCCGTCTGTCTGTCTGTCTGTGTATCTATAATAATAATAAATTATTTATTGACATTCTGACATATCTATCTATCAAGACCCTTTATTATTTCGGGAACGCGTGGAGATATGGAGTTGAAATTAAAACCATATACTCAGGTCTGTGGTCCATTGAAGCTATAAAAAAATCAAACTTGTACGAAAAAAAAAAAAGACATAGCCGTTTGTGTTGCAAAAAACGACGGACACTCTCAAGGGGATCAAAATTCGTAAGGTACTTCCCGTTGTCCTAGAAACTTAAAATTTGTCATGAAGCAAGGTCTTATAGCACAGGTATAGGAATACATCTGAAAACAGTAAATTTGTTGTTATATAAATTGTTTTTTTTTTTCGATGCGGAAAATCTTTGAGACTCACTCTCGCGCTCGCGCACTGAGGGTTCCGTACATTCTGAGAGTCCGTCCGTCCCTCGCACTTGCCCCGTTTTTTTTTTTAGTAAAACGTTTCCACACTATATGAATTACTCCTGTAATATGAGTTCGTTCATAAACATATAAACTCACATACTACGAGTATATTATACAACACATCCAGACCCGAAATTATCCATCGATGTAAAAAAGTGAAATGTAATGCGATCTTTCGAAATACAAAATCTATTAAACTTATATTATATATTAGCTTCTAAATTACGAGTAGTTTTGTCCATACAAAGTTTGGATCCCCGTTTCATCCCCTGTGGGGGTGAAATTTGGAAAATCCTCTCTTAGTGGTCGCTTACGTCATAAAAGGAAACCTTCTGCAAAATTTCACGCTCCTAGTCCCAATAGTTTCGGCTGTGCGTTGATATGTCAGTCAGTCAGTTCCTCATTTTATATATATAGGAAGAATTATTTATTACAGATATAAAATTATTCTAAATAATTCTAAGATACCTACAGAATCTTTATCACAAAATGATTGCACCATATTACCACCATATGATAACCTCTTTGTATAGGAACCGCAATATTTTGTAACCAAACAATTACATTATCTAAAACAATAATTTATTACAATCACTTATATAAACAGAGATAATTAATAAAGATAAAAAGCTATTTGGAATATAGAGCATTTGTGTTTGTGACTCTAATATAGGTTATTTGAATCGATCGTGGGTCACGACATCACGTAAACACTTTTGGTATGTACTGAATGAAAAGCGGGTCAAAAAATTAATGGTGTTGTAGTGATTTGCCTGCTGCGGTCTTCCCGTCCAACTATAATTTAGGTACCTTCAAGGCTAGAGTGAATAGGCTCTTAATAAACTAGTGCGCCTCACCATCAATGATTGCATCACTGCTTACCAGTTCGCAGTCAAGCACTAGTTCATATCAATTAAAAAAAAAAACTTGGTCAAAGGGCACTTTTATGAAGTGATTTTACCTCGCGATGCCGCCGCAATTACATATAAGTTATTGCATTTATCGACAATTGCGTCATTGCACTTTGAAACTTACAAAACTAAGGTTTTTTTAAAGTAGGTTATCATCCAATGACTTCTCGCGCTCTAGGACGGAGTGGGAGGGCGTGTCAGACTTTTACTGACTAAAACATACTCCTATGTTCCTTCTTTGCCTTGCGTTCCAGGACTCTAGGTCCAAAAAGTGAGGTGGAGATAAGAATTAAAGAAACTCAAGTAGATTTGATAACACCTGACATTGCAATTCATAAAGCAAAAAGTAAAAATGCGCGAAAATCGCCGTAGTGTATTTGTATGATTATTTTTATTGTGCTTTTGGGTACAATATCGACAGGTCTACACTGTTCTTACATAATGTCTATTAATACTGTAATATGAAAATATTGTAAACAATCACTTTTTTAAAAGAGTAACCATGGAGTTTCTTGCCGGTTCGAACACAACATTTGTGTTTTCGGACTAGACCTACATATGGGTCCTGTCTCTCATTCTTTCATACAAATTCACTACGGCGATTAATTCACTATTTAACAGTGTAATTTCAAAACAAAATATGCTATAAAATTGTTTTTTCTTTATCTAAAGTCTCTATGAAAAAAAATTCGTAAAAATATAGATTTAGAAGCTATTAGCATCGAAACTTATTTCGACACTAAATTGCGCATCTTCTGGCGTAAATACATAAGAATCCATACATACATATACACACATAGTAGGTCCTTGAGATCATCGGAAAACCTAAAATTAAGTATTCGCACACATTCCACTTCTTTCGTTGACAAATCTCTCACAATTCAAGCAGCTCGTTTGTGGAATGAGTTAACCTTAGAAATGAAGCGTGCTCAAACGCTACCTACGTTTAAAAAAATGATGAAGGATTTTCACCTTTCACTTTGATTTTTTCTTCTCCTGGCTCAACTATATATTTAATATTTATTAGTATATTTTTTCTTATATTATATTATATGTATTTGTGTTATTATGTCTTATTTATAATCTTAATTTTTTTTGATGTTGTGCACTAACACAGTGGCGGATTTACACATTTTCAAGGCATAGGCTGTACAGTTTTTGCCACCCTTGCCTCTACTATTGACATCGTGAATTATTTTTACAATCCAAAAATTTCGTTGAAATTACACGTAAAATAATTTTTGGGTATATTTTTGAGCTGACTACCTCAGTATCACTGTTCAAGGTTTTTTAAGTTTTTTTTAGAATTCCAATTGAATCCAATTTCCAATTTTTTCTACTCTCGGAATGTGCAATTACAAGTAAGAGAGGAAAGTCATCAGAAAAATTTGTTGCAGACTATATGTGAGACATCAGAGAACCGTCATGCAAAAATCTTTTTGATTTCTATGAGGTAGCAAAAAAATATATAAAGTCGGTCCCTATATTTGCCGCCTCAAAAATCTGCAGCCCTAGGCTCTAGCCTACTCAGGCTGCTGGTAAATCCGCCACTGCACTGACAGCCCTAAATCTATCTTCTCTCTTTCAGTCCATCCAAAGGTAGTCTGTAAGAAACTACCCTGTGCGATAAGACCGCCCATTATACACTTATTTTTAATTATGTTTGTCCTGTATTTTTGTTTATGTGGTGTACAATAAAAAATATAATAAATAAATAATAATACATAAGAATAGAAGCCGCTCAAGTGGTTGCTCTGCTGTAACAGGGACTTAGTCAGCGAAAAGTTATTGCTCAACTCAATTTGAGCGAATCTGCTTCATTAATAGTTTACAGTTAAATGATAAATGATATTTATTATGCAAATAGGTTTTATTTTATACGTATTTTTTTTTTGTGTTTCCTAGCTGACTACCCTGAGAAGAAACACCGAAACAAACTCAGGAGTCAAAGTCTCTTTTAAAGTCCATACAGCAAATATGTAATGGTCAAATCACTTGAGAACCATGCAGATTGGTGTATGAGGTAGTCTTTTGAGGAAAGAACCATACAGATTTGAGTGGACCTGTCCAGTCAGTGTAAGCATTTGTCAGTATTCGTATAGCTCAACTCAGGACTACTAAGGAGCTCAACGAGCGAACAAGCAAAAGAAAAGTGGGTTCAATCGGAGAATGAAATTTTTGTAGGTATGAACCCAGAGGGGAATAGATAGGACTGTATTTCTTCAGTTACGCTTTATATTTCATTTTCCGCTTGTTGTTACACAACAGTGTAATACAGCCTTATCCAATAGTAAACAACGATTACAATCAAAACAAACAAAATAGTACTATAGTAACCTAATTCACAAAAGTAGTTGTCAATTGTGATAACAAGGGCTTAGTAGTCATAAATTGTGATAAGAACCGAGTCGGGTCCAGTGCTGTTATTCTAATAGTACCATTCAGGACATATATATAACCTAGTTAACAAGAGTACTGGAAGTACCATCATGTTTTGATCAACACCGATTTGGAATGTAGTACAAGGAAAATGGGCTTGAAAAGTCCGATTGACTGTTTGCTTGGTGCAAAGGGTGTTTAAGCTGATTAGGTCAATGAATTTGTTTGAAGTTTGATACCAGGTCACTCTTCTGTTTTGTATAATGTATGGGACTGGCCGCTTGTAATTATTTTGAAAACTTTGGTTAATTAAAAGTAAAAATGCCATTGTTCGAATTTTGAATTTCTATGAAATTGCCGATTTTTTAACGGGTTGCTTTGAAGTGTTATCATCTTTGGATTGACTTAGAATTATAATATTTTAAGAAAGTGTGTTAAAATAGTACATTTTGGTGGCATTCGACCGAGCCGCAGGTGAGGGTATTATAGAGCCAAGGGCTGAAGAGATAAATTTTCATACATATCAAACGACGTTTTCCAATACACTTACGAAGACATAAATAAACAGGGGTTGACGAGCTACTCATGGGGGTCGCGCTGCGTCTAGCCTAATACGATACATGTAACGAAAATTGTAGCGCGAGCGAGCACGCGCACTTTTCCGCACTAGTGCGAAAAACTGTCAATTGCGTGCCTAAACGCGGTGGGATATCAGTGAATTTTCTAGTAAGTATATTGAAAAATCCTTACTTAGTAGCAATATACCTACATACAGACAGAACAGTAAAGATTCAGAGTTAATAATAATTAAAGCTCCGGATCAGTTGAGGTCAATTGATTTATCTAATCTCGCAAATTGCTAATTAAAGGTAAAAAAAACACATTCGATAGTGCTTTTGCGTGTTATTTATTTTCTTATCTTTATTGCAAGGGTTTTATTTTAATATAGCAATTGAATCATGTGAGTCTATGGGAATTATTTTGTTACATTATCTAAACATTACCAGTCGAGAGCGATGCGGAGGTAATTTCGACGGAATAATTTACTCAATACTCAATACTTTATTGCAATCCATATCTATACATAGATGGTGTCAAAAAATTTTTACAGACCAATATGGACCCTGTCGGGCACAGCAAAGTTAGGAGAGAGGAAGAGAGTTCGGTAGTAATTTACGAAATTCAATAGAATTTTATTTAGAATGTGATGCGTTTAATTATGCATGTACATCATTATAATAATTATGTCTGTGTATAAGTATGAGTAAATTATGTCAGGTATGTTTATTTATCTTGTAACGTCATTATTATTAAATTATTCAAATAAAATTATGTATGCATATTTAGATTGGTTTTAGTTATAATAACAAGCTTATAATAATAATAAGCTTTATTCACAAATATGAGACAACCATATAGTATAACTTAATAATATAGGTGGGTACATAAAGATCAGAAGTCATTTTCACAATAAAATTTAAGCAGGCCTATTGTTAAATAATGTAAAATGGCATATTTTAAAAGTGGTTTCGTTGTCTTTGGACTGATTCGCCCTATCCCCTCGTGTGTAGTGTAGAACTGTAACCCGAGCGGATAGTCTTCCTCAACCTTAGCATAGCATAGTCGGCCTTTTAATGTTCCCACTGTTGGGACACAGGCCTCCTCTCTAGGAAAGGGAATGGGCCGTAATCCACCACGCGGGCCCAGTGCGGGTTGGTGGATGTCACATGTCTTCGAATTTTTGGTTCTAGGACATGCCGGTTTCCTCACGATGTTTTCCTTCACCAACCTCCTCAACCTTAAAACAACAAATTCCCACAAGGTTCCAGTTACAAGTAATCATAATAAATTATTTCTTAAGGGTATAAAGGATAGTTAGTTCTTAAGGGTTTTTATTATTTTATTTTTTTTTTTGTCACTGGGCAACACAGTACTGGATAGATTGATAATCAGCCTTCTGGCGCCTGATTACCTGTAACGACTTTCAAAGTTCAGCGAATGACAACCGGTACCTTATATGGCTTTAATGGCTTTACGTGCTTTCCGAAGTACGGAGTCAGTAAACTTAAAAAAAAAAACAAAGCAGTAATGAATCGAAAAAATAATTTTGGTACCTGCAACACTGACACTTAATTATATTATAATTTTTACACAAACAAATCTATAGGTACAATAGTGGTCGTATCGGTGACAGCGATATCTACCAGACAATTTTGGGGTAGACTGAAAAAAAACCAGGTACCAGATCCTGGCATAGAACAAAGAAATAAATATAAATAGGAATATGTTAGGACAGCATAACCAGCCTTTTATATAAAAATAAGTCTAATCACATTATAATCGAATAGTAATCAGATATGAATGATTTTACATCATATCACTGCTTCAGCTATCAATTACTTAATCATCACGTAATATTAATCGATATTTATCGGTCGAAGCAACGAGGTTAATAAGGCAAAATTTTAATTGTGTAAAACTCGTCACGGTGACCAAGCATTGATTGATAGAAATCACCTGATGTTAATGTCACCAGATTATTGTGAATCCTGTCAGTTTTAGTTTCACCGGGACACCATGGCGGCGAGACAGGTTGCGCCGCCATGGTGTCCGTAAGCTACCAAACTAGACACCAGAGTCGCTACACCACACTGAGACAGTATCTAAATGGACCATAAGTGCTAGTTGGTCGCGCCGCCAAATTGGTTGCGCAAACAAACGGACACCAGGTGAGTAACTCTCTATAGAGTGTACAATTTGTTGGTAGCCGCGACTGGTCGCGCCGCCATGGTGTCCCGGTGAAATATAGCCATTTTAGTGTTTGCATAGTTCCATTACGCCATCCTTTCGGTATTTTACAAGATGCATTTTGAAGACTATATGCGGGAATTACATGACTTGATTCCACCATCACCTTTCTATCATCGGACAACCCCCCAACGTACGGCGAGTGTCCACCTTTACGGTCCGGACCAAGCATTTGGCCTCGACGTTTATACCGAGTACATCGAGGACTGTAACAATTTATCTACTGCGGTCATCCCGTCCGTTTATTAATTTAAGTGTCTTCAAGGCTAGAGTGAATAGGCTCTTAATAAACTAGTGCGCTTCACCATCAACGATTGCATCACTGCTTACCATCAGTTGGGATTGCAGTCAAGCACTGGTTAATATCATTAAAAAGAAAACTTCCGAGATAAAAAGCCCTATAAGCTGTACCAGGAGCCAAGTCAGGGTCTACCTGTTGCCTAAGTTTCATTAAAATCTGTTCAGCCGTTTGAGCGTCAATCGAGTATCAAACACGCGCATACAAACTTTTGCCTCTGTAATAGTGTTTATGTAATTTTTACTGTTTCAGAGATCAAAACCATTATCATCTTTTTTTTATGTGGGAAAATTATCCAATGATATCTCTCGCACTTGGGCGGAGCGCGAGGGCGTGTCAGACTTTTACTGACTAAAAACCTAATCCTGGTCCTTCTTTGCCTTCGTCCCAGGGCCGAGTTTTCCTTTCTGAAACTAACCCTTGGCCCCAGTATAAGGCTTCGGCCCTGCTGGGCTCCTACGGTTTGCTGACATCTCTTTGAGGCACGCGTGGAACAGTACGCGCCGTCGATGACTTGGGCTTGGTCCGGACGGTTACCGGACGGTCGGACGAGGTACCCATTGCTCGCCGTCCACAAGCCTGAGCCTACGGTGGCCGGAAATCGGGATCGGGATCCCGGCGGCTGCGGCATGAGGGCCGCGGCCTCGTGCGTGCCTATGCGGTCCCCTTTTTTGCTAGTATTACTGCTTCGTAGAAGGAGTCGACCGCCTGCAACTCCTCCTCGCTTCGGACCATGGCCTGTACCAAGGCTTGGCGCGAGAGATCGTTGCCGCCGGTCTCCCCCACGAGGACACGGCGGTGCTCTGCCCAGGCGGGGCACACCTCTACCGTGTGTTCCATCGTGTCCTCATCACCATCTGACTGCCTCACGCTTTGTCAAGATTCTTAGGATTAGTCCGAAGATTCACGCTTGGTTTGCAGAATCTGATGTCACGCTACATTTAGTTACGTGAAATCTTTATTAATGATGCATAGCTAATTAACTATAAGTTTCAGCTCGTAATCTTAATTAATTAGCAGTACCTACCTACCTACAAAAGTATTAACTTCACATGCAAAGTACTACACCATCCAGTCAAACAAACAAATCGTTTTTAAAACGCATTCATTATGCATACAGCTAAGAAGTCATCACTTACTATCAGGTAAGATAGTGACCAAACGTGAGCTTATTCATAATAACTCATTGTGTGTACCTGTGTGCCAAATAAACGTGTTTTCTTTCTTTCTTCTTTCTAATAATAAAAAAAATAACTATATTTGCTACTGCTGGTGCATTTGTAAAAATACCTATTATCTATACAGTTATTTTCCAAAAATACCAGGTACATTTGATGAAAATAACAGGTTGGTATGTAATTATAGGTAAACCTGCTTTGAACATAAGGCGTGGTACTTATAAATAAACTGGGGCGGAGCTACAATAATCAGACCTGCGTCCACGCCACTATAACCTCCACAATCTCCTAGAAATCGGTAAAAAATCACCGCCCACTGCCACGCCCTGCTAAAGCTCCGCCCCCTTTCAGCTTGACTAATTGGTAGTGAATACGTGTACCACGTGCTGGATCAAAGGCCACATAAACTATAATACACAGGTTACTAACATTTCTCTTTAGTGACTCATTTTAATTATAAATACGCTAAAGCCAATTAAAATAATTAAGTTTTATCGCTAGAGGTGATGAAACTATCTATACAGGTTACTGCGGAGCTGCTTATAAATTTAAATAAAATTAATAAGGTGAAACTTCTAATACGTATTTCAACAAAATTTAATCAAAATCACTCTAATACCTAATCGGATTATATTCAAAGTTCGTACCTGTTACAAATAGGTACCTTTTTATATTTATACTAGCACTTAAGATTCTTGAAAAGTCTAAAAATAAAGATTTGGTAGGTACAGAAATAGAGAGTCATCATATTTGGAAATACCTATGATAAATGGAAAATATATCATAGTATTTTAAGCGAAAAACTATAAAAGCTTTAAGTAACCCAGTCCCAACATACAGTACCTATTAAGACATTGTTTAACTAAGCCTTCAAAACCCGGTTTTAATTTAAACCATTGTCTTTTGGAAACCAAAATTGCCTTCATTGAATTTGTTTGTTTTTATGCGCGATGTAAAGGACCTCAGAAGAATAGGTATTTAAAATAGCGACGACAAAAACAATGCTGTTTGAATTAAGATAACAATTGTTTGTTATGATGAACTGTCGCTAACAGCAAGCCTGAGTATAGCATGGTAACTAGTCGAATAAGATAAAAAAAATATCTTAAAACTTAAACACTATGTCTAGGCATGATATAGGTACAGACGTTTTCGTTAATTGGTTTCACATTCCAAGCCAGGTTAACACGTATCCGGTTTGCATCATCATATTATCGGTACTTTTCACATATACTGATTTTTGAAGATGAACGCAATCATATAACATTTAACACTAAACTTTTTAGTATAAATAGGAAAATCTGATTTTTTTAAGTTACTCAAATGTTATTTAATTTATTACTCAGTCACCTGTAAAAAAATGCATGGAAAAGTCTTAACAATTGTTATTTAGCCTTTAAAAAAAGAATACATAAAATAAATTCGCATTGTATTAAAATTCTAAGATCTCCATTTTTTATGTTGTTGTTGTGTTAACATTTGATTTAGGTTCATAAAATTACCGGTGCAACGAGTGCCAAATAATATCTACCAAAGTGTAAAAAAATATAAATTCAACTCACCGACATCCTTTTGACTGCCATTATTCCAAAATCAGGAACCACAAAACACAAAGTAACCCGTTCCAAAAAATGTACCAGGTTTTCAAAAATATTTATGAAAAAATACCAGGTACGCAAATAATTTAAAAAAAAAATACCAGTTGCTCAAATATTTTTCCAAAAAAAAATACTAAACTCGCCAAATAATGAGGTGAAAAAATACCAAATGCTTTTTAAAACGATATTTTTTCTCGAGATAGTATTAAAGGAGATGCGTATAGCAGCAAGATTTTAAACAAAATGACAAGTGCAAACGGTGATTGTTGATTAAATCGTATATTTATGTAAGTGTGTACGTTTTATACATCGAAAACATTGAAGCGGCGCGTGCTATAGCTGTGATATAGATAATTATTTTTAGGGGCCCTTATCGGAGTTTTGAGACGCTTCTGAAAATAAGGTTGCTTTTACTTTAGATAGTACTTAGTGGTGACAGTACACTGGCATTGAAATATGTTCATGCATAAGTACTACAAATTTTAATCAGAGAAAAATTTTACAACTAGTTGAAGATTTTTCTGTGACCAGTGCTAGTGTCGGTATATGTTTATTTAAGTGAATGCACTTATTTAAAATAAAGATTTTTGACTACTATAAACCATAAATTACTATTTTTCCACATCCAATTTCACCTCCGCTTCCGCCTCCGTTAACCTACGCGTCCGCGGAGACGAAATACGTCGCCTCCGCATCCACCTCTATCACCGCTAAAATGGCCTACGTTACAACCCTATATAAAAGATTCTAGAAATCTTTAAGTTTAATTACTTCTATATCGGCTATTTATTTATTTATTATTATATATTATTGAAAAAGATAAGTAGACCTATGTTTATTTTAATACATAAAGTAGGTACTTTTCTGTGGTTTATGTGAGGTTCTCATCGAGTTTTCAATACCTTGCATAACGCTAAAGTATGCGTTAACAGTCACAAGTCTAAAGTCCATTTGAATTATATTAATTAGATAAAATCTAATGACACCGGTGCTAGCCATGTTTCAGAATGGTATGGTGGTTTTCTTCACTTTAAATCAGTCAACCAAATAGGTAACCTATAAAAGTAACTGATTTGATCACTTTGCAATACGATTTGAACTATCGAAGTAAGAAATAAAAAAAATGAGAATAATAATAACTTCGGTGTCAATTATTAAGTTTAATTAATATATTTTATGATAGCTGTAGTAGTATCCCAAAAAAAGTTTCTATCTACCTCATTTTATTTTTTAGTTATATAAGTATCAGGTTAATACATAATATGTCGAGACCAGATCTTAGAAATTGATCACTTCATGATATGGCCAAGTAAAACTGGTCAGATCGTTTTAAACGTTAAAGTTTGATGATATTTCAATCCTCGTCTAGCCTTCTTTATTTAGACCTTTTATTATCATAGAAATCCTACTTTAATGATATGGCCACACGAGGATTGTCATATCATCAAATGTTAACGTTTAAACGATCTGGCCAGTTTTAGTTGGCCATTTCATGAAGTGATCAATTCTAAGATATGGCCACAACATATATATATACCACCATGACTCATAATATAATTAACCTGGACAGGTGACAGATAAATGCTAGACGTTGTTGTTGTTGATTAGCACCTGATTTCATTTAAATATAGTTCTGTTATCTTTGTGTTAATAAAAGATGTGAACTTTGTCCGATAAAAAATAACGTGGAAAACATGTATATGAGAAGTAATCGGACGTAGAACTTTCTTTTTTAGGTTCCGTACCTCAAAAGGAAAAACAGTCTGTCTGTCTGTCTGTCAAAACCCTTTATCTCGGGAATGCGTGCAGGTGTCGAGTTGAAATTAAAACCATATACTCAAGTCTGCGATCCCTTGAAGCTGTAAAAATAAAAGTTCTGAGTTTACGAGAAAAAAAGATACGGATAAAAAAACTTTTTTGCGATTCGGAAAAATCTTCGTAACTCAATTCGGGAATCGAAGTGTTGTCATAGTTAAGTTTATCCTGCCTGGATTTTTTTGTTTTTAATTCAATCTGTCTTTTGCTACGCAAACGGGATTAATATCCCGTTTTCCCAAAACTGTAAGGATACTGGAACTATTTAGTGCAGCTGCGAGACACATAATGTTGATTTATCTAAGTTCCTTTAAAATTGTTACTTCATTGTGTGTATCAACTGTATGGCAAATAAACGTGTTTCCTTTTCTTTCTTTTTTCTATCCCAAAACGACATGTATTGAATAAGATCCGGTCCAGACAATTAAATTAATGTTGATTTGAATTTCCAGCTGTAACATTTTAAATCTGTGGAACCTTAGGCCACTTGAAACAAGACTGTCTTAGACAGACTTGTCTACTACACGACACAGTAGACTTGTCTGCGACAAGACTGTTTTGAGACGTCCAGTGTTGCCAACAGTTACACTAACTTACCACTAGAGTCAACTTTTAAAACCACAAGAAAACCACAAACAAAAAAATATCCCACACACAAAATCGCAAAATTTCCCACAAAAAAATGTGTGGTGTACGAAATAAAATAAGTAGGCATATAGGTTATTAGTTTCCTTTAATAATAAGCGATAAAAATTAACAATCAGTTGGTCAAAATACCATTTGTGGATAAATTAAAATTACTAGGTAAATCAACATACTAATTATTCAATAACAGCTATGTATTAATTCATCTTCAGTCTTCTAAGTTAACGAAGAAAAATGTTACGGCCGTTTATGTCGCAAAAAACGTACATTTCGATACTCGACGGGAATCAAAATTCATAGGGATCCCGTGGACCCATAATCCTGAAATTTGGCAAGGTCTTACAACAAAGATTCAGGAATAAATCTGAAAACAGTAAATTTGTTGTTACGTCACAAAAAAAAATACTTTTTTGCAATTCGGAAAAATCTTTTAGATTCCATTCACAAATTAAATTATTTACATATGTAAGTTTGTACGGAAACCTCAGTGCGCGAGTTCGACTTGCATTTGCACTGGTTTTTATTTAAAATTATTTTGACGCAGTCGGGTATTTTTTATACGGAACCGTCAGTTCTAAAGCGAACTACTCTAACCACTTTTCTTATTCACCATTATCACTTAGGGACTTGTGGTTTAATTGTTACCGGAACACGCAACATTATAACTAAAATGAGGAAGATTTTCCAAAAGTCAAATATTTTTGCTAACCTTAGGTTATCGACAGACACGAGCTAAGCGGGTGGAGGTCAGATGGTGTGTTCGAGGTATTACTCAGCCGTGGTAGTATAATGAACGGACGATTTTGTTACAGCATAATAATTGATATTGCACAATTACCTACTTATTTTTATATTTATTTTATTTTTGATTTCGGACGAAGTTAAAGCATGCTCATTTTACCTACCTACCTGCAAAATGTAATTAACTTTTTCTTTGTAGGATCTTCGGGGAAAATATCATTGGAGCGTAAGTCTTACGACAATTAAAAGAAATTCGATTATCAAAAGTATCAGTCAATTTTTAACGATTTACCCGAAGAATTAAAAAAATATGATAATATTAATTTAAGTTTAATTCAAAATTAAAAAAAAAATGTATAAAACATATGACGTCATCAGCACACCAAATGTGAATATTACAATACTTCTAAGCTATTAATTGTATCTCATTTTAGGTGAACTGTAATTGTTCTTACAAGAATAAATTCTGTTAACCTTTTTATTTATATAAACTAGTGGTTGACTGCAATCCCACCTAATGGTGAGATCGCACTACTTCATTGATGTAATCGTTGATGGTTTATTAAGAGACTATTCACTCTAGTCGTAAAGACACCTAAGGGCCTGTTCACACCGGAGATAAAACTGTCTTAGACATACTTGTTTACGACGTCGCAGACCTGTCTGTGACAAGACTGTTTTGTCTACGACACGGCGTACAACATCAAGACAAAACATTGTAGCGGCGTACGGCCAGTGTTGCCTACTTAGTGGATTTTCTACTAAAACTGGTGGTTTTAACCCCCCATTTAGTTGCGAAATATTGTTTTAAGTGGCTTGTGGATTTTTCAAGTGCTTTAGTATAATTCAATTTCTTACTATAAATTCGATTACTCGGGTGTAAATAAGAACCATAGAATCCATAATTATCAATCTGATACCTACGATGATGGTGCAAATAAAGATGTTTCGTCTGAAGACGAATCAATACATAGCTGTTATTGAATCATTTGTATGTTGATTTACCTACTAATGTTAAATTACCCAAAAATGGTATTTTGATCAACTGATTGTTAATTTTTATCACTTATTATTAAAACAACTAATAACCTATATGCACACATTTTTTTAGTGGGAAATTTTGCGATTTTGTGTGTGGAATAATTTTTTGTTAGTGGTTTTCTGGTGATTTTAAAAGTAGACTCTAGTGGTAAGTAAGTGTAACTGTTGGCAACACTAGACGTCTCAAAACAGTCTTGACGCAGACAAGTCTACGGTGTCGTAGACCAGTCTGCGACGTCGTAAACAATTCAGCAACGTCGTAGACAAGTCTGTCTAAGACAGTCTTGTCTCAAGTGTGCGCAGGTCCTAAATTGCAATTGGACGGGAAGCCCACAGCAGGCAAATTGTGCCGGTCCTTCGATGTACGCGGAACAAACAACGAGGCAAAACGCTAATTCCGGACCATAGAGTTGTCAACAATGTATAGATGGACACTCGCCGTACATAGTTTTTGGCTGCCCCAACGACTGGTATAATTGTCTGTCTTACCAACCTCTTACAGTGATGTAGATCTCTATGCAAGATTCTACGCACTATAGGCCGAGCCTCTCAACAAACCATCCTGATTGGCTGGCTTATTTTACTACTTTATTCACGTGTCTTTGACACTAAATATAAACAGAGCTAGTCACGTGTATTGGTTTTTGCATTTATAACCAGATGTAGCAATAACATACATAATTTCAAGATCCTAATTAATTTAATTCAACCGGTTCCGAGGTCAAGTTTGTAATTGAGGTTATCGATAAAAGATTGTGAATTGCACACCGATAGTATTAATTGTGTCTCATTTCAAATGTTTTCCTGGATACTATGTAATTTTTACGTGACATTTCTTTATGCGTAATAAAGAATCATCTCAGAGTATTTTTGACAATACCATAAAATACCAGGTAGGTATTTAGTAAGTAATGAGCCTGGTACCTACGCAAATACCAGTTCCCTGAAGTATCACTTTTTGCCATTACTATACTGTGAATGCTCCTGATGTGATCCTGTTTTCGATTATCAGCTCGGGTAAAAAGTGTGACAGAAAACTTACTCTTAATTAAAATTACTCTTTAACAGCTTTTTTTAGGTGGAAAAATGATTTAAAGACAAATCTCACTCTCGGGCGGAGCGGGAAATAATGCCAGACTTTTACTGACTAAAAACCCACACCTGTTCCTTCTTTGGCTTCGTCCCAGGGCCCCGGGTTTCGCTTTCACACTACCCGTGGCCCCAGTAGGCTTCGACCCTGCTGGGCCCCTACGATTTGCTGATATCTCCATGAGACGCGCGTGGAACAATACGCGCCGTCGACTCTTGGGCTCGGTCCGGACGGTTATCGGAGGTCGGACGGCGAGCTACCCATTGCTCGCTGTCCGCGAGCCCGCGCCTACGGTGGCCGACTCTTTGCTTCTTCAGCTCGAAGTTTCGATGTTGGTAAAGGAATACCCCGTGTACATAAAAAAGCAGGTAAAGCCGTTGATTTTGCGACTGAAATCCCTCCGATCCTGGCGTATTACCGTTCCATCAGACTACGAGAGTAAAGGAACAAAGGCCTGTACACTTTTTTTTTTAAGTGGATCGTCAAAAGACCTCTTTCACTCTAAGGTGGAACGAGAGGGCTTGTCAGAGCTTGACAGACCTTTGTGTCCTGGGACCACAGTAACTCTATCAAACGTTCCCGCAGGCATCGGCTCTATTGGACTCCTTCAGTCAAAGTCAAAGTTAAAGTCAAAAGTTCTTATTTCACATAGGCCTACATAGGCACTTGTAAAACACCAGAAGCTAGTGCACGGTTCCAAATTAGTCGTTTCCTATGGAGAAGAACCGGCAAGAAACTCCATAGTTACTCTTATAAAAAAGTGATTGTTTACAATATTTTCATATTACAGTATTATTAAACATTATGTAAGAACAGTGTAGACTAGTCGATATTGTACCCAAAAGCACAATAAAAATAATCATATTTAAAAAAAGTGAGTCGTAATAGGAAGTAACCTAAGAATTCGCGAAGTCTACAGTGTTCTCACATTCAAATTAAAAAAAAAGAGACTATATAAAAAAACAAGTAAAATAAATAATTACAATAACAATAAATGACATGTCAACAAAAGAAAATTACTAAGAATTTATGGTGGTTGGCGTCTAATAATATAAAAAATATTGCAAAACCAATGTGTAAGAAGAAAAGAAAAAAGAAAATGTATAAATTACAACAAATGTGGAGCAGTTAATAGATCGATGTACACAACATTATGAGTTTGGTAACTCATAATATTGTGTACATCTCTATCTATTGCAGAGGCAGGGGGCCACATGCGCAGAAGCAGTCATTGCCAAACAAGCGTGTCTTCGACATAGTCTTTAACCTTGTAATACACTTTTTTAGTTAGGACACGCTTAATATGGGTTTTGACTTGCCCTCGCTAAGTTCAGTCACCGCCTTTGGTAGCTTGTTATAAAAGCGTATGCTGTTTACTAAAAATGACTTGCTGGTCTTAGCTAAGCAGTTTTACCAACATGTCCTTACCAGACGGTTGTAAGGTGGTTAGACGGTGAGCTACCAATTGCTCGTCGTTCGCTAGCCCGCGCCTACTACGATGGCCGAGAATCACCTACGACTCCCGACGCCTGGGGCGTCTTCTGCGGTAGCGGCTGGAGCGTGATGATGTCGGCTCCCTCTTGGCTGCTGCCATCTCCTCTGCTCACATTACTGCAATAAAGAATATATCTATCTATCTGCTTCACAAAAGAAGGTGACCACTTCTCGTTCCCTCTGGCTCCAGACCATGGCCTGAACTGGGGCCGGACGCGAAAGGTCACCAGCATCGAGGACATGACGTCGCTCCACCAAAGCGCGGCTTACTTCCACAGTAAGTTCACCATGTTCTCCGAGTGATTCGCACAATGGTGAGACCTGGGTGTTTCTGCCACCTGAATCCGAAACAGGAACTAACTGAGTATGTCCAGTGAGGACCTGCGTGAGGCGGAAAATGTGGTAGCCGTGGTGCCTCTCTGGCCACTTCTCAAAGATGGGACTTTCCGTCACAATGAGGATCAATCACATAATCAAGTACATCGTATGTGTAATAATTTACTGAGCATTTATTTTTTTAAATTATTAAAATCTTTCATAATATGGTGGATTTATTAAAGTTTTTCTGAACGGCTACTTGGAAACGCGCGCTCTCGCCGGACTGTTTACGATGACGTCATCTGTCATGATCCGTGCGACGAATGCGTTGATCGTATTCATTCGACCGTCGGTTGAGACCGATCATGACAGATGACGTCACAGCGAGTCGCTTCATTTTCGGGCGCGTTTCTGGAACGAATACACTAAAATTGCTGTATCTTTGTCATTATTGCTCCAATTTGCATAATTTCTTCACAGTATTTACTGTTTTTTTTATATTGTATGTCTGCATATTCCACAAAAATCATGACTGATCCTCATTGTAACATAGACAATACCTACACAACTGAGTATGTCGCACAGACTTGTGCAAATGTGCACTATAATATCACCTGCGTATTTATTTGGCTAATCTCTGCTGAAATTGGTCATCGTGATCGAAATTCGGTCGGAAGGATTATGAAGAATTAATGTAATAAAAAAATACAATAAAATGGTTCTTATTGATTTCATCATATCTAAAATGTCATATAATTTCAAAGTACCTAATCTTATACCGATTTAAGCGAAAGAATTAATTTAATCAGTTTTATTCATAAAAATCTCTGAAATGTTTACTTTAATACTTTTCAGACATTTTATGAATAAGACTGTATTGTAATGTAATAGGTACCTGCCAAAGCTACTGTTTGGCTCGAAAGAGTCACCTGGTCCCTGCAATGAAAAGGACAACTGAACGAACACAGTTGGGTTTTAGACAGTAAATGTCTGACTCACCCTCTCGATTCACTCAAAGCGGGAAAATTTATTTGCTGATTTCCCACCTCTAAAACAAAATTGCAATGCCCCTACTTTTCTCGGGTTTTAAGAGCAGCCAAAACAACAAAAAAAAACTCGACATACGTTTTCACTGTTTTCCATAGAACCGCTCTTACAGCCTATTTTCCTACGTCCATAATCCCCGTCTTTTGACGCAGCGTGGTGTTCCTTACTCTGTCGCCTCTCTTGACACCCAAAAAGCTATGATGGAGCGACATAGTCATTATTGACAAAGCTGCAAAATTAAGTTTAAAAAAAAAATGCTGCGCTCCATTGCTCATTGGCAAACCCCAAGGCGATACTTTTGCGACTCGGTGAGCGACCATGTCTGGGCACCGTATGTTAGAACGGGCAGGATACACATATCAATGAGTTTTCGTTTCAGGGAGATCTTACCCTCTCTAGTCATAAAAATAAAATAATAGAATCCTTGCAGATTTAATCAAGATTCTGAATGACGAAAATTCGAACCCTCTTAACGACAAATCTCCAGTACCGTAACTAGGGGGTGCCAGCGGTGCGCAGGCACAGGGTGCAGCCCCTAAGGTTCAGAAACGTTCAAATCAAGAACAAGTTTTGTATCATTCGTTTCATCAGAATTAGGTTACTGTTTCCCATAAACTTCCGCTCCATACCATGGCTTGAACAAGGGCCGGACGCTTAGGTTGTCACCGTTAAACTCCTCCACCCAAGCGGGGCAAACTCACACCGTGCATGGTGTGCATGGTGACACCCGAGCGTTTCTTCTTGCCAGATCCATAACACGTACCACGTTATGATAACAGGTACCTCCCGGAACACAATATCCGGTGAGGACATACCAAGCTCGAACTTTTTAGGGGCGCAGTTTCAGATACTAGCACCGGGCGTATAAAAGGCGGGTTACGCGACTGCCAGTCTCGTGGGTTATCACTGAAATCTACCTACGATTAATCAGGTGGGTGTTCTGAGCATCTGTGTGTGTACCCACAAAAAGGCTCTGCAACTGGGTTATCTACTGCCTGTAATAAAACAAAGATCTAGGTTGATCTAAATGAAGTATGTTGAAGTATTTCATGAGTCTGTTATTTATTGATTATTTCATTTTTATTTCATTTTCATCAAAAAAAGTTTTTTTTGTGATGTAAATACAAATTTACAGTTTTCAGATTTTTTCCTATACTTTTGCTATGAGACCTTGCTTCATGCCAAATTTCAGGATTCTAGGTCAACGGGAAGTACCCTGTGAATTTTGATTCCCTTGAGAGTGTCGAAATATACCTTTTTTAGGACATATATTTTTGTACACTAAAAATGTAACACAACTTATACATAAACTTAAATCTATGGGTACAATGGCGGTCTTATCGCTAACAGCGATATCTACCAGACAACCTTAATTTATGTATAGATGTAGGTAAAAATGATTAATAGTACAGAATCGTATTTTATAGTAAATAATAATACATTGTCTCTACTATGTCGTGTAAGCGTATTATTATCAGGACATACGCGGATGGGCGTGTTCGTATCACAACGGATCAGTGGTGTATCACTCGGTTATCACTAGTCGGCTAGCGTTTGCGTTTACTCTGAGTACCTAAGACGATGATCAGGGTTAACAAGTGAGGAAAAATTAAATCTGACCCAATATGATATCACTATTTTATTATGACTTCCCTGTTGGTCTTGTGGTTAGTGGCCCTGACTGCTATGCCGGAGGTCGTGGGTTCGATTTCCACCCAGGACAAATGTTTGTGTGATGAGCACGATCATTTCTTCTGTGTCTGGGTGTAATTTATCTATAATATGTATGTATTTAGAAATATATAAGTATGTTTATCAGTTGTCTAGTACTCATAACACAAGTTCTGCTTAGCTTGGGACTAGACGGCGTTGTGTGATAGTTGTGGAATATTATTATTATTATTATTATATTATTATTACTATTTTCCTGCCCTGGTCCCGTGTTACTTGGAGTCAGCGCTACACATTTTTTTCTTCCATTCTGTCCTGTCACCCGTCTCGCTATTGCTGACTCCCTTTCCATTCATATCACTTTTCACACAATCCATGCGTCTTTTCTTTAGCCTTCCTCTCCCTCTCCATATGCGTAACTGTTCATAACTGTTTTAGTAGTATGTGTTTAATCCCTCCTCTTCACATGACCATACCAAGATAAGCGATTCCCTTTCAACTTTTTAGTCACTGGCGCCACTTTCAAAGTTCCGCTCATAAATTATATTTATTTTGCAAATAAAAACAACTTAAATTAGATGAGGAGTTTCCTAGCTGACTACCCCGAAAAGAAACACCGAAACTAACTGAGGGGTCAAAGTCTCTTTTAAAATCTATACAACAAACACGTAATGGTCAAATCATACGAGAACAATGCAGATTTGTCTGAGATGGTCTTTAAAGAAAAGAACCACACAGATTCGAGTAGACCTGTCCAGTCAGTGCAAGGATTTGTCAGTATTCGTGTAGCTCATCTCAGGACTACTAAAGAGTTCAACAATATACTCATTTTTCATTATGAAAATGAATATTATAACGAAAACATAAATAAAAAACAAAACATACATTCAACCGAACATATAACCTCCTCCTTTTTGAAGACAGTTAAAAAATAACACTATATGAACAACATCACCTAACAAAGGAAAATCGTATCTTTCTGCTATGGTCTTCAGGATGGTATTGGAACTAACCTATACTCTAGATAGTTAGATATTTGCTTTACTGAACACCATAAAAGATTCAGGAGCAGTAGGAGCTTAATATTAACATCACACTCATATTCAACCCACACATACAGAATACAGTTCTCTTTACTTACCCACTAACAAACTGAACATGATCTATTATACTCTAAAAACTAATATATATATTATATATATGTATTGGTTTTTAGTTTTCTTTTAGTTTTTAATTTTTCTGCAACTTTGTTTCGGTTTTCGGACTGAAAGATACTAGACCCCACGCCACAGGGAATCGTAGTAGGGGGTCAAGGATTTATATTAAATTAGGAATGTTTTTTTTGGCACTATAAAATATTATATTTTGTTTTTTATAAATATTATAGGGTATAACGAAGGCCGGTCTTTTTGATAAAAGCAATTTTTTACTTGTCTTCTGACTTAAAAGCGATTGTTTCGCAGATAGTACGCTCTACGCTAAGCTATAATTTAGTTGACAACCCTAGTTGAGTACAATAGGTGAATGACAGTGTTACAATGTCGTTATCAATAACAACAGTGGTATTATTCTGTTAAATCTCACTCTCGAGAAAACTAAGTTTTCGGCGGACAGAAGCGAGATGAAGTGACCGGCAACGTTTTTTTTTTTTTTAATATTGTTTTATCTATAATATTGTGCAGGCCTCACGGTTGCACATAAATGGTTTATTTCAGGAATGTTGCAAGACAGAAAAAACTGTCTGAAGCTGGTCTTCCAGTGTACCTTGACTAACGATTTCGAGTGCGTGTTTTTCCAGAATATGCTGGTCTGCCGATGTTTGATGATAGCTTTAGATAAACTTGGCACTTGCACCGACATATCTTGGCACGAGGAAGTGATATGCTTTGGTGCATGCAGTTCATCATCATAAGAGTTCATGCACTGATCCGAATAAAATCGGTTTTTCCGCAACCAAACCGGTTTTTTCAGGGTACTGATAAAATATTAGGTTTCTGACGATATACAGTGTGTCTTGACATCGACTCACAAACGAATACCATGGATCCAGGACATGATTCTGGACCCCCCAGTGGTGGAATTTTTGTTTTTTAATCTGCACGTTTTTTTTTTTAAATTTTGCTGTATAAAATCGTTACTCTAACATTTTCGACTGGCATGTTGGTCTAATGGTTAGTAGCCCTGACTGCTATGCCGGAGGTCGTGGGTTCGATTCCCACCCAGGACAAATGTTTGTGTGATGAGCACAATCATTTGTTCTGTGTCTGGGTGTAATTTATCTATAATATGTATGTATTTAGAAATATATAAGTATGTGGTATTCGTTTGTGCGTCGATGTCAAAGACACCGTGTATAGACTTGTCTCTAAATTACATGAATATCTAGGACTTTACAAAAATATAGAAATGAGGTTGAAAAAAAATAAAAAAACCGTAAATATATACATATTTATGATATAGATATTCATATATTGTATATATTATGTTTATGTATGCTGTGCTGTACATATATCTGTTTAGTATAATTTTAGTTTTAAGTTAGATTTAATTTATGTTTTGAATTTTTTGTTGTACTTACATTCAAAGTTCCTCAAATGAATGCAAAATTTCTTTCGCACTCATATGGTTTGCTGTAAGAAAACCCAATTGTGGGTTAAGCTCGCCATGTACATCAACTGTCCTATTTATAATGTCTGTATAAATTTGTGTGTACAATAAAGAATAAAGAATTAGATTTCGGCAAAAGTGTTATATCTACTAACTTATGGGCGAAGGTCGATTGGTCCGAAAGGTTCTGGAGTGATGACCACGTACCAGAAGAGGCGGTGTTGGTAGGCCAAGGCGGACCGATGAACTGGTGAAGGTTTCGGGAATTCGATGGATACGAGACGCACAAAGGGAGGCCTATGTCTAGTAGCAGTATGATGAAGGCTAACAGACCATCTCAGATACTAATCTGCATGTTCCTCATATGATTTGACCGTTACATGTTTGCTATATAGACTTTAAAAGAGACGTCGAACTCTGTGTTTTTTTGCAGGGTATTCAGCTAGTAAACACCTACCTCATCTAGTTTAAACTGACGATCAAAAAATCACCATTTGATGTACCTACTGATTGACTTACATCATCGATACACCTGCAAGACATGCACAATAGATAAGTTTAAGATCTTGAGCTGATGACACACACAGTGATATCATAAAGATTTTTTTATGATATCATCAAGAAATCACGACGTTGTCACACACCTGGCTGGATATACTCTATCACGCTAACAATCAGATGGCAGGCACGAGTGGGCACGATACTGTGACATGAAGACAAATGAGGGATTTATGGTGCAGTTTAATTTACTTATAATAAATTTGATAAAGAGGTTACATTGTTATTAAGAATAATAGCTACTTTGCTTTGCTTTGACTTTGGCAGCGGCTTTGTCCGCGCCGTAGAAAATTATGTAAAGGAAACATACTCCCAGGACAAAAACTTGGCAAGTGTGGACTCGCGCACTGAGGGTTCCGTACAGACTACAATTTCCGAATGGAGTCTCGTAAATTTTTCCGAATTGCAAAAAAGTTTTTTTTTGTAACGTAGATGATGATGATGATGACGTAGTTAACAACAAATTTACTGTTTTCAGATTTATTCCTATAATTGTGCTATAAGACCTTGCTTTGTGCTAAATTTCAGGATTCTGGGTCAACGGGAAGTACTCTATGAATTTTGATTCCTTTGAGAGTGTCGAAATACACGTTTTTTGTGACATAAACGGTCGTATCTTTTTTTTTTTTCGTTAAGTTAGAAGTTTGATTTTTTCACAGCTTCAAGGGACCGCAGACTTGAGTATATCGTTTTAATTTCAACTCGATACCTCCACTCGTTCCCGAATTAAAGGGTCTTGATAGACAGACAGACAGACAGATAACAAAGTGATCCTATAAGGGTTCCGTTTTTCCTTTTGAGGTACGGAACCCTAAAAATTAATCTATTTGTGTGCTTTTTTATGAAAAACCATTCAGACGTGAAATAGTAACAAATATAAACACTCACAAATTATCTTCTATATAGGACAGTAAATTTACTGGTTACAAAAAAAAAAATAACGTTGTCCCACACTAGAAATTACTCTCATTCTGCACACAAACATACTCGAGACAACCAGACCTGGAACAACTATCTGTAGGGCATACAAACATGTTCCATGTGAGAATCGAACTCGCGACACGCAGCACGCAGCAGCTAATGGCTCAACCACTCCACCATTCATGCCATCAATATTAGTAATCTATATATAATTTTTATAATAATATTTTTTTTTTATATAATATTCCATAACTATCACACAACGCCGTCTAGTCCCAAGCTAAGCAGAGCTTGTGTTATGAGTACTAGACAACTGATAAACATACTTATATATTTCTAAATACATACATATATAGATAAATTACACCTAGACACAGAACAAATGATCGTGCTCATCACACAAACATTTGTCCTGGGTGGGAATCGCCCACACACAAAAAATATATATATATATAAAAGCGAAATACCACTCACTGATTAATCAAGAAACTATAACACCTACAAACTTTAAATTTGGCAGGTAGGTTCCTTATAGGGTATAGACATCCGCTAAGAACGGATCTTACGAAATTCCACCCCTAAGGGAGTAAAACGGGGTTTGGAAGTTTGTATGAAAGTGCTATGTTTTTGAAGTAAAAGAATAGAAATTTTGCACAAAGCTTTATTTTATGGCGTTGGCGAGCACTAAAAAAGGATTTTTGAGGATCAAAACTCAAAGTATTTATTTCAAACGGCTTTGCCCGCGTGAAAATAGGTTTTTCTATACAAACTTTGGGCCCCCGTTTTATCCCCTTAGGGGATGAATTTGGGAAAATCCTCTCTGAGTGCTCGCTTACGTCATAAAAGGAAGCCTTGTGCAGAATTTCATGTTCCTAGTCCCAGTAGTTTCGGCTGTGCGTTGATATGTTAGTCAGTCAGTTTCTTCTTTTATATATATAGATAAACTATTTACAGGCACTTTTGTATTGTCTAGAAATCAATCAGTCAGAAAAAAATATGCTAATTAGGCTCATATTCCAAAACGCAGATCTCTATAAAGAATGCGTAAGAAACTCAATGGACACTCTTTTAATAAAATATCTCGGTTACATATTTCAAAGAAGGCCACACAATCGCCGCGTGACATAGGCTACGTTTTACTCCTTGATCATAAACAGCGGAATCAAAGCCAGGAAAAGCCGGCTGTTATGTCGAAAGCCTTGTTTTACGTGGTAAATTATCAAATTAGATTATTTAGGTGTCTCCAAGGCTAAAGTGAATAAACTATAGTGGGCCTCACCATCAATGATTGCTTCACTGCTTACCATCAGGTGAGATCGCAGTCAAACACTGGTATACATCAATTTAAAAAAAAAAATACTTCTGCTGCTTTGGATGTAGTGAGAGGAGCTGTTAGCTGTTGCTGACTAAAACCCACCTGTGTTCCTTCAGTTGTCATTTGCGTTCCAATGCCGCAAACCAAGGGTGCTACTACATTTGTTTGTAAAGCAAACGATTGGGAAATAAAGCAAAAAACTGGACAAGTGCGAGTCGGACTCGCGCACTGAGGGTTCCGTACAAACTTGAAAGGTAAATTGCGGTTTACGATTTATGACGTATTAAAAAACAACTACTTACTAGATCTCGTTCAAACCAATTTTCCGTGGAAGTCTGCATGGTAATGTACATCATATATTTTTTCTAGATTTATCATGCATTATTTTAGAAGTTATAGGGGGGGGGACACATTTTACCACTTTGGAAGTCTCTCGCACAAACTATTCAGTTTAGAAAAAAAATATATTAGAAATCTCAATATCATTTTTGAAGAGCTATCCACAGATACCCTACACGTATGGGTAAGATGAAAATAAAAATTCGAGTTCAGTTCTAAGTATGGGGAACCCCCAAAATTTATTGTTTTTTTTTTTCTATTTTTGTGTGAAAATCTTAATACGGTTCACAGAATACATCTATTCAGCAAGTTTCAACAGTAAGTATTGTTCTTATAGTTTCGGAAAAAAGTGGCTGTAACATACGGACGGACAGGCAGACAGACATGACGAATCTATAAGGGTTCCGCTTTTTGCCATTTGGCTGCGGAACCCTTAAAATTGCTCGTGTTTTACAATCAAACACGTGCTATTGAACTGTGTGTAACTGTTATCATCGCTCGTCATTGTATAATCAGAGAATCTTGTCCCATGTCGCCGAATGACGAACATGTGGGCATGATTCTAGGTCGTGTTGGGTTCGAGGAAACCCGCTGATACTGTTTGTATAACTTTATAGATTACTGAAAGTTATTTGTTATTAATTTTAACATTATTGATCTTATAGTTTAGGTAAGTACTATAAGATGAATGGATCAAATATTTTATTTGAAACTAGCTTTTGCCCACGGCTTCGCTCCCGTCAACTGACTACTCTACCCTACTCTACCCTACTCTACCCTACTCTACCCTACTCTACTCTACTCTACCCTACTCTACCCTACTCTACCCTACTCTACCCTACTCTAGCCTACTCTACCCTACTCTACCCCACTTTACCCTACTCGATAAAAAGTACCCTATGTCCGTCTCCTGGTTCTAAGCTACCTCCCCACCAATTTTCAGCCAAATGGTTTCAGCCGTTCTTGAGTTATAAACAGTGTAACTAACACGACTTTCTTTTATATATATAGATTTTACGGTAAAAGAGATCACGTGAAGCAAACATATTCTTGGTTGCTTTTGCAGCAATCCCACCTGCTGTTAAGTTTTTTTTTTTCCGGTTGGAAAATCATTTTATGACATCCCCCACTCTGGGCGGAGCAGGAGATAGTGTCAGACTTTTACTGACTAAAAACCCTCTCCTGTTCCTTCGTTGCCTTTCGTACCAGGGCCGAGTCTTCCTTTCAGAATCAAACCCTTGGCCCCAGTAGGCTTCGACCCTTATGGGCCCCTACGGTTGCTGACATCTCCTTGAGGTGCGCGTGAAACAGTACGGGCCGTCGACGACTTGGGCTCGGTCCAAACGGTTACCGGACGGTCAGACGGCGAACTACCCATTGCTCACCGTCCGCAAGCCCACGCCTACGGTGGCTCGAAATCAGGATCTGAATCCCGGCGGCGGTTGGGGCGTGAGGACCGTTGCCTCACGCGATCGGCCGCCTCCTTTGCTAGCATTGTTAGTAGGGATGCAATCGTTAATAGTGAAGCTCACTAGCTTAGTAACCTAGCCTTGAAGGCACCTAAATCATAATCAGACGGGAAAACTGCAGACGGCAAATTGTTCCAGTCCTTAGTGGCGAAACGTTTAGTCAAGACTATACAGATGTTACAGAATAAGTAATAGATGGAGGTGTTAACAATGTACAGGTGATCACTCGCCGTACATCAGGTTGTCCAATGGTAGAAAAGTGATGGCGGAATCAAGTCATGTAATTCCCGCGCACATTCTTCAAAATGCATCCTGTAAAATACCATTTCCGCATATAACCGTATTTGATGAAAGCGACCAATACTTATAAAACTATACGGTAAAATGTCCTGAAACATAGTCCCGTAGTCGTTTTATTTATTTATTTAATGCTTTATGCACACAAAAGTACAGAGGCGGACTTAATGTCTTAGGCATTTTCTACCAGTCAACCTATTATTGAGGTTGATTAAAACATAGAGAAATGATTAGACACTCTGGACGGAGCGAGTTTAAGTCCGTAAAAGTCGAACACTCCCTGTGTTCGACTTTCACGGACTTACCCCCGTGACAGTATAAAAATTTCGATTAAAATTTTCGTTTAAAAATCGACTTTTGTCTAGAAATAGTCTAACTGGATGATGAGAATCCAAATGCGAATTCTCGACCAAGGTTATGATTAGGTACGCCATAACCATGGCAGTAAGTCTGGAGAGGCGTCACGGCGTCTTCACCTTCCGCAGGACGCAGGTCCTAACCGTACTTCTCGTACCGGGCCCTGATTCAAGCCATGATCTGGAGCGACGAATAGCAGGTCGTCGCCTTCTTCCGCAAAGCAGTAATACTAGCACGCGCAAGGGAACGGACTGTATCCTCAGACCCCAGCCGCCGAGCGATGCGTAGCTCTCCGTCCGGCCGTCTTGTAATCGTCTGGACTGAGCCCAAGTCGTCTACAGCACGTAGTGTTCCATATGCTTCTCAAAGAGCTATCAACAAACCATAGGAGCCCAGCAGGGCCTTCCGGAGAATCAGGGTTTAGATAACTGTATTGTTAAATAAAATTGTCAGTCAGTTTTTATCAAGTAAAATTGCAGAAGACTTAACAAAACAAAATTAAAAATAACTTATTTACCTACTATCAAATTCACTTCACGTTCGATAAGGATATAGTTCACTCCGGGTTTACCCAGGTTAGGTTACATTAACCTCAAGTTAAACGGCATACAGCATGGCAATACTACCAGTCTTTTGGGCACATTATCAGTCGACAGCGATGTGGAAGTTTTTTTTGACGCCATAACTTAGTTTTTTTTTTTATTAATGATAGGCTCGCGTTTGACCACCATCTCACCCGATGGCAAGCGATGATGTGGTCGATGTTTGATTTTAGTTAGTTAATTCATTAGTATAGGGTTTTTATTATAGTTTTAGAAGCACATTCAGTATTCTTTAATGTACCTACTAATTAATTTTAATTAAGTGTTTACTTCATGATAACATTATTTTGTGCGAATATTTTTAGTTAAACAGCATGTTATTGTCCTAGTAAACAATAGCTATTTACTATTGGTTTATCATAATATTTTATTTGTTATTTTTCCTGAAAGTTCAGTCGGAATGAATTTCCATTGACTACCTAATCGTATTGCCAATTTTTTTTTTAAATGATAACATTAACTAATGCTTGACTGCGATCCCACCTGATAGTAAGCAGTAATGTAATCGTTGATGGTGAATCGCACTAGTTTATTAAGAGCCTATTCATACTAGCCTAGAAGACACTCAAATTATAATCGGACGGGAATCGCTGCAGGCAAATTGTTCCAGTCCTTTGTTGTTAACTGTTTATACCGCTAACATCAATGGATTGGAACAATTTGAATTTTTCCAAGACGAGATTATCGCTTTTATGCCTCGAATAGCTACTAACTACGGCTGCCTGGCCAGTGACACGAACCCAAACAGCGGAGCAGAGCGAGGGAGTAATGCGAAGCGGGGTTGTGGACTATGTCTATCTATCGATGCGAAGTGGAGATGCACACTGTGCGGATATAGGCCGAGTTCGTAAATACGATGAGTAATTTGAGCGGGTGGCGGTGGGCGACCAGAAGCCCCACCTAAACTAAACTATTAAAGAGTTGGAGCCATATAAGGTGTATAAATCCATATTTATCCATATTTTTCCCTTTTTATTGCTCACACGCCTGACATTTTCACATCTAAGGCCTTGGTTCAAATATGTTCGAAATATTGCGGACAACAGACATCTTGTCCAAACACCGCTTCGCCATTCCTCTTTCATATTCTTTTATACTCCCTGCGGCCCAACCGCAGGGAGTATTGATCAAAATGTCTGTTATTTATAAAAATTTTAATTTACAAATTTATAAATTTGTAATTTTGTAAATAGTAGTAGTAGAGCAGGGGTGGCCGAGTGGTAACGGCCCCGACTTACAAGTTGTAGGTCGCGGGTTCAAACCCCGCCAGGCGCATTACTTTGTGTAATTTATTTCATCACCACTGCTCTCAAAACGGTGAAGGAAAACATCGTGAGGAAACCGGCATGTCCTAGAACCAAAAATTCAAAGACATGTGACATCCACCAACCCGCACTGGGCCCGCGTGGTGGATTACGGCCCATTCCCTCTCCTAGAGAGGAGGCCTGAGTCCCAACAGTGGGAACATTAAAAGGCAGACTATGTTATGCTATAATTTTGTAAATTATAAATTTTGTTAAAAGTTTTTAGTCTGCTAAATTCATAATGATTGATCAGTCATTGATCTCCTAATAGCTTTGTGCTAGAAAGACAATATCGAGCTGTCTCATAAGAAATTAAAAGCAATGACTGCACAACGTTTCGTAGGACACTGATTAAAGAAACTGTCAAAATTTTTGCCGATTACCGCATAAGTACGTCAGAAAATCATTTGTCGAGATTACCAATCTATGCCATTTCTTTCAATAGAGTGTCAGTGGTTGAATTGGAAAGTCATAATGACGCTATTATATTAGTAGATTACCAAACTTGTCAAAATGAACAATTATGAAATGAATAACCTAAAAGCAAAAGCCCAAAACCTGCTTCTGTCGCCCATAAGTCGCATTTTGCAAGGTCACGTATAGTTGCGAATTTCAACTCAAACCAGCCTAAACCCTGCGCCAGGATATCCACATTCAATTTATATTATTTCCGCATCAAGTAATTGATGTTAGGCGCCACCAACGACGAAGATGACAAAAATATTGCTACTAGAACAGATGTCGACTTGAAGTTAAACCTGACCCAAGCTAATTTTATTTTTGGTCACTGACCTAACAAAATAAAATAAAAAAAAACAACAACAGCATTTTTATCAAATATTTTACTGGAGGAACTCCAAGTTACCTACAATATTATTTTCACTTGTTTTCGACCATTTGAACTCAAATTATATTATCATACGGACACGGTTAGCCAACAAGCAGTTAAAATAATATTGATGGATAAGCTTATACTACTTGTTTCTATAATTAGTTAATTAATTAGAATATTATTTTGTAGGCGTGATCTTCTTACTCTGATAGGGTTAAAGGTCGATATGAAGATATATTTTTTATTGTTAGCATGTTATTTTTAAGCAGAGGTCTTTCACACATCTCATAATTTTATCAGCTTAAATACGTGCACTCTCCAATGTAGTGATTGCAAAAATAATAGCTTTATACAAAAGATTATAATTTTTTTATCATTCATCTTCAACATTGCATCATTTCAGCCGAAAGACGTCTACAATTGACGGTCCTGTGCGTCTCGCTCTCCCTCCATCGCATTCCCGCGTCCCTCACTAGATCATCGGTCCACCTTCTAAAAAGCCTTCCAACATTGCGTTTTCCGGTACGCGGTCGCCACTCCGGGGTCTAAGCTATCGGTGGTCATGACTCCAAAGAGAGGAACCTCCACACAATGCGAGTCGTATCGAGAAGAAAGCCTTAATTCTGAGCTGTTTGGTCAACTATCGGTTCAATGATCGCTGAGTCCATATCCCACATGGTGACAACCCTGCGAGCCAAATCAACACTTAATTTACTAATCACTCTCAGCTTTCACGAGATTCTCATCATGCGGAACGATTATGTCAAAAATCATTTGACGCCTCTGATCAGCATCAGATTATTGGCTACCAGCTACTGCCAGCATCTTTGCTCGCGTCGAAGTTCAAAAATTTACCCAAGGGAACATACTTTCTATGTTAAAAAGTAGGTATCCTGTATGCTATCCAAAGTCAAAGACTATAGTCTAGCCGTGTGCCAAATTTCATCTAAATGAACGGATTTGAAGGCTTTCGAGCGTGTAGAAGTGACAAACACATTCACAAACTTTGGCCTTTATAATATTAGTACGGAAGAAAGAAAGAAAGAAAGAAAGAAAGAAAGAAAGAAAGAAAGAAAGAAAGAAAGAAAGAAAGAAAGAAAAAACGTTTATTCGTACCTCACACATACAGTAAAATTAAAAAAACAGTAGAATACATTGGGAGTAAAATAAAATAAAAAAGTAAAATAAAAATTATTGTCTGATCTGTGCAAGGTCAAAAAGGCACCTAACTCAGCTTAAGCTGCGATATTTAAAACGATAAATTACGCAGCGCTGGTATTCTGGTAGGGCCCGCGGTGATGCCACGTTCACACTCACGGGTTCACAAGAGTCCTATCAGCAACGATGGACCAATCTCAGTACAATGTGACGACCTGGTGCCTTACCTCTTCTTCTTCTTCTTCATGCCCTTATCCCATATTACTTGGGGTCGGCACAACACGCCACACTATCACTAACTCCCTTTTCTTTCATATCCTTCCTCATACAATTCATCCATCTTTTCTTTAGCCGCCCTCGCCCTCTCCATCCATCTACATGTATCCCCAGAACTCTTTTAGCAACATGCGTTTCATCCCTCCTCTTCACATGATCATACCAAGACAAACGATTTCCTTTCAACTTTTCCGTCACTGGCGCCACTTTCAGCCTGGTGCCTTACTATGACGTGTTAAATTGTCAGTCGTGCAAGGGAAAAGGAGGGATGGGCTATATTTCTTTAATTATTCACTTTAGGTAGTAAAATGGATTGCGTCAAAAGCTCGTGGCTCGTGGAGCTGTATCGAGAACTGCGTCGTAGACATACCTGTAGTACGTGTATGTGTTGTATTTCAGAGCAGGTTGCTGATGGATAATCCTGGCTACAAGGTTGTGCCTACTCAAGTACTCTCTTTGACGAAGACGTAGCGTTGGAAGTCCTCCCACAAGATGGATCGATGACCTGGTGAGGGTCGCGGGAATCCGAAAGAAGCGCGACGCACAGGACCGGTCATTGTGACGACAGTTTGGGGAGGTCTATGTCCAACAGTGGACGTCTTTCGGCTGAAATGATGATGATGATGAAGTACTCTCTTTTAGCTAGACGAGAACAACTAAAGATAATGTGGCGGGTTGATTCTCCCGGACTGTGAATACCCGACAGATGACAACCGTACCGTCCTACACAATAAATCTCCGGTAGTTATTTGTCAAGATAACTTCATCCAAATTGTACAAACAAAACATTTGGTTTCCCCAGAGAGGTCACTGACACGCCACCAGGTTATGGACGGTAATTGATCTACATCGGGCCCATGTCTCCCTACGATCGTTATTATCTACTACTAAATATTTCCGTTTTTCAGGTTGATGAGTTCCAACCCGAGAAACGGGAATATTTTTTTCCCGCTCTGTGTGAGAGACTTTTACTGATTAAAACGATGATGAGCGCCCCATTACTTTCGGCCATTCACAAGCCCGTGCCCACGGTGCCTGGAAATCTCTGGCTCCGAACGCCTGAGGCGTTTCCTCCGGCGGTCGGGACGTGGTGGTACTTCTCACTTTTTGCTTTCCGTCACCTCCTTCGCTCACATTATTGCTTTACAAAAGAAGGCGACTGCTCTCCGTGATCTCTTGCTCCGTTTCGTGGCCTAGAACAGGGCTGAACACAAGAGATCTGCTGGGTAGCAGTGCGCCGCCTAAGCGGGGCAAACCTCGCAAAAAATAATAGCTAACATCCAAGCATCTTTTCTTGTCGAAATTCATCCTTACGTTGTTAACTAAAAAAAAAGAATTGGAAACCGTCCCTGTCTCTCTTTCTCCCTGTGAGGTGAAATATATCAGAAACAGAAAACAGTTTTAAAAAACCAAATCACCGTTATCTAACAAAGTAGGCTTTATTTTATTTTTATTACGTAATTATTATTTTAAAAAACGATAAAAGAATCACGCGTTATGCGCAAATAACGCACGCTATTACAACACCAGTGCCTTTATCTATTCGTTAACTTATCCAGACTCGAACCAGTCGACGTTGCGTGGCAAGCCGTTAGTTGCTAAGAGTATTATCTCTGTATGACTTTACTAACGAAAATTCAAGGCTGTACATCGTTAGGTAGGTGAGATAAAGTCGTATGATAAATACAATCGTTGATATTTTGATAGGTTTTCATTAGCAAAATAACCTTCTGGAATATTTGGCTGCATTGTAAAAGAGCGATTATATGAAGGAGGTCACCCGTTTAATTCTAATCACCTTATTTCATAGATATCAAATGGAATGCTGAAATCTTTCTGCGAAGTTACGGCATGGATTGACTTTTTGTTTTTAGTTGAGTATATGATCTCCTCATCTGGGTGCAGCGAGTGAAGTGCCCGGTTTTGCTGACTAAAACCCACCTGTGTTCCTTCTGGATACGCCATAATCACGGCGAAAAGTCCCCTCTTTGAGGAGTGGCTGGAGCGACAACACAGCGTTCTCATCTTCCGCATGACGCAGGTTCTCACCGGACATGGTATGTTTAGGAGGTTCCTACACTTGATTTAGGCGGAAGAAACGATCGGGTATCACCATTGTGCGGACCGCCTGGAAGACACGGTGGATCATATGGTGGAGGTGTGCCCCACTTAGCCGCACGCTTTCCGTCCGTCTGTTTGTCTATCGGTCTGTCCGTCTGTCACCAGGCTGTATATCATAAACTGTGATAGAAGATTCTTAAACAATTGTGTTTTTTTTTTCGTTTATTGCTAAGAACGGGTAGAGTCTATGCACAGGTAAAGCATAGACTACACAGAAATAGAATGCGACCAAAAACTGATTTTTTTTTTCACGTTGATTTTTAATATTACACGAAAATAAAAGTGACATAGGATCGTGTTTTTTTTGTTACTCTGACTGCAAAGAAAATGCTGCTACTTTTTGCTCAGTAAAAGTTTATATTATTGCCAAGAATGTTGAAAAACTCTTCAATACATGCATTTTTATGACATCGACGACCACGCTGGATCATATATAATTATATCAAAATGTTACTTTCTATTATGATTTCATTTGTTTATAAAAAGTTGCGAGGACGGCGAGCAATAGGTAACTCGCCGTCTGACCGTCCAGTAACCGTCCGGATTGAGCCCAAGTCGTCGAAGGCGCGTAGTGTTCCACGCGCGCCTCAAGGAGATGTCAGCAACCGCAGGGGCCCAGTAGGGTCGAAGCCTACTGGGGCCAATGGTCTGATTTTGAAAAGAAGACTCGGCCCTGGTATGAAAGGCAACGAAGGAGCAGGAGTGGGTTTTTAGTCAATAAAAGTCTGACACACCCTATCGCTCCGCCCAAAGCGGAGGATGTCATTGGATGATTTACCACTGAAAAAAAAAACACTAAGAAATAACTCCTGTATCATGGGTACATTCACAAACATGTACACTCACACACACAAGATACTCAAACCCGGAAAACTTATATAGGCCATACAAATATTTGTTCCGTGCGGGAATCGAACCTGCGACACGTAGTGCAGTAGCCAATCGCTCAACCACTGCATCAACCATAGCGTTAATAAAAACAAATAAAAAAAACTAGCTTTTACCCACAGCTTCGCCCGCGTACTTAAAATATAGCCTATGTCACTCGGGAATAAAGCAGCTTTCTATCGGTGAAAAAATTTTAACAATAGGACCAGTACTTTCAGAGATTACCTCATACAAACAAAAAAAAAACAAACATTACCTCTTTATAATATTAGTATAGATGATCAAATATCTACTTTTGGGTTTGAGGATCTCCTTTTAAAGCGATAAAATGCACAATTCGTCTGACATGGGAGCGGAGCCGCGAGAGATAGCTAGTCTGTTATGTAAAAAAAATTGTTATTCAACCAAATCTAAAATTGACATGACCTACTTACATGAAACCTTATCTAGCTTTCCTGTTACTGATTTAGCCAAAATATTAGAGATAAAATGGGCAATCAGACTATTCTAACATAAGGGGTTACCCATTAATTACGTTACACGTTAATGCCTGGCCACATAACCACAGCGCAGCGTCTGACTGCGGTACTTTTTCACCTCGTCTAATGTGCATGTATCCGTATAGCAGTGTATGTCGAGCAGTGTTAAGATCTATAATAATCGTATAGAAAGAAAGAAAAAATTGTATATTTGTACCTCACACACACACAACTTGGCTGTTTGTGGTCTGTCATAATTTTTTGTGAACTTCCACAGTGAATAATTGGTTGAAGCAGTGGCTGTAAGTGATTCTAGCTGCGATTCGAGAGTGTCATTGTGCCAGGTGGATAGCATATTCTTTAATAGTTCAGCCGCTTTTGTGAAGTGCACTCTATCTTCACTCAGTCTAGTTTGCTGCCAAATCCGCCTAAGCCTACGCTTCTCGAGGACAGCCTTTTTTACTTCAAAAGGATAATTAGTATGCCTTATTTGAGTGTCTATAGCAGGTGTGCTAAGCCAGCAGGCTTCTTGAATTAACGTTGTAATTTCTTTGGTGGCATTCTCAATGTCTTCATTTGTTTTGAGAGCTGTTCTCAATTGCACCCTTTGTTCAAGAAGCTCCTGAAATGCCACCCAGTCCGTATATTTATTATATAATTTTTCTGGATTTGTGGACTCGACTAACATTGTGCTGATCGTTAACAAGACAGGAGTGTGGTCCGAGGAGCCATCATAACAGGATTCGGTTTTAATATAGTGCTTACAGAAACCCTTGGCAATAAAGAAATCCAAAAGATCAGGAATTTTCTGGGGATCAGTAGGCCAATAGGTTGGTTCACAAGAAGAAAAAGTTGTCAGGTTATTTCTATCTATGTTAGCTTTTAATTGGCGTCCTCTGGTAGTTGTCAATCTGGAACCCCAATGTTCGTTCTTGGCATTCCAGTCTCCTCCCGCAATAAAGCGATGACCCAGGGTACTAAAAAAATCAGAAAACATAGGCTCGATAATTTTATGTTTTGGAGGGCAGTACACTGCTGAAACAATGATTTCGCCAGTCCTGTCTTGCACTGCAATGGTAGTGGCTTGGATGTGAGCAGTTTTATAGTGTGGCATTGGATGATGCTTAATTGTTTTTTTTACAATCACTGCAGTTCCAGCATGAGCTGTTCCATCAGGGTGGTTTGTGACATAGCACAGATAGTCAGAAAATTTCACCAGTGTTGTAGCATTGCAGTGTGCCTCTGATATGAGTAGAATGTCAAGTTTATGTTGGCTCATTAGGAGCTCCACATCCTGCTTATTCGGAGTTAGCCCGTTGATGTTCCAGGTTCCTATTCGTAATGCAGTCATTTTGTTAGCTTGTCGACTAGTTGAGCTATGAGATTCATAAGAGTGCTCATTTGTTGTAGGATAATATCATATTTTGCAGTTTGCTTTATGAGTATGTCTTCTAGTGTTTGGCTTAGTTGTCCTTCGTTGTTACTGTTGGAATTACTTTGATTAATGCTGTTATTTGAGGGAATTTGTCTTAGGGCATCGGCATACAATAGTTTCTGTCCTTGCTTAGATAGCACATGGTTTTCTGTGACATGATTATTCTGGGAAGTGGTTGGTGTTGTGCGATTTCTAACAGCAGATGTTATGGTGTTTTTATTTGTTTTCCTAGCTAGAATTTCCTTATAAACCTCACATCCCTTATAGTTAGCTGGATGAGGTCCACGGCACAGTGCGCACATTGCGGGGGTATTGCGGTCACGTTTCTGACACTCAGATGTCTTATGAGATTTCCCACATTTAACGCATCTGTAGGGACGCATGCAGTAATTCTTTGTGTGGCCATATTGTTGGCAGCGCTGGCATTGGACTATAGACTTTCTTTTCTTTGGTTCCTCTACGGAGATAGACTGGTGGTAGATATACTTGAGGTCTTTAATGCACTTATTGTTGGGGCCAGCAGCGAGATTAACGAAAAAAGTCGATGTAGGCTTTTTTTCCGGGCCATACCTAGCGTTTATTATTTCACCGACAACAGTGTTTCCAGTGGATTCTATGTCCTCTTTAATTATGTTTAAAGGTGTTGAGTGATGCAAATTTTTTATGACAATCCTGAAACATCTATTCTCTTTCCTGATAAAAGTGTGTCCTATTAAACCATTGTCTCTAACTATTGAGACAAGTCTTTTATGGACCTCTGCATTTATTGCGCTAATTCTTAATTGGTTTTTATTTACGACTCTGTATGTAAATTGATCTTTTTCCACTGATGTTTCCAGAAGCTCAGTAAGTTTATTGAGGTCTTCAACACCATATAAAATTATTGGTGGTGGTTTGTTTGGTATTGTCGGTTTGTCAGTGTCATCAGTTAGATCTATCGGTAATCCAGCAAAGCTATTTGATATTGAAGTCTCTTTATCTTCTCGGGGGCTTGCTGATAGTTTTCTCTTTTTATTCCTCTTGGTAGGTACTCTTTGCCATGGCGGAGGTCCTGGTAAGTTACTTGAGGTACTAGGTTTTATAACCTCTTGAATTATTTTGTCTGTTCTGGGTGGCTGTGCTGGGCTGCGCCCTAGAGACGAAGATCTTGGCCTTGTGATGAATAGGCCAGGATGAAGCGCTTGCTGTACAAGTGCTTTGCTACCAGAACTCACTGGTGAATAACTGGTCTCGTCAGTTTCCTTTGTATGGTTCCTTTCAAATGTTTGCGACATTATGCCCCCCCCAGATACGATGGGGCAGCCCGAGTTTAACTCGGGGAGGGATTCTCCGGTTACACCGGTACCCTCCTGGGGTAGATAAGTTTTTAATCTCGCTTCCATATTTATTACCTTCCAACTCATTCTTCAAGGCATTTTAGGGGTTATTTTTCTCCCAAGGCTCGCTCTAGCCTCTTCTCAGCGGGGTTATGGTTATACCGCCATTTGGTCGGTCCACAATTTTTTTATTGGCAAGTTGGAAAACTAATTAAAATTGTCTCACAAATGACAAGGTCAAAAAGGGTTCGAAAATAGTTAAATTCGTGTCATCATCACCATTTCAGCCGATAGACGTCAACTGTTGGACATAGGCCTCCCCCAAGCGTCGCCATAACAACCGGTCCTGTGCGTCTTGCATCCATCGGATTCCCGCGACACTCAGGCAGATTATGAAATGAGTCTAACGTAATTAATAGATGACCCCTAATCAATAAAGTAATTTTGCGTATTAAAGATTTAAGTAGGTAATTACGTATTTACCATAAAAACCTTGTTGAGTACATAATTATGGATATAAATTTATTACGCGGGTTTCGGATTAGGCTGATATTTATCAGCTATCTTAAGAATTGTCTGAAATGATAAGCAGCTTGACCGTTTTATTGTTTTTTTGGCGTGTTCTTAATTCTCAGATTAAGCTTTGTATTATTATTAAAACAAATGTCCCACCGCTTGTGTCAGTCTAAAACCACTCAAAAATTACTGAACGGAGTTTCGTGCAATTTTCACTAATAGAGAGATAGATTCATAAGGAAGGCTTAGGTTTATATAATCAGCCTTTTCATGTTCCCACCGCTGGGACTCAGGCCTCCTCTTTAGGAGAGGGAATGGGCCATAATCCACCACGCGGGCCCAGTGCGGGTTGGTGGATGAGATATGTCTTCGAATTTTTGGTTCTAGGTCATGCCGGTTTCCTCACGGTGTTTTCCTTCACCCTTTTGGAAGCAGTGATGATGAAATAAATTACACAAAGTAATGCGCTTGGCTGAGTTTGAACCCGCGACCTACAACTCGTAAATTGGGGCCGTTACCATTCGGCAAACCATTGATCTAGGCTTACTTGACAGCTTTAGGTGTATAATACATGCATATGGTATAGTGTGCTTACGGACGACAAGCAATGGATAGCTCACAGTCCGGACCGAGCCTGAGTTGTCTACGGCGCGTAGTGTTCCACGCGCGCCTCCAAGAGATGTCAGCAAAATCGTAAATGCCCAACAGGGTCGAAGCCTACTGGGGCCATGGGTTTACTTCCGAAAAGGAAACCCCGTGGTCAAGAAAAACAAAGGGCAAAGAAGGAATATAAGTGTGGTTTTAGTCAGTTAAAGTCTAACTAGTCTAAGTCATGCCCCGCCCTAGAGCGAGAGAAGTTATTGGATAAATTCCCACCTTGAAAAAAAAACATGCATTTTGCTGTAGAGGAAAACTGAGAATTTCAAATGCTTCTAACACAAGTGCGGAGATGGAGTGGATAAAAATCCACTGTTAATTAAATTGCATACAAACGAAGGCAAAAAACGTTATTTATTTCTGTAAATTAGTTTGAATCGAATATTAAAAATGGCTAATGGCCCGCCAAAGTTTTTTTCGGCTTCTTGCAAATTTATTATACAATAAAAAAGAAAAAAAAAACCTTGCCGCACACTAGGAATGTATCGTAAGCGCGTCCGCAAACATGCAAACTCATATACACAAGACACCCACACACAGAACCACTATCTATAGGCCAAATATTTTTTATGTGTGGGAATCAAACCCGCGACCCTGAGCACGCAAGTAGTTAAGCGATTGGCTGCACTAATCGCTTAACTGCTGCGTTTACTGTGTCGTTCCGTTTCTGTTAGTGAACCGCATCAAAATCCGATATGTTTCTGTTAGTGAACACACGATCGAATTTCTAGATGATATATCATCTAGAAATTCGATCGTGTGTGGAATACTGCAGCCACATATGGGCTGGTGCTGCAAAAAGCCATCTGGCAGCTTCAGACTCAGTGGAAAGGCGTGCAAAGATGTCAATTGGTGATAGACAATGAACTGTTCCTGCCTTTGCTCATGTTCTGAAGAAACACTTTGTAACATCAAGAAATCGGAAGACTCATTTACGAAAGGAAAGTTTATCGCCTTCTTAAAAAATACCATTATCTTATAGAGACAAAACAAACTTGACCCTTGTAAAAACCACATTAACTACATAGCATAGCATAGTCGGCCTTTTAATGTTCCCACTGTTGGGACTCAGGCCTCCTCTCTAGGAGAGGGAATGGGCCGTAATCCACCACGCGGGCTCAGTGCGGGTTGGTGAATGTCACATGTCTTCGAATTTTTTGGTTCTAGGACATGCTGGTTCCCTCACGATCTTTTCCTTCATCGTTTTGAGAGCAGTGGTGATGAAATAAATTACACAAAGTAATGCGCCACGTCCTACAACTCGTAAGTCGGGGCCGTTACCTCTTGGCCACCACTGCTCTCTACTCGGCCACCACTGCTCTAATTATGTACGTTATTAATAATCTTGCAAAACGGATTTGGGATAGGGCGTCGGTCAAGCTCATCGACTCGGCTAGGGTGAAACGAAGATATCATGTTGAAGCATGAATCAGAATGTCTTTATTGTTTGCACAGGTTTTGCCAGCGGCTTCACCCGCGTAAAAATAGGTTTCTCCATACAAACTTCCAACCCCCGTTTTACCCCCTCACGTGTGGAGTTTCGTAAAATCCGTTCTTAGCGGATGTCTACACTCTATAAGGAACCTATGCATGCACCTATGCATGGCTCCGGTCATTTATAATAAGATGCCTAAGAGTTGGAAAGAACTTCCATTATCATTATTTAAAAAAAAACTCCGAAGCTTTTTAGTGGTGAAATCCTATTATAACTTAAGTGAGTACCTAAATGAGAAGGATTTTTTAAGTTAGTTGATATATTTTAAGTTAGTTTAAATTTTTTCTTTGTATTTACTTGTTTATACATCGTACGTAGTTATAGTATGTCTTTTGCATGCCTACATGGTAAAATATGGCTGAACTTGTTACCTATATTTTTATGTCATCTTTTACTGTTACCCATATTTGCAAAATAAAATTATCTTTATCTTTATCTTTACCTACCTGCGAAATTTTAAGTTTTTAGGTGTTATAGTTTCTGAGATTTTTTTAATTAGTACAAAAAAGGGCTCTACCCGTACCTGTTACTGATCATATTTTTGTAGTCAAAAGTAAAAAAAATGAAATCCCAAAATTGTCCACGAAAATTTGTCATACTTAATTGGTAAATTCATAATAGAATCAATCATTTTTAGCAATTGCTATTATCGTCATTTATTAATTCATAATCTGTCAATAGCCTGTACAATATTTCCATAAATTGTGTGACGTTTTGGGATAAAAACAAACGCCAAAAACTTTGCTGTTTAGTAATATTATTTACTAGCTATTGCCCGCGACTTCGTCCGCCTTAAGTACAATCATTCTGTGCTTGCAATTTATTCCGAAAGCATCGCAATTATTTATTGTACTTTAACATAAAACGGTTAAAGGTAAAAACGCAAATTACCTTCAGGAAACATGTTATGTACTCGTCCAGATCCAGATGTATGAACGTCTATTGAGACTATACTTAAATAATAACAAGACTTTTTCTAATAAGCCCTTTAATTAAGTATTTGTATTAATTAAAAACTAGTGGTGTATAGATTCGACTGCCTCATTGGTCTCGTGGCGCAAGCGCGACTGCTGAGCGTGGGGTACTCAGTTCCATTCCCGGGTCGGGCAAAAGTGCTAAGGGTTTTTCCATTAGGAATTAAGTACTCTGTAGTTGCCCGAAATTTGAAAATTGGTGGTGTGACATCCCCGTGACTCGGGAAGCACGTAAAGCCCTTGTCCCTGCACCTGCCCCCTAGCCAAGTTACAACCGTTTCGTTTCGATTCTCTTTTTGACGATCGCCTCGGGTCGGACACGCCTCCTATTCCTTTGACCACGTGACTGAACGTTGGGATGAGGTCTAAACAAAGAAATCGGAGGCGCGGCCGACTCGAGGCCATCAACGAAAAGAGAATGGAAACGAAACGGTTGTAACTTGGCTAGGTTGCTGATCTCCCTCTGGTCGTGTCTGATTGCCGTCCCATCAAACTATGAGAATAAAGAAACAGAGAGTACTCCTGTGTTTGTGAACACACTCCAGCACTATAATGTCTCCTGCATACTTGGCTATTATCTGTTCATCATTGGAAATTCGGTCGGGAGGATTATACAGATGTTAAAACTTAATAATAATAAATTATAGTTCCATTATGCCCTGCCAAACAAGCATAGAATAATTACAGATTAAAGTAACTTACTAATGCAGCACAATTAACTTTGTAACAAACGTAGACGTGCGGAATGCAAACACAAAAAAATATCTACGTAATGGAAATGGATTTTTTTTTCAAACAAACCTATTAATAGATAATAAAATAAACGGAATACCAAACTTTCTTCTGGCAAATACGAACACAACAAATAATATTACCAGAATAGCATAATTCATTTTTTATTGACATTTTAATTAGAGATTTTTTTTTGTGATTTTTTTTTTCATTTTTTTTTCTCACCGTTTAAACCTTCCCTGGACTATCACAAATATTTCAAGACCAAAATTAGCGAAATCGGTCAAGCCGTTCTCGAGTTTTAGCGAGACTAACGAACAGCTGTTCATTTTTATATTATAGAGATTTTTGCAAAATTTTCACAATGTGTCAAAATGGAGTCCAGTCGAGATCAGAGCGCGTGTGCGAGAGAAAGTCATTTGTTCCTTTTTTTTGGGAGAGAGCGGGGTCGCAAGTGCGGGGCGCGAGGCGGTAAGACGCTACCATTAGGTTGGCAATGTGTCGCCAACCTAACAACGATGTTAAGGAATGGCCATAAGTTTAAATGTGAATATTTAAACTTACAAATAACGCAGCGCTGAGCTCTGTTAACGGAGCTATAAAGGGTATATAATATGCAAAAGAAATTCGTGTTAGTTTAGGTAACTAACACTATTTATAACTCAAGAACGGCTGAAACGATTTGGCTGAAAATTGGTGGGGAGGTAGCTTAAAACCAGGAGACGGACATGGTTACTTTTTATCGAGTAGAGTAGAGTAGGGTAGTGTAGGGTAGAGTAGGGTAGAGTAGGGTAGAGTAGGGTAGAGTAGGGTAGAGTAGGGTAGAGTAGGGTAGAGTAGGGTAGAGTAGGGTAGAGTAGGGTAGAGTAGGGTAGAGTAGGGTAGAGTAGGGTAGAGTAGGGTAGAGTAGGGTAGAGTAGGGTAGAGTAGGGTAGAGTAGGGTAGAGTAGTGTAGAGTAGGGTAGAGTAGGGTAGGGTAGGGTAGAGGGGTAGCACAATATATAAGAAACAATTATAAAATATCTGCTTAAAGACTGAATGCATTGGATGAGTTTAACAACTTACGTACGCGGTGACGAACCTTTGTTATATATTAATTTAGTATAAGGAAAAATTGTTCTCAAGTGACTTTGTGTCTTTTTTGAGAAATAAATATCTTTAAACCTAGAGTAGGGTAGAGTAGGGTAGAGTAGGGTAGAGTAGGGTAGAGTAGGGTAGAGTAGGGTAGAGTAGGGTAGAGTAGGGTAGAGTAGGGTAGAGTAGGGTAGAGTAGGGTAGAGTAGGGTAGAGTAGGGTAGAGTAGGGTAGAGTAGGGTAGAGTAGGGTAGAGTAGGGTAGAGTAGGGTAGAGTAGGGTAGAGTAGGGTAGAGTAGGGTAGAGTAGGGTAGAGTAGGGTAGAGTAGGGTAGAGTAGTGTAGAGTAGGGTAGGGTAGAGTAGGGTAGAGAAGGGTAGAGTAGGGTAGAGTTGAGTAGATTAGAATACTCAACTAAGGGTTCCATACAAACTAACTTATGTAAATAGTTCAATTCTCGAATCGAGTCTCGAAGTATTTTCCGAATAGAAAAAAGTATTTTTTGTGACGAAACTACAAATTTTCAGTGTTCGGATTTATTCCAAAACTTGTGCCCTATGACCTTGCTTCATGCTAAATTTTAGGGTTCTAGCTCAATAGGAAGTACCCTATGAATTTCGATTTCCATAGGAGTGTAAAATTTACGTTTTTTGTGACATAAATGGCTGTATCTTTTTTTTTCGTTAACTTAGAAGTTTAGTTTTTTCACAGCTTCAAGGGACCGCAGACCCGAGTATATGGTTTTAATTTCAACTCGTGTTCTCGATATAAAGGGTCTTGACAGACAGACAGACAGACGGACGAACAATAAAGTGATCCTATAAGGGGTCCGTTTTTTCCTTTTTAGGTACGGAACCCTAAAAAGGTTTAAGTCTAGAGCTAACCTATTCAAGGTTACTCCTAGGCAAGCGTGCTCCATCGACGGCTATCGCACCTAATGTTAAGCGACACATCATCGCTTACCATTAGGTGCGATAGCCGTCGATGGAGCACGCTTGCGATAGTGCTTAAACACAAGCCTATGCATAATTTAAAAAGAAATCATCGAAGTCACATGACAGGTGATATCACAAACATCGGTAAATAATTATGATAGACATAAACATTTTAGCGAATAGAATGATGATAACATGCGTCAAAGTCCGAGCCTGATCTCCGGGTGCAAATTCTTAACCTTAGATATTGACTCACTTGTCAATATCTTTGAGGAAGTTGTTCATCGATATCTTGATAATTAACAGATCGATAATTTGGAGACAACATCGTAATATAAAGCTCGAAATCTTTGAAGGGCTACGCATAGTACCCACAGCCCCTTTCGCCAGTTATGATAGTTTCAGATGGAAGAAAGTTCGACGTAGTACACAGGCCCTCCTTGACCCACCTCCTAAAGAAAGAATCAAGCTTTGGGAAGATATCCACCATCTAACTTCTTGAAACCCCAGGACCATCTCAGAAACATTTACCAGATTAGGCACATCTGGTAAATGTTTCTGAGATGGTATGGAAAGCACTAAATCAGTTGAGCACCCAGGTAGACCACTGCAAACACAAGTTGGTGATTTAGGGTTTTATAGACCCGTCAGATACCCAACGTGGATGCGATGCCCCTGTTCAGAACATGAGCCACACGTTGAATATTCTAGCTATAGCTATATTCTAGCTACCGGAGAGACATCAAGCGCAGGACCAACGGCTTAACGTGCTTTCCGAGGCACGGGGACGTCACACTACTACCCTCTAACTCCGGGATGCTACAAAGTAATCTTTAATAGAAAAACTCAATAGCACTTTTTACCCGACCGACACGGGAATTAAACTCAGGAACCCACGCTTTAAAGTCGTGTTTGCGACCACGACACCAATGTACAAAACTATAAATATTTGGTAACCATTTCAAATATTTAAAGAAAGTCATATCACGGGATATAAACGCAACTCAACAACGACTCCGTGCCAAGTCGCGGCATGGCGGACAGAGTACCGGTGGGATCTCATGGTGGAATGGCGACTGTCGCAACCCAGTGCTGGGCACGCCAGAATTATGGCGGTAAGTCCCCTCTTTAAAAGTGGCTGGAATGGCAATACGGCGTCCTTACCTTCCGCATGACGCAGGTCCTCACCGGACATGGTAAGTTCGGGAGGTTCCTGCATTGGATTCGTGCGGAAGAAACGCCCGGGTGTCACCATTGTCTGGACCGTCCGGAAGACATGGTGGAGCATACGGTAGAGGTGTGCCACGCCTGGGCAGAGTACCGCCGTGTCCTCGTGGGGGCGATCGGCAGCAGCGGTCGCTCGCGCCAGGCCTTGGTACAGGCCTTGGTCCGGAGCAAGGAGGATTAGCAGGCGGTCGTCTCCTTCTGCAAAGCAGTAATGCTAGCAAAGGAGGAGGCCGCACGTGCACACGCGAGGCAATAGCCGTCGCGCCCCAGTCACCGGGATTCTCATACCGATTTCCGACCACCGTAGGCGCAGGCTTACGGATGGCGAGCAATGAGTAGCTCGCCGTCCGACCGTCCGGTAACCGTCCGGACCGAGCCAAAGTCGTCGGCAGCGCGTAGTGTTTCACGCGCGTCTCATGGAAATGTCAGCAGGAGTGGGTTTTTAGTCAGTAAAAGTCCGAAACGCCCTCACGTCTGCCCAAGAGCGAGGGATGTCATTAGATGATTTTCCCACCAAAAAAAAAAAACTGACTGATAAAACATTAAATAAAAAAGATAATTATCCAAAAATAACACGTATAGCTAATCGCCGCATGATTAAAATAAATGATAAGATGACATAACAATATTTACGTTTCCTCATTTGTTTACTCATTGATTCTAGACAAATTAGTAGACTGGTTGAATGTGATTTAATTATCAAATTAATCGCAGTAGGTATTTTCCGTGTGGAATTACGAGTCAACAACTCAACAACAACTTTTGTAAGGTTTGTTGTTGTTGATGTTTTTTTCCATCTGGGGTTCAAGAGTGAATAGGATACTTCTAGATAATCGCGCTCATCGATCACAACGTCACTTTCCATCAGGTGAGTTAGCGGTCAAGTTCGAGCCTATCAACAATACAAAAAAAAACTTTTTTATTAAATAGTACCTATAAACCAATGCTTGACTGCGATCCCACGTGATGGTAAGCAGTGATACAGTCGTTGATGGTGAAGCGCAAAAGTTTAAGAGACTATCCACACTAGCCTTGAAGACATTTAAATTATAATCGGACTGAAAAACCGCAGCAACCAATTTGTTTCAGTCCTCAGTATCGTTAACAATTTGTTGAAACAACCACTGAAGCAACAAAAAAATGCTAGGTGTCACTATAATTGCTCCAGAAAAGCAAAAAAAAGAAATGACAACAATTATAGTGAGTAGGTAACTCACTATAATTGTTGTCATTTCTTTTTTTTTTAATTATATATTTTTTTTAAATTGATGGTTATTGTTATTTTACAATTATGAAATTGTATCTAAATATTTTATTATTTTTAAAATTATGACATTGTTTATTTTTTTATATTTAGAATGACATTATGACATTGACAATAACTTTTAGATAGGTAAGTATACGATTTTTTTTACAATTTAATAAAAAAAAAAAAATTGTAAATTTTATTGTTGTGATTATTATTATTTTTTCTTTAATTATAACATAATGTCTGGCTCCTTACTAGTTCTGAGTTGAGCTACACGAATACTGACCAATGCTTGCACTGACTGGACAGGTTCGCTCAGAACTGTGTGGTTCTTTCTTCAAAAGACCATCTCAGACTCCAATCTGCATGTCTCTCATATGATTTGACCATTACATGCTTGCTGTATGGACTTTAAAAGAGACTTTGACCCCTAAGTTTGTTTCGGTGTTTCTTCTCAGGGTAGTAGCTAGGAAATACCGGCTTCATCTAGTTTAAATTGACAAAAAAATTGAAGTGTAGAAGTGTTATTAAAAAACCTATTTGCAGAATAAACTTTATATTGTAAATAAGTCGTTAATGTGCCTATAAAAATAAATAAATTACCAAAATGGTAGATAGTGTTTCAATTTGTATTGACTAGGTATTTCAACACATTATTCGTGGAAATAACCAGAGAATCGTAAACCAGGTGCGCTTGACCCGCAGACGACATATTTGTTGTTATTATGTTAACATTAATAAGTTAACAATAAATAACTACGGTTAATTGCACTGATAGCCGGCTATTTATGCAGACACTGTTTATTTGTGATGATTTGTACGCTATTTTTAGGTATGGGTTAGGCTTACTCATAGTTTTCCGTCTTAGATCCATCAACATGTAACAGAGATATTTGTAATTACAAAACATGATTGAAAAGAGTGTCCATGGAGTTTCTTGCACATTCTTCTCCATAGAGATCTACGCTTTGGAATGTGCAATTAGCATCATTTTTCTGACTAACTGACTTCTTGACATTTCAAAAGTGCCTGTAAATGGTTTATTTGAAATAAATGCTTTTGAATCTTTGAATCTTTGAATCTTCAACAATCAGACAGCCTACCATTTCCCTTCGATTCCGCAACCATTTTCTTAAGACTGATTCACTATTGGACTGTTCGTCGACAGGACGATTCATTTACTTCCTTTTCCCCAGCAGAGTCTTTCACTTACGGCCATTGCACCGACGACAGACCTAACCAGCTACAGCATGGCTCACTGACACGACGATAAACCTATAACTCTTTCTACTGCAGGACTTTCCATCTACGTGGGGGCCGTCAATCTTAAGACAAGCGATATTATAAAAAATACAATTATCGACAGTTTACTGTATCTTGTGATGACCTCTCGCGCCCAGCTTTAGTTCAGACCATGGTCTGGAGCGAGAGGGAACGGGAAGCAGTCATTTCCTTTTGCGAACCAGTAATTTAAGGGAAGAAGGTGGCGGAAAGTGTGAGAGAGAGAACTTCCTCATGCCCCAACCAGTACAGAAGACGCCCTGGACTTCGGGAGTTGTAGGGCGACATCTAACAACCGTAGGCGTGGATCGGCGAACGGCGAGTAATGAATAGCTTAGGTACCGTCCGATAAGGACCAGGCCATGACCCAGGCCTGGTCTTTGCGCGTGTTACGCGTGTTGTTCACGCGTGCCTAAAACAGCTTTTAGCAAAACTGACGAGGCCATCTAGGACCTGCGAGGGTTGAAGGATTGTTCGAAAGAGTTACCATGGCCTTTGAACACAAAAGGAGACTGAAAGGAACACAGGTGTGTTTTAGTCCGTGAAGGTCTGACACTCCTTAAGGTCCACATAGAGCGCGAGGAGTCATCTGATGTTTTACCACTGAAAAAAAGAGCCTACCATTTCCCAAATATGTCAGAATAGCGACTGCCTATGTCAGCTCCAAAACCCGGCTGGATTTTGATTTTTTTCCTAGTGTAAGTCTCTACTTCTTGGTTATGGCCTCCCTTTTCACCAAATCTCTCTGTGTTGCGCAAACACTGGACAAGCTTGACTCGCGAACGTGATCATATCATCACACCAACTTCGCCGTGGGTCACTTCGACGGCAACGTCCTCGCTCAGGTGTCCAATGAGTGACGATCCTTGCCCATTTCTTTTGCGACATGACCAACCCACTCCCACTTTAGCCTAAAGCTGGAACTACATTAGACCGACGCTAAATGTAATTCTACCTTTACTATTTTTTCGCCAAAATCCGCCACTTGTGTTGTGGATTTGATAAATCTGTTTATTTTATCTATCGTACGTGAGGTCATAGGTAAGTTCTCTGAAAGTCAGTCTCGATACCTACTAGGTTCTCGTTCACAGGAGATTGAATGACATGACACGACATGACGCTCGCACTCCCTGAAGGTAGAATAAGATGAGAGGTTCCACAATCCGCTCTTCATGAATTCCATGTAGTTAAACTTGCTACTAGAAAAGTCTAGATGCGTAAATCCCAATAAAGACTCCGAGGCACGACGCGACAATGTGACAACGATAACAAAACTCTTTTTCTTAAACTTTGCGTCACACTAAAAATAGGATATTACAATCATTTTTGAAATGTGTCTCAATTAGATTCTATAGTGCTAATAAACCACAAAAAAAAACCCAAAATTTTTATTCAGTTGCTTAGCGACTGACAGAAAGCAGTGGACGCCATATTTACTATGTGGTCGTGACGTCAGTTGGCTGTGTAAACAAATGCGCTCATTATGGCCGATCAGTTGACAGCTGTCATTTTAGTTTACACAGCCGAATGACGTAATACTACTATTTATGATATTATTTATATTTATTTATTTAATGGCGATAAAGAACAGTTAATAAAAAATGAAAACTTTGAATTGAATTTAAAAAAATATTTTTTTATTTTATTAACTAAAACTAACGCTTATAATGCATTTTACCTAAGCTTTTTTAATAATATATTTTTAGATTTTTCTCATATAGAGTAAAATACAATATTACTTCAGTTTTGTGGGTGCGTCCACAAACATTTGACAAGAAACCCAGACCCGGAACAACTATCTGTAGTTCATACAAATATTTGTTCCGTGCGGGGATCAAACCCGCGACACGCAACACGTCAGCTAATCTCAAAACCACTGCGCTGACTGCAACGTCATAATTGCATTGTTCAGAAATTGCTCTATGTGATATACCTACTTTAAATGTCCCTTTTGTCGGTGGGTCATCATGTAATAGCTCCTCCCGCTTTGCGTAGAGCGAGAAAGAGTAAAACCCACCTGCGTTCCTTCAGTTATCCTTTCTGTACCAGGGCCACGGGTAACTCTTTCAAACAATCCCGTAAACCGATCTTTAAATATTAGCATAGCATAGCATAGTCGGCCTTTTAATGTTCCCACTGTTGGGACTCAGGCCTCCTCTCTAGGAGAGGGAATGGGCCGTAATCCACCACGCGGGCCCAGTGCGGGTTGGTGGATGTCACATGTCTTTGAATTTTTGGTTCTAGGACATGCCGGTTTCCTCACGATGTTTTCCTTCACCGTTTTGAGAGCAGTGGTGATGAAATAAATTACACAAAGTAATGCGCCTGGCTGGGTTTGAACCCGCGACCTACAACTCGTAAGTCGGGGCCGTTACCACTCGGCCACCACTGCTCTCCTTTAAATATTATATGAACAAAATTCTACAGAAACTGTACATCTGTGCTGAAGCAGTTACATATTCCTGACGTATGACAGGCCTGTTGGTCTAGTGGTCAGTGGCCCTGACTGCTATGTCGTGGGTTCGATCCCCACCTAAGATAAACGTTTGTGTGATGAGCAGGATCATTTGTTGTGTCTGGATGTAATAATGTGTAATTTATCTATAATATGTACGTATTTAGAAACATCATATATCATCATAATATATGTTTATCAGTTGTCTAGTACATATAACACAAGCTCTGCTTAGCTTGGGACTAGAAGGCGTTGTGTGACAGTTGTGGAATATGATTATTTTTTCCTTTATTTATTTAATACACATATATTTTTTTTTAAACAAAACTCATTTAAAAATATAAAAAATAGTAGCCCACCGGCATCGGGAACAGGTTCCAAGCCACCGGTGGTCAGGACTCCTGAGGGAGAAATCTCCGAACGTACTGCCTTCTGAATCAAGCCCTTGATCCAAATACCTAACGAGAGCCTCCTCAGATGTTGGTCGAGGCTCTTGGCAATTAAGCCATTGGCCGTCAAGACTATCGGCTCAATGACTGCTGTGTCCGCGTCCCACATGTCGACAAACTCGCGAGCCAAGTAAAGATATTTAGTTTGTTTATCCTTCTCAGCTTTCACAAGGTTCTCGTAATGAGGGACCTTATTATTAGGTATTATTCCCGAAGAATGGCTACTGAATAAAGAATGGATTAAATCATCTTGTTGCTCAAGCTGAACTGATGAAGATGACCTGCCTACCAGCCAAATTCCAGTTGACATTGATAGTCAGTAGGTAGATATGATGAAAATATTACGATGTATTTCATAATACATTGAAGTTAAATGGTTCCGCGAACTTAACGTGAATCCACGACGAAAACGAGCAAGTAATGATCAATTATAATTAATTGGGTATTTACGTAATTGAGTTAAAATATTTTGACGGATGAACTTCAGATAAGTCACCTACTGAAGGGCAAATTGTACCTACAGATGCTAGAGAACCCCTGAGGACAAACAATCAGCGGGGTTACCATGACGTTCAAATTAAGATTGTTTCATTCTAATTTCAGTGTGGGAAAGAGACAGAGCTATACAGGTTGTCTAGCGCCATCTCTTACCCACACTGGAAATAAGAATGAAACAATCTTACTTTAAACGTCATGTTACAGGTCCTGGACGTTTACCTACGTAAATCGTGCTGCTGCAGTGCTGATGCCGATGCGGCAGCCTTTTATGAAAAAAGGTTCGAGGCATATCTGCATTTTGATTGGCCTGTTGGTCTAATGGTTAGTGGTCTTGACTGCTATGCTGGAGGGCGTGGGTTCGATTCCGACCCAAGAAGTTTTTGAGATGAGCACAATCATTTGTTCTGTGTCTGGGTGTAATTAATCTATAATAATATATGTATGTAATGTATTTAGAAATATATATAAATATGTTGATCAGTTGTCTAGTACTCATAACACAAGGTCTGCTTAGCTTGGGACTAGACAGCGTTGCACATGTGATATTTGTGGAAGATTATTATTATTCACTTTATTAATTTAATATACAAGTCATATTGTTTTTTTTTTTTTAACAAAATCATATAAAAAAAACATTTAAAAATATAAAAAATAGTAGTCCGCCGGTATCGAGACAGGGTCCAAGCTCAAGCAGGGCTCCAGAGTCAGGAACCTCATCACAATGTGAGCCGTAACGAGGAGTACTGCCTTCTGTGTCAGGCCCTTGATCCAACCGCGCAATGACAGCTTCGACAGATGGTCGTCGAAGTTTTTGGCTATAAGGCTATTGACGGTCGCGACAATCAACACAATGACAGCCGAGTCTACATTCTACATGTCGACTATTGTCGACAACCTCGCGTGCTAAGTCCAGATATTTAATTTGTTTCTCTTTCTCAGCTTTCACGAGATTCTCGTCTATGTTCTCTTATTATTATTACTATTATTATAACTAACTCATATTGTCCCACAGCTGGGCAAAGGCTTCCCTTCATTATTTCCAAAGATCAGGGTTCCTCGAGTTCTCTCAACTGAAGGAACACGGGTGGGTTATACCAGTAAAATTCTGACACTCCCTCTAACTCCACCCAGAAGGGGAGAAGTTGTTTAATAATTACCCACCCCAAAAAAAACCACTCACATTATATAACAGGTAGATACTATTATTCAGTAACAAGTAGCAACCATACATACAAGCAAAGCATATCAACTAGGTGGACCAATGATCTGGTGAAGACAATGCTGAACACGAAAAGCATAGAACGCGGAAGGCCTAAATTCTAAGGTTCGGCTATTAAAATTAGTAGTTATCAAAATTATGATGATATTTCCTCCTAAGGAAATTCCTATCCTGCAAAGGAAATTCCTATCCTGCTAAGGAAATCCCTATCCTGCTAAGGAAATCCCTATCCTGCTAAGGATATTCCTTTTTTCGCTAAAGATATTCCAATATAATATTTCAATCTATCTTAAACAATATTCCGAGTGACTAATAAAAAAATTATGAGTGTAAAATTATACTTTTTTTAATTAATTAACTAATTATAATCAATCTTAAGAAACTCTGAACACGACTATAAACCGTGTCTGGTTTTAAACAAAGATTATAACAAAAACATTCATTATTTTTATTTATTTTTCTTGAACTGTCTCTATGTAGTATAAATAAACCGCGTGCCTATTTATTTTATCATTTAGTAATTATGGCAGAGTTGAGGCGGATGTGGACTGTATTTGAAGTTTAATTGACTTGCCTACCGACTACTTACTTGGATACCTACTTTCCCGGCAAATGACTAAACTTTAAGGGCTATTCATCGGAACCCCATGGCGGCTCAACTAGTCGCCGCTACCAACAAAATGTATAGAGCTCTATAGAGAGTTACTCACATGGTGTCCATTTGGTTGAGCTACCAATTTAGTGGCGCGACCAGCTCTGAGGCCAGTCCGGCCACCAGGGACGCCCCCACCAAAGAGCTAAGGCTATATTTCACCGGGACACCATGGCGGTGCAACTGGTCGCGCCACCATGGTGAGAGCCCTAAGTGGTAGTTGGCAGGGAACAGATAGTCGTTAGGGCTGAAATATTCTTAAGTGGCGACAGTTTTAACCGGAAAACGAAGCGTTGGTAGCCCTCCTATAAAGTAGACCAATAACCTGGTGAAGGCTGTAAGTATCCGCTGGATGCAAGACACAGAGGACCAATCGATGTGGCGACAATTAAGGAAAATCAGACGTCTTTCGTCTGAAATGATGTTGACGATGAACAATTGCTTAATCTTTGCTTCTGTAAATAAAACTTGTTATTTTTAATAATATAAACCAGTGCTTGACTGCGATCCCACCTGATGGTAAGCAGTGATGCAATCATTGATGCTGAAGCACACTAGTTTATTAAGAGCCTATTTACTCTAGCCTTGAAGATACCTAAATTATAACCGGAAGGGAAGACCGCAGCAGGCAAATTGTTACAAACCTTCGATGTACGCGGTATAAACGAAGTTCTTATTGTGTTGTATTTAACGGTTGCCTTCTTCTCTATCTTGGCAAATAAGAATTGCCTAGGGTAAAAGCTTCGGACCCGAGTACAGGCATTGCATGATCTCTAACTATATAAGTATAGCACAATTATACTAGTCATGACCAGTCCCCACCAGGGAACCCTACGCTTAGCAGTCCTAAGCAGCAAGAAACAAACACAGTCCCTTATTTCGACACATATAAGCATAATCAGCCTTTTAATGTTCCCACTGCTGGGACTCAGGCCTTCTCTCTCTAGAAGAGGGAATGGGCCATAATCCACCACGCGGGCCCAGTACGGGTTGGTGAAAGTCACATGTCTTCGAATTTTTGGCCCTAGGACATACCGGTTTCCTCACGATGTTTTCCTTCACCGTTTTGAGAGCAGTGGTGATGAAATAAATTATATAAAGTAATACGACTGGCTGGGTTTGAACCCGCGACCTACAACTCGTAAGTCGGGGCCGTTACCACTCGGTCACTGCTCTCACATACCTAGAAGTATTTAGATGTACATTTACTACCTACGCGTGGCATATAAATGAACAATCGGACTTATAAGTAGGTACACGAACCACAAAAAACATAGGTACAAAAGTCAATCTCATGTATGTACTTCACTTTTTATATTTACACTCGGCGGTCGCGCTAGGGTCAGCGCGTGGCGCCGAACTGTCCGAGTGCGACCGGGCGCGGTGATAAATGCCTAGCTAATCTAAATTGTAAAAATATCACATGGCCACAAAATCATCTTCTCTTTCTCGGCGCGGGACCTGTTCTATGTTACGTTAAAACAAACCATCAAAATACAAGCAATTTAAATATCAACTTACCTCTCTGAAACAACTGGTAGCCTAAAAAACGTCATTTCAGTTTAATTTTGAATTTAAACAACCGTCCACTGAACAGTTAGAATAAGATTTTTTTTTGTTGGTCCATTTTTCCACAAAAAAGTTCAAAAGCTCAAACGCATAGCACTCGAGCTCGCATTGAGCTGAATTGAGCCGAGATATCATGTCCGTGAGCGGTGTCTATGTGTGCGTTGCTCGAGCGCGCTTTGTGTATAGATTGATTTCTGTACCTGTCTATTTTGTGCACAAACTCCCAAGTTACCGCCAAGCATATCCTCAGTATACAAACGCCTAATACTTAGATTGTTATTCCTATTAAGACGCTGATCAACGAGCGAGTAAAACAGCGGTCTTATGGCTCGTCAGTAAAGCTTGCCGGTGTATCATTGCAATACCGTGGTTTTGTGAGTTGACGAGCCTGGCTCACGGCTCGTCATGTTTGTTTCATTTTTTACTCGGCTCGTCGTTCAAAACCGCGTGTCGATCATGGCCGGCGAGCCAAGTCGCCAGTTATCGGCGACAGAGCTTAGAGGACTCACTCCTATGTTCCTTCTTTGCCTTGCGTTCTAGTACCCCGGGTTTTCTTGTCAGAACCGAACCCACGGCCCCAGTAGGCTTCGACCCTGCTGGTCCATTACGGTTTTGCTCACATTTCCTTGTGGCGCGCATGGAACTCTATTACGCGCTGTCGACAATTCGGGATCGGTCTGGAAAGTGAGCTGCCCATTGCTTTACTCGCTAATCGATCAGCACCCGTTGGTGCTACCGATGGTGGGAACGAACGATCATTCGTTAAAACCGCGATACAGGCTCGTGCGTCGATCACCTAGTTTAGGTGTTTGACCGTCTGTCTGTCTGAGTTAATAATAATAATATAATATTCCACAACTATCACACAATGCCTCCGTCCTCTAGTCCCAAGCCAAGCAGAGCCTGTGTTATGGGTACTAAACAACTGATTAACATACTTATATATTTCTAAATACATACATATAGATAAATTATACCCAGACACAGAACAAATGATCGTGCTCATCACACAAATATTTGTCCTAAGTGGGAATCAAACCCACGACCTCCGGCATAGCAGTCAGGGCCACTAACCACTAGACCAACAGGTCCAGTCAAAGTCAAAAAAATATTTTGTATGTCTCACGGTTGCGCCAAGTAGGACCAGTTCAGACACCAATTTGAGCTCGGCTCAGATTCCGCTCGTGCTCGGCTCCTCTAGCGAGACTTTTAAACTAACTTAACCTAGTTAGTTAAGTTAGTTAAAGTGGGTGTAACTTTAACTAACTTAACTAACTAGGTTACCAGTTTAAAAGTTTTGTTACTATTTTGGTGTAGGTACAAAGTTTTATTCTTTTCTAAATATTAAGGCCCTTGCTCCCATTTAGTGCCACAAAACAATGACTTTCTGAAGCCTACTCCTCGGTAACGGCTGGGTTAATAGATATGAAAAAATATACCTATATTTGTTATAGATTCATATAGTTATAACATTATCAACATATGATTTTTTTGTATGAAAAATACTTTTGCCACAAAAAAATATTATTTTTATCAGTAAAATTGCTGGTTTATCAGAATGTGCTTAGAAAATGTAAATCAATCAATATTTCGTAAAGAAAATGGTTTTAAACGTCAGACTCAAAACCAACATCAACATAGAATGATGGGAATAGAATAGAAAAGAATAGAGTTGACAGTGTATTAACCAATCATAAAAATCGTAGTGTAAAAATCTCAATTATAATTATTAGTAATAATAATAATAAGCTGGCAACCCACTGACAACAGAAGACAAATATTTTACTATCCATTTTAAAAATTTCAATTTTATTAGTTTTACCGAAAATCACGACAAAGCAAATACCCAAAACGAAGCCAATGTTATATATAAACGAAAAAAAACCTTCAAAAACAACACATACCACAAAAAATAGAATCTTTTTAAGAAATAAAAAACCAAAATACAATATGACATCTGTCAACGACGATGTGACACCATCAAATAATTTATGCAATAGAAGAAAATGGAATGAAATAATTAATTGACGAAAATGTTGACAAGAACAGCTGCCCGACGCGCACGCCATCCACCCCCGGGCTCGCCGCTCAGCTCCGCCTCGCCACCGCCGGTCCTGGGATCACCAATGTCACCAGCGGCTGCAGTTGCGTCGAGCTCGAGCGACGAGTATTTCTCCCCGCCGACGTCGCCAACACCTGTACGTCGGCCGGGGAGAGGCCGGCCACCGAAGAGCTTAGGACCTAGGGGCCAACCGGCCCCGAGCCGGGTCCCCGATCCCGGTGGTTGTGTGCAGCGCATGAGATAGACTCAGTCTATGAATGAGGATGCATGCGCGCATATTACGCGTCTACCAAGGAGGGAACTAACCTCACTGCGTACCGTGGCCACCGAAAGAAATCACCGAATTATTTATCAAACTTTGTGTATGACAGCATTATAAAAAAAATAAGAATTGTTAAAATTGTGTTCTTGACGTTTCGTACATAACTCATTTTATGTTTATATACGTGCATCTTTTTAACTCGTTTTGCTAAAAATAATGCCGAAAACAATCCCTAGTTCGACCGAGAGGCTTCTATTTAATATGATTGACAAATTTTAAGACGGAAAAAGTTAATTAAATTAGAAACATGCGGAGAAAATGCGACGGTTGGATTCAATAATTTCATTTCTAGGTTAGTTTTTTTAATTTCTATTATAATAGCTTGATACTTTTTGACTACCTATTAGAAACAAATTGCAATATTACTCACTCAGTGAATTATACTTTTCAGGAGGTTTCGACATTGAGTAGACGAAGCTCATAATAATGAAAACAGTAAAGGACATGGAAAATTGAATATTTCGGATGCGCGCTATCCAGCGAAGCTGCGGCGGACATTCAAACGATATTATATTCCATACCTAATTCCTAATCGGTTATTCACATGATTAAAAAAAATCGATAACATACAATTTGTTTTTCAACACACTTGCTTAGAAAGTGACTCTTATTGCACTGCACTTAGGTATATAATGACACTCGTTACCAACCTGTGACATTTTGATTACCATTACGCACTAGTACTATAATGTAGTTAAAACCTTTTTGTTCCACCTCTTTGTTCGCAAAACAAATTTTGAATTCGAATAAAATTCCGTTTAATAGTATATAAATTAATGTTACTTATTTCATTCAATTTACAAGTTAAAATGGACAAATTTAACTTGTAATTAAATTAATAAAAACATTTAGTAAGTAAATTGTACATTAAAATATTATTATTTTTTTGTGGTCTATGGCCGCCATTTTAAGATGCGCACGGTTTTTGGCGTGGTTTTTTTATTCCAGTAAAGTTTAGTGGCTGTATTAATTAAATAAAATTAAATACTACAAAGTCATTAGAAAATGTTCCATCCGTATTCTATTGTCACTACGAAAGACATTATCGTAAAAACTTTTCACGCAAGAAAACATAAACGTAAGACTAGGCAGTATGATCAAAATACCTTAGCCTTCCTCTAGGGATAAATAAAAAAAAATATATACGCGTGGTTATGAAAGCAGATTTTTACCGCCATGTCACAGAAAATTGTATTAGTTTTACTGTTGTTTTCTTCACAAGTGTATCGAAAAACGTCGTATGACACACGTGAGTAATTAATGATTACCGTTCTTGGCTCTCTTAAGACCCTCGCCACGGCTCGGGTCTAAATACCGCCTCGACGGTAATCACTAACATTACACACTTATACCATATTGTACTATTATTCAAAAGATTCCAGGGAAGTGCATAATGAAAGACTTTTTATTTCACCGCCCACATGTGGCTGCAATACTTCACACATGATTGGACCTGAGCCATCAGTGCCGGATTAAGCCGGCGCGGGGCCTGTAGCAAATTCGACCAAGGGTTACAACACCCATACTACTAATTAATTTATTAGTAGCCAGGCGTGCTTTTCGATGCGAAATTTTCTATTTCACACAAAACATAGTTTACAACCGATTTCGCGCACACATCTTCAGATAAAAAATTACGTAGGTACAACACTCATTATTAACTGAAATACACTTACATACATACATCTTGTTATACTAAAAAAATCTTCTGTAAGTATATCAGAATTAATTAAAACAATTTACTCTAACCGAAGTCCATATTTTGGACTAAATGTAAGTTAACTTTGATAATATTCACTCCATTATTTATTGAAACTTCAATGAACAGTATAACAACTTCAACTGTTCAGTAACAAACCAAAAAATCAAACATTGATGATCATTGAAATACTTAACTTGAATAGAGGATTTTTTTTTATTATTACTATTGATAGTCTCGCGTTTCACCATCATCTCACCTGATGGTAAGCGATGATGTGGCCGACGATGGAGCACGCTTGCCTAGAAGTAACCTATTCACTCTTGACTTAAAGACCCCTAGGTTGTAGCTATCAGGGAACACAGGCTCCGGCAGGGAATTCCACTCCTTAGCTGTACGCATTATGAATGTGTTCCCAAAACGCTTTAATATAGATGTAAATATATATAAAACAAAATATAGATGAAGGCCGTCAACTAATAATTAGTGTAACGCAGTCGAAGCGATCATTTGTTAACAATACATGGAAATATATATATGCGGAAAATGTATGCAAACATATATGAGTTACATATGTCACATATATAAAAATATGTTACTTTATGAAATATATATTCCGACGATAGATCAAAGCGAGAGGGCGCCACTGTGCACAAGTAAACAAACAGCTCCGTATTTAAAATTCATTAAAAGTAGTGATGGTGAATATTGAATCCTGAATTAGTGCTTATATGAACACAGAAGTGACATATATAGTGAGTGATATTAAGGGTTTTATGAAATTTCAACTAATCGAAAGAAAACTATATAAAAAACCAGAAGATTAACGACCACGTAAATTCAAAAAATACTAAGCAAAGTGATGAAGTTACCACTTCCAAACATACACCTCCCATAACAACAAAGGAAAACTATATTATTTACAAGGTATGAATCCAAAAATAATGAATACACACAAATTGACATTGTTATTAAAACAAACCAAAAGTGAGTCATTGCAACTTTGATATTTTAAAATTAACGCCATCAGTCATAAACAACTAGTACTACACAACCAAATTGCAAGCTGCAACTGGTACGATTTTCCGGTACTGTACAGCAGAGGTCGCTATTAGTCGTTAAACAAAAAGAATCAATACGATACCAGTTTATTACACGAGATGGCGCCCACACCCTTATGCACAGGATGTCAACAAAAAGTGCCCATAAGAGAAAAACTAACTTGTGCACTATGAAAGTGCAGATACGATCTAGAGTGCGCTGTGTTGTAGGTGTGAATTCAAAATTGTCTATGTATAGAAGCTTGTCATGTTTTGACACTAAAAACGTTGAAGAAAAATTTACTCTCTTGTTAGTAGCGAATTCTGATAGAAGTTAATATTGAACAATATGTAATTTAGGAAGTTTTATTTTAGAAGCGGCGAGCCTCCTTACTGGCCAGCCACCATGGGATCTGGAGGCAACAGTCCTTGCACACATGCACGATCTGCGCATGGAGATGCAACACCGGGGCGAAACTCCGCTGCCGCGACAAGTCGCAGCATGGCGGACAGAGCTCCTGCGGGTTCTCATGGAGAAATGGCGACAACGACTGTTGCGACCCAGCGCTGGAGGCGGCCGATCGCGTGAGGCAACAGTCCTCACGCCCCAACCGCCGCCGGGATTCCGATCCCGATTTCCGGCCACCGTAGGCGTGGACTTGCGGACGGCGAGCAACCTCGAAATCGACCGTCCGGTAACTGTCCGGACCGAGTCCAAGTCGTCGACGGCAAGTACTGCTCCACGCGCGCCTCAAGGAGATGTCAGCAAATCGTAGGGGCCCAGCAGGGTCGAAGCCTACTGGGGCCATAGGTAGTGTGAAAACGAAACCCGGGGCCCTGGGACAAAGGCAACGAAGGAACAGGAGTGGGTTTTTAGTCAGTAAAGTCTGACACTATCTCTCGCTCCGCCCAAGAGCGTCGTTGTCATAAACTGATATTACCACCCTATAAAAAAAAACCGGATCCCAGAAAATTAATCAATAAAAGGTAATGGCCCAGCACCAGCAGTAAAGAAAGAAAAAAAAATATGATATAGAGATGTTACCCGTACATAAATAACCTGGTTATCGTGCTTATGTGATCTTTTTTAAGTGGATTTACAATTTAAAAAATGGCAGAAGAATTACCAAAATTAGACGTCAATTCAAATTATATTATTTGGAAGAAAACATTATACCTTTATCTATATTCAAAAGGACTAAATATAATATGAAAAGATGTGGATGAAAAGCAAAAACTAACAGAAGAATTCATAAGCAAAGATGCAAAGGAAAGGTTTATTATAATAATTTCAGTAAATATAAAATACATTAGCAGAATCATAGATTGTGAAACAACTAAAGACATTATAAACATTTTAGACAAATTTATTTTGGGAAACTTGGAGACAGAGCGATGCCATAGATTGCAAGAATTTTATAAATATGAATTTAAAAAGGAAGACGTGTTAGAAGATATCGGCGATCTTATGAACATTGTTTCATCTATCAAAAGCACAGGCATGGATCTAAATGAAATAGAAGTCATATCAAAAATATTATGCTCACTTCCGAACGAAATGTCCAATTTCAGAACGGCATAGGAATCAACGAATAGTACAGATAAAAAATTGACAAATCTGACAGCAAGACTACAATTAGAAATTAAGGCTAAACTTTCCTTTATGGACCGTCGATTTGGAAGTTATTTTTTTTATTGTAGATCGTACTCATGAATAGAAAGCTTTTTGCAAAATATTAAGTTGCGCAAACTTACCGTTTACGAGATATCATTTTCCAAAGTTTCATAAAAATTTAAATTAATGCGCCATTTAGGTTAGATAAATTGTCATTGTAGATGTCAAAGTTGACGTTTCACGTTTCGTTAAGCGTCCAGGCTTGTTTGTGGTTTGTTTCATTCAATTTTGTCATATTTTTTTTTAATATAATATTATTTTTACGTATTAAATTACGTATGTAATTAATGTGCACAAAAACCATGCAGTAACAAGCAATTACATTGACTATTTACATAAAAAATAACAAATATTTGTTTTCACTGAGTAACGGAACGGAACGTGAAGCGAGACCATTTTGTTTTATATTCGTCATGACGTCATGTCATGTCAGTCATCGTCCGTTAGTTTTTGGTGCCCTTGCAAGTTGCGTTGGTATGACTGTGTTAGTGAATCATTTGGGTTAGGTTAGGTTACAACTGTGACCAACAACGAAATCACCTTCTAATGTTAAAAGCCATTATGATTTAGACCCAAACCGCCCCACAAATCGATGGAAATTAGTGTTCTAACTTAACCTAACCTCAAACTTTAAACATGGATATCTCCATAACCATGGGGTTTTGCGAGATGCGGATGGTACAGGAATGTAGCCCTCCCTCCCCGCCTCCCTCCCCACCACTCCGCGACCCTTAAATCGATGGAAATTATTGTTTTAACCTAACCTAACCTCAAACTTTAAACATGAATATCTTCATAACCATGGGTTTGCGCGGGTTGGGAATGGTACAGGGGGGTAGTAGTAAAATTAAAGTTATATGCATTGTATTAAATGTGATCTAATTGTAAAAAGTGTAATAAAGATAAATGAAGAACGTATAATTAATATTTGCTTTGTTTGTAGGTTCTTAGCATTATATTTAAAAATAGTATGGCAACGCAAACCGACAGTAGCGAAGCACACCACAGGGACAAGACATTAGATGCCAAGCCGCTGGAGATCCAAACCCAAGTGCTGCAGGTCATGACCCATAAGGTGACAAAAAGTTTATTGTTGTGAAAGTTGTGCCAGCATCAAAAACTATATGTTTCCTAACATTGAGACTTTGCGTAATTACTTTTTAGACATAAACCTTTCCAATATAAAATTATGAGCGTAAAACTCGTTGTCCGGTATAGTACAGTTTAGCCCTTCTCTTGAATTCATCTAATTTCAAATCCCGTCACAAATACTTTAAACATTGTCACAAACATGAACCATCATAGTACTTTACAAGAATTATTTGAATTTCCAAAACCATCATAGCTTTCGTCACATTCGGTCATATCCTTTTGTCAAAGTACTTTGTGAATAGAATCGCGGTCGCGTCCAATCACGTATTAGCATCTGTGGTATATAGACATGCAAATTGCCACAGATTATAAAAACAAGTTACTCGGGCGCGTCGTGGTGTTGCCACTTTATATTAATGTATTTGTCACGATATTTATTTGTTTTTATTTTTTATTATTATTTAGTTCAATTTTATTTTCTTTTTAATTTATAATTCATATGTATTTTTATTTCCTTTTTCTATCCAAATCTTGTTGTACACTGCACCGTTCGGGCGTCTTTATGTCGACACCGCCACCGGCCCACACTGAAAAGCAGCGTTGTGAGCTCATCGCATAATACGTGAGGTCACAGCTTTATGCTGAGCGTTCTGCTGCTGATTTACTGACTGTAAATATGTCGTGAATACATACACGGCATATAGCCAACAGTCAGTCTCAGTCTGACCTTTAGCGTCGTCGTTGTAACACGTCTTTTGACCTTGAAATTGTAGTAACGAGCTTTGTTCTAATTTAGGGGATTTTTTAGTAGAAGTGATAAACAATACTTTAGTATTGTCCATTTGAGAATCAGTTTAATTCTGCGCATTATACCTAAAGGTAAAATTATTCAACATCCAACATCATCCAACATGTTAAATGGAGAATTCATTCTTGTTTGGAATGCTGTATGATGTCATAGTAGTGCCGGGCCGGCTTTAACCTGTTGGCTTTAAATAAATTAATATTTTATGAAACCATAACGTTCCAAACAATAATAATTTCTCTGTGTATGTATCTATTTGAATAACTTTTACTAACAAAACGTTTCTTTTATTTTTAGATGGATTTAAAGATGGATTACCGATATTATGTTATTCATTTTTCGGATCCACCACCATACAGTGACATCGATCAATACGTTTGCATTCCGGATTCTTGGATTCAGTTACGTGAAATAGCGGATCAAGTAGTTGTTACTAAATTTCCCGTTGAAAATTTATCAATAACAAAAAGACGTGTTAAAGATGGTGAGATTTTCGCAGATGATTGGTCAATTTATGTAGCCGAAGTTAAATATGGCACTGGTGAGTAAATTGTTAAGATGCAAGTGTGTTATGATTTCCATTTAAAATTAGGATTTAAAACAGACTTTTGTGGAAAAATTAGTAATGATATCAAATAAAAAATAACACACTTATCTAAGTTAGTGATTGTCAGTGTGGTCCGTTTCCGTTATGACTCGTTATCTCTTCAATTGATGGCATTTGTGTGGGTGTTTTTCTGTAACAACAAAATATATTGATGATTGTGAGTATTTATTCTTAGACTACGTGCCAAGCGAAATATGAGACATGAGTATTAGATTAAATTGAACGGACTTTAGAGTAGCTGTCGCTAAATATCAAAGGATATTTTGGAATAGAATAATATTTACATTAGAATATTGATATCAGAGATCAAAGTATTTAAACTTGAAAGTAGACCGCCAGGTGGCGCTGCATTGTAAACACAGAGTTTGATAGTTCTCTCGTAAATTAAATTTCTAAAAAAGTTTGTATACTAACTATGTATATTACTATGTATTTTAGTATGTGCTTAACATAATGTGAATAGTGCATAAAAGTGAAAAAGGAGGTAGTGTTTTCAGTGACATTAATAGTGTAATAACTATAAAAAAGTGACATCTGAATTATGTACACAAATGACTAACAATCAGTGCAATCAGCTAAAAATTTAAAAGAAAGAAGTGTGTGAAAACTTAAAATCCTGTACATTAAAGAAAAAGAAAAACAAAGGTGATGTGCTTGAGTGCAACAATTATAGAGGAATAAAGCTAATGTCACATACTATGAAAGCCTGGGAGAAAGTTATTGAAAGGCGACTGAGAGAAGAAAGTGAAATTTCACAGAACCAATTCGGTTTTATGCCTGCTCGCAGTACAACGGATGCCATTTTCGCTATACGCCAGCTGTGCGAGAAATACAGAGGTGCGCATAAAAACTTGCACATGGTATTCATTGACCTCGAAAAGGCATACGACCGGGTACCTCGTGAGGTTCTGTGATGGGCCCTTAAGGAGAAAGGTGTGCCTGGGAAGTATGTGCAGTTGATCCGAGCGATGTACAGTCGATGCAGTACTCAAGTCCGGTCTACAGTGGGCACCACTGGCAGCTTCAATGTGGCTGTCGGCTTACATCAAGGGTCGGCTCTCAGCCCTTACCTCTTCCTGATGATAATGGATGCTCTGACGTCGGATATTCAGGAAGAGTCTCTCTGGTGTATGCTGTTTGCCGATGACATTGTGTTGGTTGCCGAGAGTGGCCTAGAGGTCCAGAACAGATTGGAAGTGTGGTGGCACAGACTGGAGAGTGTTGGCCTGAAATTGAGTAGAACCAAAACGGAATACTTGTTCTGCGATTTCGGCGGTCTCTCCAATTCAGTGCCTTTAGCTCTCGCTGGAACGCCCATACCGATCTGCTCCGACTTTCGGTACCTCGGGTCACTCGTCCAAGGGGATGGTGAGGTAGACCGGGACGTAACACATAGGATCAACGCAGGATGGATGAAATGGCGACAGGTCACGGGAACAACTTGTGACCCACGGATGCCCCTCAAGTTGAAGGGTAAAATCTACAAGTCCGTGATAAGACCTGTCATACTGTATGGATAAATGTTGGGCTGTGAAAAAGACGGATGAAAAAAGATTGCACATAGCGGAGATGAGAATGTTAAGATGGATGTGTGGTGTGACGAGAATGGATAAAGTGAGAAATGAGTATATTATGGGAAGTTTGAAAGTGGCGCCAGTGACTGAAAAATTTAAAGGGAATCGTTTGTCTTGGTATGGTCATGTGAAGAGGAGGGATGAATCGCATGTTACTAAAAGAGATATGAGTTTACATGTGGATGGATGGAGAGGGAGAGGGAGACCAAAGAAAAGATGGATGGATTGTGTGAAGAGTGATATGAAAAAAAAAGGAAGTTAGTGATAGCATGACGAGTGACAGGGCAGAATGGAAGAAATCAACATGTTGCGCCGACCCCAAATAACACGGGACGAGGGCAGGAAGATGATGATGATGATGATGACCCTTACAGACGCATCCGAAGCAATGTTATAATGATGTGACTTCTAAGCAGCTAAGCAACGTCATATTGCCATACATTTTGTTAGCAGGAACGCTAACAGAAAAATCATTTGTCTAACCCGCCAGGTGTATGCGACCACTGTATGGTTAATAATACTAAAATGTAGTGTTGCAATAGAACTATGCTTCCGCTTCCGCTTCTGCAGAAGTTCCGCAAGCTTTTTCACTTCCGTTTCCGCTTCTGCTTCCGCAAAATAACTCTAATCGGAAGAATACAGCAAGGATCGCGCGGGTGGGGGGCGCGGGGACGACTGGACATCGGAAGAGGTGCGGAGGGGGGGGGGGGGGGCAGTACACAAACGTGTCGCAACGAGTTTCTTAATTATTATATTTTATTGTATTTTATTGTAATTATTGTATTTTTCTTGGTATTTAGCATGGCAGGTATTCTAACAAAGTTCATCAGTGCCTGAGATTGGAGATTGTTGAAGATTTCTGAAGATCACCGAAGATTCCCAAAGATCCCCGAAGATCTCCGAAGATCACCGAAGACCCCCAAATATCTCTGAAGTCTCGTGATCCATTACTCAGGCTGGACTGGAACATAGTTTTGTGATAGATTTATTTTCTCAAAATTATGTTCCAGCCAACTCTGGAATGGATGTTCAGCAATCGATTTCAACAGAAAAAGAAATGAAATGGAGACCTATTACAAAACAGTGATTCGTAAGTGTGTTAATTTGTTTTTTTCTACGAAATTTTTTCTCCTTAATTCTTATTCTTTAGTACAACAGTACCTCAAACTGTTATCGATCTGCACATCTATCAACAGGTATCAGTATGTGATTTTAGTTGCCATTGGAGCCGTAAGATGTCGCTAGTTGAAATTTTTAGTTTTTTATTATTGATAAATTGTAAAAATACTTTAAAGAGTTTGGACGTAAATAAACCTCTCGTATCAGCAGTCGGTTCGAACTAATAATAAAAATAATTAAGATTTTTACACTACGATTTTTATGATTGTTAAATACACTGTCAATCAATCTACCTAACCTATTCCTGTTGTATGCGATTTTATTTGTCATTGGAGCCGTAAGATGTCGCTAGTTGAAAATTTTTAGTTTTTTATTATTGATATATTGTAAAAATCTTTAAAATAGTTTGGACGTAAATAAAACTCTCATCTCAGGAGTCGGACTACATTTAATTCATTTGCATACCTACCGTTATATTTTGAATTAAAAAATTGTGCGCAGAGTCGGCACGATCGTAGGCAAGGAGATAAAAATATTGTTATTTTCTTATATTTTATCCAGATTTTTAAGCAGTGTTGATTATTTTTACATTCCCTATTATATGAATTAAACATTCGTATCAAGTATGATTTCAATCCAAATATTTAGTATTGTGCAAAAAAGGAGTCTTGTTTGTGCATGTATCTCACAGTGCACACTGCTAAGCTAAGTTATCACAGAATTAGGTACCTACAGCATGCTATGTATCTCTGGGTGCACACCGCCAAGTTATCACAGAAATAATTGTGCATGCTATATATCTTTAAACTTACGGGAAAACTTTAAAAAACTATTCCATGAGAATAGATTAAGCATTGATGGGATGATGGTGCCATAAAAAGGTAAAAAAGCCGGCCATTGGAAACGAAATATAAAAAGCAAACCTAAGAAATGGGCCTTCAAAATATTCTTTACAGCTCCGAGTGTCTGAATTCATTTATTACTTAATTGTGTATGGAGGTGATGACACATTTCGATACAAAGATCTTTCCCCAGTAGAATCTGGCTTCGGGTTAGGGGCTAAAATCGTTGTAGCCAAACGCATTAAAAAAAGTATCATCGAAAATGTAAAAAGCATTCAACAACCTGCATGTTCAGTGGTCTCCTTCAACACCTTTTTCACCAGTTCTCACTTGGAACCATTCGTTCAAATAAGTCACGGGGAACTGAAAAAAGAAATGGCGACCGACAAAGCGTTAAAGAGGGTCTTATTTCCAGATAGTTTGCAATTGGAACAACATTTGTGTAGCAATGCGGCATGATAATAAACGCGTGACCACTGTAAGCAAAATTGAAGCAGATCCAACAGAGTGTACAATTCAACGATACTGTAAATAAACAAAATAAGGAGAAGTATGCAGTACCTTGTCCGTGGCGTAGAACTCGCCATCGCCTGTTATAGAACAAACACTGTCATGTTGGTATTTGCCCCTAGTTTCCCAAATGCTGGACATGTGTGTCAGTAATAGCTGATTGCTTTATCGCAGGCACACTAGATCAGAAAAATTCGAATGCCTCTAAAAAAAATTCGTTACCAGTTGGTACAAAGCTTATTAATGCACTAAAAGAAGACTTCATCACATGTGATGATAAAGTTGGTTACAAATATAATGTAAAGGCAATAGATGTGTTCACTTAATAATAATTTGATTTTCTACTACTAGATGTTATGTCCAAGCAATCAATTGCCGATTGATGGGAATGATATAAATTAGTATTTTTAACTAGTTGTCGACAGTTGAGCGGAATGGCAACTGCTGATGAATTCCGTTTAAGGATAATTTGACTTATTTCGATGATTAATTAGTGGTTAGAGTAAAAATAGGAGGAAAAAAACACATGATGTCATGATCCTTATTTCCATGTATAATATAATAAACGTATATACTTAATTAGTAGGAGGAAAAATCTTATCAAATTACACTAATGATTCCTTGAAAATTAATTAAATAAACTAACACTAATACCTGTAAGTTTTTCTAACAATAAAGCATTGAAATAATCTTTGAATATATTCATTTATTACATTTGAATCTAATTTCTTGCATTTTATTTCGTATACCATTTAAAATAGACTGATTGTCTGTTTTAGGCCACTTACTGGTTTGGGCATACTGTTCAACGTAAGTCAATAAAACAGTTCTTGCATTTTCATCCAATCCAGGTCTTACATGAGTCCCATCAATATCGAATGCCTTAGCTCTAGCGCCAGTTAAGGAACATGTATACAACGCACTCTCTCTAAAAATTTCTACTAACAATAATCGTGCTAGTGTTTTGGAATTTTTCGCTAATCTTTTACAATTGGCGAGTTTCACAGCATTGATATACACGCCTGTATGTTCGATAAGTTCAACAAGCCCTGGTGCGTATTCACGATACCTCAAAGTCCATTTTGAGTCATTTTTATCATATTCAGGTGGTAAAGTAAGTTTGCGAGATTGAAATCGTTTTCTTTTTACATAGTCATCATCATCACCATTATCATCGTCATCCCCATCATCATTATCAGTACTATTATCGATTTCTTGTTCATTTCTTTCGGTTTCTCTTCTTTTAATAATTCCTATTTCAGCTTGTGTTCTTTTTAGCACTTGTCTTTTTTTTTCAATTTCTTTTTCTTCATGTTCTTTCTCTTCTACCACCGGAGCTACCGCATCTTTTATTGTAGGATGAAAAGGAGTATAACTTCCACAATAATATTGATTATTTATATTATCCATGAGTTTTTCTAAAGACTTACAGCATTGAAAAAATCCATCGCACGTCTGATCAAGCAATGATAAGAAGTCTTGTTGAATATTAAATTCACTGTTGTTTTTTACCTGACCTGGGTTGCCTGTATTCGAAATTGATTCGCTAATTATTGTAGCATCCAATGATTCATTTGTTAATCGCGGGCCATCGTGATTCGCTGATGATTTATTTCCTGCTATGCCTTGTGGACCATTATCATTTTCAATGAAATCAACATTGTTTAATTTTTCATGGTTATTTTCTTGTCTAACGGTAATTTCATACAGATAATGTTCCGTATTTGATAATAGCTGTTCGTCATGTAATGATTCAGATGAGGTGTCTGTCTGTTTTATGACCTCATTCGCAGTGTTGATAGTCTCGACTCGATTAGTTTGTACCTTAAGAGCTTCTATTTCTGTACTGATCACCGCTAGCGGTTCTGGTACGGATTCTATGCTATAATTTGACGGAGCTTCAGATATTTGAGGTTTGTTTACACTTCGATTTGACTGATTTCGCTTGGACCTTCGTAAACTTTTCGATTGCTGCCACAATGTATCACCTAGAATAAACATTGCCATAAATTTCAAAGATTATCTAAAAAAAAAACGGTTTATTTTATAAAAGTATTGTAATAAAACGAAGAAACTTGCCATTATTGACCGGTCCTGAACCGTTTTGTTTCTTAATTAATTTTTCTTGTAGTATTTCGATGTATTTTTCTGCGTCGTTATAAGAATCTTTAAAAAAAATATATCAATAATCAATAATCATTTATTATTTGTTTAACATAGGTAGTTAATACAGATCTTAAATAAGGTTCATTTGCCTAGAGGCGTACAAGGTTGCACGCATAGAGAAAAAAATACATTAATCATGCGACAGGCAAACTTGAATTATTTGCAGGTATGTCAAAATTATTGTAATAATGATGATAAAATAAAATATAAAAAATTAAATGTCACAATATGGATTAATGTCAATGCGTAAATAAAAATCAAAAATTATAAATGTCACAATATAGAGAAATGTCAATGCGTAAATAAATAATCATTAATTACTATTAGTCACACAATAATCATAAATTCTACAGTCAAATAAATAAATAATTCTACATTAATTCATCATTTAGAAATGCATCAGTCGTGTAATAACATTTTTCTATTAGTAACTGTTTCAATTTTTGTTTGAACTGTCTAATATTCAAATTTTTTAATGAAATGCCTAAAACGCTCTTTCTCATCAGGGCAGTCTTACAACGCTGATTGCTTAAAGTGTTTGCGTATTGACTACGAATTGCAACATCACGTAACGTTGACACTTTCTCGGACAAACTCATGTTCGAAAACACTAATTTCATAAATATATAAAGAAGTTAAGGTAAGTATTTTCAGCGATTTAAAGAAAGGTACACAGCTATCATCAATTTTCAGACCACACATTGATCTTATGCATCTTTTTTGTGCCTTAAAAACAATATCTCTGTCAGTAGAACTGCCCCAAAAAATAATTCCAAATCGCATAATTGAGGCTACCAAGCCATGATATGCAACTAGTAGTGCATCCATATTTATTTTCCTAGCAATTTGGAAAAGTGCGTATGCGGATTTATTTATTTTTTTGCTTAAGTCATCTATGTGGGCCTTCCAGTTAAGTTGGTTATCAAGAAATAAACCTAAGAATTTTGTTACTTCAACTTCTTCAATGTCACAATTACTAGGTCTGATATTCACTTTTGGTACTGAAGTTCTTTGGTGAAAGTGCATTATTTTCGTTTTCTTTAAGTTAATTACTAAATTATTTTTATCAAGCCAAGTGATTATGTCCGATAGTGTACTATTTATGTCATCTTGATAAATATTGCGATCAATACATTTAACTATAGCAGTACTGTCGTCTGCAAACATCACCATTTGATGTTAAGTTACCTTTGGCAGAACATTTAAATAGATTTAAAAAGTGGGGGCCCAAGGACGCTACCCTGTGGGACACCAAACTTAATCTATCTAGACTGAGACAAAAAACTCTTTTCAAATTTTGTTTTTGCACATATTCTTGTAATCTCTGTAAATTGCATTCTATTAGAGAGATAGGATTCAAGTGGTTTTTGAAATATTACCTCTGATACCGTAACTACGCAGTTTGTCTATTAAGACGTCGTGCTTTACATAATCGAAAGCTTTCGTCATATCAGTGTAAAGAGCACAAATTGGAGCTTTCTGTTCTACTGCTAACATAATACTACGTAAGAAATTAAAAATAGCCATGTTGATCGTGGTATTCTTACTAAAACCATTTTGCTCCTTGCATAATAAGTTAAATTTATCAAGATAGCAATACAAAGACTTATAAATAACTTTTTCGAAAATTTTGGAAAAAAACAGAAAAGACATTGCTCGTCGTCCATACATAGCTCGCCTAAGATCCAACAGGGAGGTGTATTTACTCTTTGGGTTTTAGATAATGTATATATTCGAATAAACCTAAATTAAAACAACGGACACTTGAGAATTCTGAAAAAATCAAAACACTTTCGGATTTTGAGGTTATAATTACGTCAATAAAAACATTCGGTATGTAGCACACCGTGTTCCGAATTGCGTCAAAAGCGATTATATCGCGAATTCGACCGAATTTAATAGTCACAAAATAAAAGGGCTATTGAGTAATAATGTAAATAGTGACGTTGCACGTTGGTCGGATTCGCGATATTATCGCTTTTGACGCAATTCGGAACGCAGAGGCAATAACTTAGCTTTTTTTTTTCTTCTTTGGCAACTGAGCCGTTGTCGACTATTCTGCCAGTGTCATGTGGTGACGGCAGCGCCGTAAGGTGAGCCGTCGAACTTTGCACTTTGTGGTAGATCTAAGATGATAGTGGCAGGCTACATATTGATGTTATTGTCATTTAGGAATTTGGATAGGAGTTGGACAACTTTAGGAGAGAAATTCGTCAATAAATTACTGAATGACATTACTACCAAATGTCAAATGTTGTCATCTGTCAATTCGTCAACTGTCAGTGTCGATATTACTGCTCGTTTCAATCAGCGCTTTCAATAGAGTTTTTTGATAAGGCTTATTATGATTCCGCGACATCATAGCCGACTGTTTGTAACTAAAAATCATTATCGTATATCAAGTGTTGAGAATACTGACGCTTGTCTGTGTCAAACTCTTATTAAGAGTGCTGTTACAAAGACTTTGCTGTATGAGCTATAATACCTTTGCCTATTAAAAACCTCAAATTGAACCAAAAAATAGTAGAACTATCACCGAGGATTATAACGGAAGCTAAGGACGAAAGTGAATTCTTTTAAAAATGTTTTCGAAATTGAAAAGTGTTCGTTCTATTAAAATATAAGTAATGTATATTATAAAAAGAACTAGTAATTATAGTAAATATTTCATGCGTGTTGGTTCATAGGCCATTTTTTACAATGTCCTAGCTATTGGCCTATAGTTTTTTATGTCAGTTTTTTTATCTTTTTTATGAAGTGGTTTAATAATAATTTTCTTCAAGTCATCAAGATAGACTCCACCAATAATGCCAAGGTTCATAATTTGGCGAAATAGCGGATGGTAAAGAAAACACAGTAATTGCTCAATATGAGGAATATATTTATTGTCAATTTGTGGCCCTTACATTCACATTTTGGGTGTCGCAAGTAGTGATGGTATTATTCTTACTTTTGCCAAGTGGATTTGGAATTAATAAAATATATCTAAAATATCGCGCTACCCGAGGGTTTCGAGGCAGTTAGTTCCGCATCTATAAATATGGGTGGCGGCCGCGGTGACGCGTTCAGTGTGTAGCCCGTGCGCCTGGTGAGCGCACCGCTACAGTGCTCCGCCTCAAGCGAAGCGTACCGGTTGTCTGATGACGCGCCCGGAGCGCGATGTTTTGATTGCAGATGTGCTGGTCGGAGGTTTTGAAGAGGTGTCATCTGCTTCACGCTGTGGTTGTGTGTTTGATATGGTGAATGCTGGCTTCAATCGCTCAATGGATATGACTGCTTCTCTGCTTGGCAATTGTAGTGTGAAAGTTTTGCTGTCTCTGCGTAATACTGTGTACGGCCCGTCATAAGGCGGTTGTAATGGTTTTTTCACTGCGTCGACTCGCACGAAAACTTGCTTGCATGTGCGTAGGTCGTTGTGAATAAACACTGGGCGATTAGTGTTATGCGAGTGTGCGTGTACTGGGCGTAAGTTGCTGATTGTTGACCTCAGTTTTTCGACGTAGTTTGTGTCCATGTTCTGGGCTTGTGACGTCACGAAGAAGTCACCTGGTAATCGTAGGTTTTGACCATAGGTGAGTTCCGATGCATTGACGTTTGTGTCGGTTCTAGTCGCAGTACGTAGGCCAAGCAATACTGTAGGTAATTCTTCAATCCAGCTATTATTACTGAGGCGAGCAGTGAGTGCGGTCTTCATACAGCGATGCCAGCGCTCCAACAAACCGTTGCTCTGAGGGTGATACGGCGTAGTTCGTATTCTGTTGATGCCCAATAGTTTGGTCAGCGCGTTGAATAGGTGACTCTCAAACTGTCGGCCTTGGTCTGTTGTCATCCTAGCTGGACAGCCAAATCGTGTGATCCATCCTTCATATACTGTCTTGGCAATGGTTTCAGCTGTGATATCACGCACGGCATATGCTTCTGGCCAGCGCGTAGCTCGGTCGATCATTGTTACGACGTAACGATGGCCGTCAGGTGATGTACGGAGGGGGCCGACCACATCAATATGAATGTGTTCAAAGCGGCTTGATTGTTCGAAAGTAGCTGGTGCGCTAGTTGTATGTCGTTGTATCTTGGACCGTTGACAGGCGATACATGCTTGAACCCATGTTTTGACATCAGTAGTCATGGATGGCCAGAAGTATCTACTCTGTATGAGCTTCCTCGTTGTTCGTATACCAGGGTGGCTGAGTCCGTGGGTGGCTTTGAATGCTTCAATACGGTACTCTTGTGGTAGGTATGGGCGAACGTTGTTTGTAGTAGTTTCGCAGTAGATACGCTGTGATGAGCCGGGTAATATGACTGCCTTTAGATGGATGTTGGGCTGTTGCATGAGTTGCTTTAAGTCGTCATCCCTCGCTTGTGCTTCAGCCAACGCTTCGTAGTTGATCGGACTCGGACAGCTGATTGCGTCGACGCGTGATAATGCGTCGGCGACTACGTTGTCGCGTCCGCTGATGTGACGTATATCGTTCGAGAACTCACTAATAAACAGAAGTTGTCTTCGTCGGCGTTGTGTCTCGGAATCTGATGTGATTTTCTGCATTGCATAGGTTATTGGTTTGTGATCGGTGAAGATAATTAGTTCTCGCTCCTCAAAAATTTTTCTAAAATGCTTGACTGCCATGTAAATTGCTTGCAACTCTCTGTCAAACGTTGAGTATCCTTGCTGGGCTGGTGTGAATTTTTTTGAAAAATAGCCTAGCGGTTGCCATTTTCCATCAATAAGCTGCTGAAGTACAGCGCCAGCGCATCGATCAGATGCGTCACACATTAGTCCTAGTGGGACCGAATGATGCGGGTGTGATAAGTAGGTAGTTTCCGAAATACATTTCTTGCAATTTTCGAACGCTTGAGATGTACTTTCATTCCACTGTATTAATGTTTTGTCTCGCTTTTTCGTGTTGGTTAAGTAGGTATGTAGTGGCGCTTGAATAGCGGCGGCGTTTGGTATGTTGTCTCGGTAGAAATTTAGCATACCGAGGAATCTACGTAGCTCTTCTATGGTTTTTGGTTTGGGATATTCAGTAATGACCTTGATTTTGTCTTCTGGCGGTTTTATTCCATCTGGTGTGACTTTGTAGCCGAGAAACGTGACCTTGTTTCGACCAAAAACGCACTTTGATGGATTAATAGTTATGCCGTATTCGTCCAGCCTTTGCAATACTGTTCGTAGGTGCTGTCTGTGCGTGTCTTCGTCTTCTGAGGCTACAAGCAAGTCATCAATAAATGGGTAGACGAAGTCAAGTCCGCGCAGCACTTCATGGATGAAACGCTGGAAAGTTTGTCCAGCATTCTTCAGGCCTGGACACATTCTCGGGAATTCAAAGAGTCCGAAAGGAGTGATGATTGCGGTCTTTTCCACATCTTCTGAGCGAACAGGCAACTGTTGGTATGCACGGTTCAGATCAATGGTTGAGAAGATTTGCTTGCCGGTGAGCTGGTATGTGAAGTCTTTGATCCTTGGAACAGGATAGCGGTCTGGTTTTGTGACAGAGTTAAGACGCCTGTAGTCTCCACACGCTCGTAGGTCTCCGTTTTTCTTTGGAACAATGTGGAGAGGACTAGACCATGGGCTTTTGCTTGGTCTGCACAATCCTTGGCTGATCATGTTCTCGAATTCCTTTTTAACTCGTTCGTACAGGTGTGGTTGAATTGGTCGAGCTCTTGAGTAAATTGGTTGTCCAGTTGTTTCTATGAAATGTTCCACTTTGTGCTTAGGGTTCAATTTCATGGATGTAAGTCTAGTTGTTCCGGGAAATTCAGCGAGGATGTCGTGGTATGACTGCTGGAGATTAATACTGCATACAGTTGGTGTACTTGTGTAACGGCCTGGTGCATTGGTTGTGAGCTTTGTGACGTTGTCGATTAGTCGTTGATTTCGTAGGTCAACCAATAAGTTGTGGTGGTTGAGGAAATCTGCTCCAATTATTGGTTTCGTTACCGCTGCGACCACGAATTTCCATTTATAGGGTCGACGTAGATTTAAGTCGAGCGCCAGTGTTTTTTCGCCATATGTGGGTATTACTGTGTTGTTTGCGGCGTACAGCTGATAAGGCAGCGGTGTGGATCGCGCGCCCTTTCTTTTCGGTAGAACAGATATGTTTGCACCTGTGTCTACCAAAAATCTTGTAGATGTAGTCTTATCTGTAATGAATAGGCGGTAGGATTTCCTCTCGACGTTTGGTTCCGCCACTGCCAACGCCTCATCTAGTTTTCCGTCTTCATGTCAGTGTTGTAATTGCATGGTGTTGTACAGCGTCTTGCGTTTTTACCGAAACGGCGATGATAAAAACAATGCGTGGACGGCGGTGCCGGAGTCGACGATCGTGAGCGCGACCTTGAGTGCGCTCGGTACGAGCTGCGGCCGTAGTGTCGCCGCGGCGGTGTCCGCGAACGGTCGTGGCGGTTGTGGCGGCACGATGTTTTTAGCTCGGCGATCTCCAAGTGCAGTTTTTTTATTTCCTCGACGAGATTTTGTATGCCTACTGGTTCGCGTGTTTGCTGGCTTGCTGGTGCGACGGATACTGCTGATATCTCGCTTGTTTGCTCCATCATCTTGTCGGCGAGCTTGGCTAATTCATCCAGTGCTGTCTCTTTACTTATGATATCGCTCACTGCAAGCACAGAGCGAACGTGCGTGGGTAGTAGATTCATCCACATTAGCCGTAGTGTGTTATCAGGTACCTTTTGGTGAGCGAGGCTACGCATGCGACGAAGTAATTGGCTGGGTTTTTGATCACCAAGTTCCATATCAGAGAGCAACTTCTGTAATTGTTTGCCGTCTGATTCTTCGTAAACCGATATTAGGCGTTCTTTTATGACGGTATACTGATGATCGGCCGGTGGGTTATAAAGCAGGTCACATATTTGCTCGATATCCTCTTTTTCTAGCTGGGCGATGACCATCTGCGCTTTTTGAGCTTCACTCTTTTTGAGATCGCGCGTTGCGGCTTCAAAAGTGATGAACCATAATCTTGGTTTGTCGCGCCAGAAGGGTGGTACTCTCAGGGCAAGAGAGATGCCGGCGATTTGCTGACTGGACAGCGAAACATCTTGCGAATGTGCAGAGCTTGATCCTGACTCCATGTTGGCTTGCTCGGTGTTGGGCATAGTCGATATTTATGCGGTTGCTTCGTACGGGGTCACCACTTTGGCGAAATAGCGGATGGTAAAGAAAACACAGTAATTGCTCAATATGAGGAATATATTTATTGTCAATTTGTGGCCCTTACATTCACATTTTGGGTGTCGCAAGTAGTGATGGTATTATTCTTACTTTTGCCAAGTGGATTTGGAATTAATAAAATATATCTAAAATATCGCGCTACCCGAGGGTTTCGAGGCAGTTAGTTCCGCATCTATAAATATGGGTGGCGGCCGCGGTGACGCGTTCAGTGTGTACCCCGTGCGCCTGGTGAGCGCACCGCTACAATAATATGCGCTAATGCGGGTGCTATGAGTTGATTCACAAATTTTATCACCTTTGTTGACACACCATCAAACCTTACAGTACTTGTATTTTTAAGTGATCTTATAGTAGAGATAATGTCGGTTGGTATGGCAGACTGCATAAACATTGATTGGGTAGTCAAATTGCCCAATTTAATGTCGAATTCCATGTCAGTTTTAATATTATTCTCAATTTCATCTATAAAATAGTCATTAAATGCATTTGCAATGTCGATAGGTTTAGAAAAGGTCAGATTACATTTATTAATGGTCAGTATTTGTTCTTTAGGAGTGTTATTTTTTGGTCTATTAACTATTTGCCATATAGATTTCGACTTATTCTGCGAGGTTTTTATAAAGTGATTATTTTGAGCTTGCTGTGTCAGTCTTATAATTTTCTTATATTGTAAAGAGTATTTTTGAAAGTTACTTTTATCCCTTAATACAGGATTTAGTCCGTATGTCCATAGTAATTTTCTTTGTTTTTTACTACATGTTTTTTACTACAACTTTTTATGCCTCGCGATATCCATTTTACTTTTTTATTAGTATGAATAGTTATTATTTTATCAGGGAAGCAAAGTTTGTAAAATAGGGAAAACGTTTCATAGAATCTTTTGTAAGCTATGTTGGCATCGTTACTTTCAAATACATCCTTAAAAGTTAAACTTCGAGTGCATTCTCGGAATTTTTTGAGGTTCTCTTTGGAGTAGTCTTTTTTTTACAATTTTCCAGAATTTTAAGCGGCATGTTTTACTCATGGGAACCCTAAGTATTTGTGATGTGTGATCAGAGAGGATGAGGTCTATAATTTCAGCTTTACATCCTCTTCGTATGTTATGAGCGAAATGATCAATACATGTGTTACTACTAAGCCTGGTAGGTTGATTTATTTCTAATGTCAAGTTATAACTCAGTAGAAAATTCACCAGTTCCAAAGTTATCTAATTTTTTTTCAACGTATCAATATTTAAATCGCCACACACAACATTTTTTTTTCCTATTTGACAAATATAACCTAGTCAAAACAATGTCAAGCTAATTATAAAATGTTGAATAATTGTATTTACGAATTCTATAAACACAAATTACAATAATAGAATGAGTTATCAATTCAATTGCATAAATTTCAATAACGCCTGGCACTGAGTGCTTAGCAATATCAGGCAGTTCCTTGTATTGATGCCCATACTGTCATAATATTTAAATGTGACTTGAAAATCCTCACTACCTATCAGAATAACGCAGTAGTCCAGCATGGTGAAGTTTACCAGTTTTTCTTTGATGCTTGATCATGGAGAGCTTAGAGAAATATTTCTATGAGGTGTGATGTAGTGGCAAAGTTCACATTTATCCATATTTTTATCTGCAATGTCAAGCGGTTTATTCCTGTTATCGGTGCTTAAAATGCAAATTTTGCAACGTTTTAAAGTAAACAGTACTTTCTTCAGTCTGAATTGTTAATGATTTGCTTTGTTGGTGTAACAGTATTGGTTTTTTTTTAGTTTGGCTGTCTTGATGTATATTAGTGGCATTGCCAATATGTACATCTGTTTGTTTGTTTGGTTGTTTGTTTGTTTTTGGTGTTTCAATTTTGCTGGCGTATGAATCGTGGGAATACTGCTTCTTCTCCTGCACCCACCTTCTCATATAATTCTATTACACGATTACATTTATCCAGGTCTGATTTAAAATGTTTTTCTCACAGAGTAAATTGTCAACTTCCTGATTCGCACTTTGTAACTTCATCCTTAAATCATTGATCTCTTCTTGAAGTGTCGCAATAGTTTCATCGTCTCGCAGTGAAGTTTCTGGCATACTCATAACTGTAGCATCGAAAAGTGATGTTTCTGAGAACGACGTAGACTGGATTCGCTTTTTTCTTAGCGTTATGGGTTCATCCTCCATGGTAGTATTATTATTCTATTTTATAAATAATTTGCAGAATCAATAGTTTAGATAACTTTGTTTCTCATAAATAATTTCTAATGGTGAGATTGGAACCCGAGCCTCTTTACGTAAAAGTCGCAGGCGTCAGCCCACTGACTAACTGTTCAGTAACTGTACAACCGAAATAGCAGACTGTATTAATATTGTATACAGTTCATTCTTTGAGTAATAGATGTCACTACTTGCTGCTTATACGTGTGTTATATAAAGTAGTAGAGTAGTTAATTTGAGATTGCAACACTATCTGTCATTTTATATTGATCAGTTATGTCAGTTCACGACATAACTACAAGATGGCGTGGATGTTGTTGTTTTTCAAATAAAAAACGAATGTGTAGTGTTACAATTTTAGATTTTGAAGATTCACATAAGATTGTTCACGTTCACTTTTGTTTTTTCTTGTCATCATCTTCCTGCCCTTGTCCCGTGTTATTTGGGGTCGGCGCAATACGTTTTTTTCTTCCATTCGGCCCTGTCACTCGTCATACTATCACTAACTTCCTTTTCTTTCATATCACTCTTCATGCAATCTATCCATCTTTTCTTTGGTGTCCCTCTCCCTCTCCATGCATCCACATGTAAACTCATAACTCTTTTAGTAACATGCGTTTCATCTCTCCTCTTCACATGACCATACCAAGACAAACGATTCCTTTTCAACTTTTCAGTCACTAGCGCCACTTACAAACTTCCCCTAATATACTCATTTCTCATTTTATCCATTCTCGTCACACCACACATCCATCTTAACATTCTCATCTCCGCTACGTGCAATCTTTTTTCATCCATCTTTTTCACAGCCCAACATTCTGATCCATACATACAGTATAACAGGCCTTATCGCGGACTTATAGATTTTATCCTTCAACTTGAGGGGCATCCGTGGGTCACAAGTTGTTCCCGTGACCTGTCGCCATTTCATCCATCCTGCGTTGATCCTATGTGTTACGTCCCGGTCTACCTCACCATCCCCTTGGACGAGTGACCCGAGGTACCGAAAGTCGGAGCAGATCGGTATGGGCGTTCCAGCGAGAGCTAAAGGCACTGAATTGGAGAGACCGCCGAAATCGCAGAACAAGTATTCCGTTTTGGTTCTACTCAATTTCAGGCCAACACTCTCCAGTCTGTGCCACCACACTTCCAATCTGTTCTGGACCTCTAGGCCACTCTCGGCAACCAACACAATGTCATCGGCAAACAGCATACACCAGAGAGACTCTTCCTGAATATCCGACGTCAGAGCATCCATTATCATCAGGAAGAGGTAAGGGCTGAGAGCCGACCCTTGATGTAAGCCGACAGCCACATTGAAGCTGCCAGTGGTGCCCACTGTAGACCGGACTTGAGTACTGCATCGACTGTACATCGCTCGGATCAACTGCACATACTTCCCAGGCACACCTTTCTCCTTAAGGGCCCATCACAGAACCTCACGAGGTACCCGGTCGTATGCCTTTTCGAGGTCAATGAATACCATGTGCAAGTTTTTATGCGCACCTCTGTATTTCTCGCACAGCTGGCGTATAGCGAAAATGGCATCCGTTGTACTGCGAGCAGGCATAAAACCGAATTGGTTCTGTGAAATTTCACTTTCTTCTCTCAGTCGCCTTTCAATAACTTTCTCCCAGGCTTTCATAGTATGTGACATTAGCTTTATTCCTCTATAATTGTTGCACTCAAGCACATCACCTTTGTTTTTCTTTTTCTTTAATGTACAGGATTTTAAGTTTTCACACACTTCTTTCTTTTAAATTTTTAGCTGATTGCACTGATTGTTAGTCATTTGTGTACATAATTCAGATGTCACTTTTTTATAGTTATTACACTATTAATGTCACTGAAAACACTACCTCCTTTTTCACTTTTATGCACTATTCACATTATGTTAAGCACATACTAAAATACATAGTAATATACATAGTTAGTATACAAACTTTTTTAGAAATTTAATTTACGAGAGAACTATCAAACTCTGTGTTTACAATGCAGCGCCACCTGGCGGTCTACTTTCAAGTTTAAATACTTTGATCTCTGATATCAATATTCTAATGTAAATATTATTCTATTCCAAAATATCCTTTGATATTTAGCGACAGCTACTCTAAAGTCCGTTCAATTTAATCTAATACTCATGTCTCATATTTCGCTTGGCACGTAGTCTAAGAATAAATACTCACAATCATCAATATATTTTGTTGTTACAGAAAAACACCCACACAAATGCCATCAATTGAAGAGATAACGAGTCATAACGGAAACGGACCACACTGACAATCACTAACTTAGATAAGTGTGTTATTTTTTATTTGATATCATTACTAATTTTTCCACAAAAGTCTGTTTTAAATCCTAATTTTAAATGGAAATCATAACACACTTGCATCTTAACAATTTACTCACCAGTGCCATATTTAACTTCGGCTACATAAATTGACCAATCATCTGCGAAAATCTCACCATCTTTAACACGTCTTTTTGTTATTGATAAATTTTCAACGGGAAATTTAGTAACAACTACTTGATCCGCTATTTCACGTAACTGAATCCAAGAATCCGGAATGCAAACGTATTGATCGATGTCACTGTATGGTGGTGGATCCGAAAAATGAATAACATAATATCGGTAATCCATCTTTAAATCCATCTAAAAATAAAAGAAACGTTTTGTTAGTAAAAGTTATTCAAATAGATACATACACAGAGAAATTATTATTGTTTGGAACGTTATGGTTTCATAAAATATTAATTTATTTAAAGCCAACAGGTTAAAGCCGGCCCGGCACTACTATGACATCATACAGCATTCCAAACAAGAATGAATTCTCCATTTAACATGTTGGATGATGTTGGATGTTGAATAATTTTACCTTTAGGTATAATGCGCAGAATTAAACTGATTCTCAAATGGACAATACTAAAGTATTGTTTATCACTTCTACTAAAAAATCCCCTAAATTAGAACAAAGCTCGTTACTACAATTTCAAGGTCAAAAGACGTGTTACAACGACGACGCTAAAGGTCAGACTGAGACTGACTGTTGGCTATATGCCGTGTATGTATTCACGACATATTTACAGTCAGTAAATCAGCAGCAGAACGCTCAGCATAAAGCTGTGACCTCACGTATTATGCGATGAGCTCACAACGCTGCTTTTCAGTGTGGGCCGGTGGCGGTGTCGACATAAAGACGCCCGAACGGTGCAGTGTACAACAAGATTTGGATAGAAAAAGGAAATAAAAATACATATGAATTATAAATTAAAAAGAAAATAAAATTGAACTAAATAATAATAAAAAATAAAAACAAATAAATATCGTGACAAATACATTAATATAAAGTGGCAACACCACGACGCGCCCGAGTAACTTGTTTTTATAATCTGTGGCAATTTGCATGTCTATATACCACAGATGCTAATACGTGATTGGACGCGACCGCGATTCTATTCACAAAGTACTTTGACAAAAGGATATGACCGAATGTGACGAAAGCTATGATGGTTTTGGAAATTCAAATAATTCTTGTAAAGTACTATGATGGTTCATGTTTGTGACAATGTTTAAAGTATTTGTGACGGGATTTGAAATTAGATGAATTCAAGAGAAGGGCTAAACTGTACTATACCGGACAACGAGTTTTACGCTCATAATTTTATATTGGAAAGGTTTATGTCTAAAAAGTAATTACGCAAAGTCTCAATGTTAGGAAACATATAGTTTTTGATGCTGGCACAACTTTCACAACAATAAACTTTTTGTCACCTTATGGGTCATGACCTGCAGCACTTGGGTTTGGATCTCCAGCGGCTTGGCATCTAATGTCTTGTCCCTGTGGTGTGCTTCGCTACTGTCGGTTTGCGTTGCCATACTATTTTTAAATATAATGCTAAGAACCTACAAACAAAGCAAATATTAATTATACGTTCTTCATTTATCTTTATTACACTTTTTACAATTAGATCACATTTAATACAATGCATATAACTTTAATTTTACTACTACCCCCCTGTACCATTCCCAACCCGCGCAAACCCATGGTTATGAAGATATTCATGTTTAAAGTTTGAGGTTAGGTTAGGTTAAAACAATAATTTCCATCGATTTAAGGGTCGCGGAGTGGTGGGGAGGGAGGCGGGGAGGGAGGGCTACATTCCTGTACCATCCGCATCTCGCAAAACCCCATGGTTATGGAGATATCCATGTTTAAAGTTTGAGGTTAGGTTAAGTTAGAACACTAATTTCCATCGATTTGTGGGGCGGTTTGGGTCTAAATCATAATGGCTTTTAACATTAGAAGGTGATTTCGTTGTTGGTCACAGTTGTAACCTAACCTAACCCAAATGATTCACTAACACAGTCATACCAACGCAACTTGCAAGGGCACCAAAAACTAACGGACGATGACTGACATGACATGACGTCATGACGAATAGAAAACAAAATGGTCTCGCTTCACGTTCCGTTCCGTTACTCAGTGAAAACAAATATTTGTTATTTTTTATGTAAATAGTCAATGTAATTGCTTGTTACTGCATGGTTTTTGTGCACATTAATTACATACGTAATTTAATACGTAAAAATAATATTATATTAAAAAAAAATATGACAAAATTGAATGAAACAAACCACAAACAAGCCTGGACGCTTAACGAAACGTGAAACGTCAACTTTGACATCTACAATGACAATTTATCTAACCTAAATGGCGCATTAATTTAAATTTTTATGAAACTTTGGAAAATGATATCTCGTAAACGGTAAGTTTGCGCAACTTAATATTTTGCAAAAAGCTTTCTATTCATGAGTACGATCTACAATAAAAAAAATAACTTCCAAATCGACGGTCCATAAAGGAAAGTTTAGCCTTAATTTCTAATTGTAGTCTTGCTGTCAGATTTGTCAATTTTTTATCTGTACTATTCGTTGATTCCTATGCCGTTCTGAAATTGGACATTTCGTTCGGAAGTGAGCATAATATTTTTGATATGACTTCTATTTCATTTAGATCCATGCCTGTGCTTTTGATAGATGAAACAATGTTCATAAGATCGCCGATATCTTCTAACACGTCTTCCTTTTTAAATTCATATTTATAAAATTCTTGCAATCTATGGCATCGCTCTGTCTCCAAGTTTCCCAAAATAAATTTGTCTAAAATGTTTATAATGTCTTTAGTTGTTTCACAATCTATGATTCTGCTAATGTATTTTATATTTACTGAAATTATTATAATAAACCTTTCCTTTGCATCTTTGCTTATGAATTCTTCTGTTAGTTTTTGCTTTTCATCCACATCTTTTCATATTATATTTAGTCCTTTTGAATATAGATAAAGGTATAATGTTTTCTTCCAAATAATATAATTTGAATTGACGTCTAATTTTGGTAATTCTTCTGCCATTTTTTAAATTGTAAATCCACTTAAAAAAGATCACATAAGCACGATAACCAGGTTATTTATGTACGGGTAACATCTCTATATCATATTTTTTTTTCTTTCTTTACTGCTGGTGCTGGGCCATTACCTTTTATTGATTAATTTTCTGGGATCCGGTTTTTTTTTATAGGGTGGTAATATCAGTTTATGACAACGACGCTCTTGGGCGGAGCGAGAGATAGTGTCAGACTTTACTGACTAAAAACCCACTCCTGTTCCTTCGTTGCCTTTGTCCCAGGGCCCCGGGTTTCGTTTTCACACTACCTATGGCCCCAGTAGGCTTCGACCCTGCTGGGCCCCTACGATTTGCTGACATCTCCTTGAGGCGCGCGTGGAGCAGTACTTGCCGTCGACGACTTGGACTCGGTCCGGACAGTTACCGGACGGTCGATTTCGAGGTTGCTCGCCGTCCGCAAGTCCACGCCTACGGTGGCCGGAAATCGGGATCGGAATCCCGGCGGCGGTTGGGGCGTGAGGACTGTTGCCTCACGCGATCGGCCGCCTCCAGCGCTGGGTCGCAACAGTCGTTGTCGCCATTTCTCCATGAGAACCCGCAGGAGCTCTGTCCGCCATGCTGCGACTTGTCGCGGCAGCGGAGTTTCGCCCCGGTGTTGCATCTCCATGCGCAGATCGTGCATGTGTGCAAGGACTGTTGCCTCCAGATCCCATGGTGGCTGGCCAGTAAGGAGGCTCGCCGCTTCTAAAATAAAACTTCCTAAATTACATATTGTTCAATATTAACTTCTATCAGAATTCGCTACTAACAAGAGAGTAAATTTTTCTTCAACGTTTTTAGTGTCAAAACATGACAAGCTTCTATACATAGACAATTTTGAATTCACACCTACAACACAGCGCACTCTAGATCGTATCTGCACTTTCATAGTGCACAAGTTAGTTTTTCTCTTATGGGCACTTTTTGTTGACATCCTGTGCATAAGGGTGTGGGCGCCATCTCGTGTAATAAACTGGTATCGTATTGATTCTTTTTGTTTAACGACTAATAGCGACCTCTGCTGTACAGTACCGGAAAATCGTACCAGTTGCAGCTTGCAATTTGGTTGTGTAGTACTAGTTGTTTATGACTGATGGCGTTAATTTTAAAATATCAAAGTTGCAATGACTCACTTTTGGTTTGTTTTAATAACAATGTCAATTTGTGTGTATTCATTATTTTTGGATTCATACCTTGTAAATAATATAGTTTTCCTTTGTTGTTATGGGAGGTGTATGTTTGGAAGTGGTAACTTCATCACTTTGCTTAGTATTTTTTGAATTTACGTGGTCGTTAATCTTCTGGTTTTTTATATAGTTTTCTTTCGATTAGTTGAAATTTCATAAAACCCTTAATATCACTCACTATATATGTCACTTCTGTGTTCATATAAGCACTAATTCAGGATTCAATATTCACCATCACTACTTTTAATGAATTTTAAATACGGAGCTGTTTGTTTACTTGTGCACAGTGGCGCCCTCTCGCTTTGATCTATCGTCGGAATATATATTTCATAAAGTAACATATTTTTATATATGTGACATATGTAACTCATATATGTTTGCATACATTTTCCGCATATATATATTTCCATGTATTGTTAACAAATGATCGCTTCGACTGCGTTACACTAATTATTAGTTGACGGCCTTCATCTATATTTTGTTTTATATATATTTACATCTATATTAAAGCGTTTTGGGAACACATTCATAATGCGTACAGCTAAGGAGTGGAATTCCCTGCCGGAGCCTGTGTTCCCTGATAGCTACAACCTAGGGGTCTTTAAGTCAAGAGTGAATAGGTTACTTCTAGGCAAGCGTGCTCCATCGTCGGCCACATCATCGCTTACCATCAGGTGAGATGATGGTGAAACGCGAGACTATCAATAGTAATAATAAAAAAAAATCCTCTATTCAAGTTAAGTATTTCAATGATCATCAATGTTTGATTTTTTGGTTTGTTACTGAACAGTTGAAGTTGTTATACTGTTCATTGAAGTTTCAATAAATAATGGAGTGAATATTATCAAAGTTAACTTACATTTTATTTTGGACTTCGTTTAGAGTAAATTGTTTTAATTAATTCTGATATACAGAAGATTTTTTTAGTATAACAAGATGTATGTATGTAAGTGTATTTCAGTTAATAATGAGTGTTGTACCTACGTATTTTTTTATCTGAAGATGTGTGCGCGAAATCGGTTGTAAACTATGTTTTGTGTGAAATAGAAAATTTCGCATCAAAAAGCACGCCTGGCTACTAATAAATTAATTAGTAGTATGGGTGTTGTAATCCTTGGTCGAATTTGCTACAGGCCCCGCGCCGGCTTAATCCGGCACTGATGGCTCATGTGTGGAGTAGTGCAGCCACATGTGGGCGGTGAAATATAAAGTCTTTCATTATGCACTTCCCTGGAATCTTTTGAATAAAACAAATTGTCTGTTATCGATTTTTTTTAATCATTTGAATGGCCGATTGATGTAATTATGTATGGAATATAATATCGTTCAAATGTCCGCCGCAGCTTCGCTGGATAGCGCGCATCCGAAATATTCAATTTTCCATGTCCTTTACTGTTCTCATTATTAGGAGTTTCGTCTACTCAATGTCGAAACCTCCTGAAAAGTATAATTCACTGAGTGAGTAGGTAATATTGCAATTGTTACTAATAGGTAGTCAAAAAGTATCAAGCTATAAACCAACCTAGAAATGAAATTATTGAATCCAACCCTCGCATTTTCTCCGCATGTTTCTAATTTAATTAACTTTTTCCGTCTTAAAATTTGTCAATCATATTAAATAGAAGCCGCTCCGTCAAACTAGTGATTGTTTTCGGCATTATTTTAAGCAAAACGAATTCAAAAGATGCACGTATATAAACATAAAATGAGTTATGTACGAAACGTCAAGAACACAATTCTTATTTTTTTTATAATGCTGCCATACACAAAGTTTGATAAATAATTCGGTGATTTCTTTCGGTGGCCACGGTACGCAGTGAGGTTAGTTCCCTCCTTGGTAAACGCGTAATATGCGCGCATGCATCCTCATTCATAGACTGAGTCCATCTCATGCGCTGCACACAACCACCGGGAGCGGGGACCCGGCTCGGGGCCGGTTGGCCCCTAGGTTCTAAGTTCTTCGGTGGCCGGCCTCTCCCCGGCTGACGTACAGGTGTTGGCGACGTTGGCGGGGAGAAATACTCGTCGCTCGAGCCCGACGCAACTGCAGCCGCCGGTGACATTGGTGATCCGAGGACCGGCGGCGGCGAGGCGGAGCTGAGCAGCGAGCCCGGGGGTGGATGGCGTGCGCGTCGGGCAGCTGTTCTTGTCAACATTTTCGTCAATTAATTATTTCATTCCATTTTCTTATATTGCATAAATTATTTGATGGTGTCAGTGTGTGACATCGTCGTTGACAGATGTCATATTGTATTTTGGTTTTTTATTTCTTAAAAAGATTCTATTTTTTGTGGTATGTGTTGTTTTTGAAGTTTTTTTTTCGTTTATACATAACATTGGCTTCGTTTTGGGTATTTGGTTTGTCTTGATTTTCGGTAAAACTAATAAAATTGAAATTTTTAAAACAAACCAAAAGTGAAAGTCATTGCAACTTTGATATTTTAAAATTAACGCCATCTGTCATAAACAACTAGTACTACATAACCAAATCGCAAGCTGCAACTGGTACGATTTTCCGTTACTGTACATTAGAGGTCGCTATTAGTCGTTAAACAAAAAGAATCAATACGATACCAGTTTATTACACGAGATGGCGCTCACACCCTTATGCACAGGATGTCAACAAAAAGTGCCCCTATGAGAAAACCTAACTTGTGCACTATGAAAGTGCAGATACGATCTAGAGTGCGCTGTGTTGTAGGTGTGAATTCAATATTGTCTATATATAGAAGCTTGTCATGTTTTGACACTAAAAACGTTGAAGAAAAATTTACTCTCTTGTTAGTAGCGAATTCTGATAGAAGTTAATATTGAACAATATGTAATTTAGGAAGTTTTATTTTAGAAGCGGCGAGCCGCCTTACTGGCCAGCCACCATGGGATCTGGAGGCAACAGTCCTTGCACACATGCACGATCTGCGCATGGAGATGCAACACCGGGGCTACTATAGTAGTCTTTGACCGGGGCGAAACTCCGCTGTCGCGACAAGTCGCAGCATGGCGGACAGAGCTCCTGCGGGTTCTCATGGAGAAATGGCGACAACGACTGTTGCGACCCAGCGCTGGAGGAGGCCGATCGCGTGAGGCAACGGTCCTCACGCCCCAACCGCCGCCGGGATTCCGATCCCGATTTCCGGCCACCGTAGGCGTGGGCTTGCGGACGGCGAGCAACCTCGAAATAGACCGTCCGGTAACTGTCCGGACCGAGTCCAAGTCGTCGACGGCAAGTACTGCTCCACGCGCGCCTCAAGGAGATGTCAGCAAATCGTAGGGGCCCAGCAGGGTCGAAGCCTACTGGGGCCATGGGTAGTGTGAAAACGAAACCCGGGGCCCTGGGACAAAGGCAACGAAGGAACAGGAGTGGGTTTTTAGTCAGTAAAAGTCTGACACTATCTCCCGCTCCGCCCAAGAGCGTCGTTGTCATAAACTGATATTACCATCCTATAAAAAAAAACCGGATCCCAGAAAATTAATCAATAAAAGGTAATGGCCCAGCACCAGCAGTAAAGAAAGAAAAAAAAATATGATATAGAGATGTTACCCGTACATAAATAACCTGGTTATCGTGCTTATGTGATCTTTTTTAAGTGGATTTACAATTAAAAAATGGCAGAAGAATTACCAAAATTAGACGTCAATTCAAATTATATTATTTGGAAGAAAACATTATACCTTTATCTATATTCAAAAGGACGAAGATGTAGATGAAAAGCAAAAACTAACAGAAGAATTCATAAGCAAAGATGCAAAGGAAAGGTTTATTATAATAAATTCAGTAAATACAAAATACATTAGCAGAATCATAGATTGTGAACAACTAAAGACATTATAAACATTTTAGACAAATTTTTTTTGGGAAACTTGGAGACAGCGATGCCATCGATTGCAAGAATTTTATAAATATGAATTTAAAAAGGAAGACGTGTTAGAAGATATCGGCGATCTTATGAACATTGTTTCATCTATCAAAAGCACAGGCATGGATCTAAATGAAATATAAGTCATATCAAAAATATTATGCTCACTTCCGAACGAAATGTCCAATTTCAGAACGGCATGGGAATCAACGAATAGTACAGATAAAAAATTGACAAATCTGACAGCAAGACTACAATTAGAAATTAAGGCTAAACTTTCCTTTATGGACCGTCGATTTGGAAGTTAATTTTTTTATTGTAGATAGTACTCATGAATAGAAAGCTTTTTGCAAAATATTAAGTTGCGCAAACTTACCGTTTACGAGATATCATTTTCCAAAGTTCCATAAAAATTTAAATTAATGCGCCATTTAGGTTAGATAAATTGTCATTGTAGATGTCAAAGTTGACGTTTCACGTTTCGTTAAGCGTCCAGGCTGTTTGTGGTTTGTTTCATTCAATTTTGTCGTATTTTTTTTTTAATATAATATTATTTTTACGTATTAAATTACGTATGTAATTAATGTGCACAAAAACCATGCAGTAACAATTACATTGACTATTTACATAAAAAATAACAAATATTTGTTTTCACTGAGTAACGGACCGGAACGTGAAGCGAGACCATTTTGTTTTCTATTCGTCATGACGTCATGTCATGTCAGTCATCGTCCGTTAATTTTGGTGCCCTTGCAAGTTGCGTTGGTATGACTGTGTTAGTGAATCATTTGGGTTAGGTTAGGTTAGAACTGTGACCATCAACGAGCGAAGGCGAGCGAGCGTGCCGCGGCAGCGGCCGCCGAGCGCCAAATCCCCTTCTAATGTTAAAAGCCATTATGATTTAGGCCTAAACCGCCCCATAAATCGATGGAAATTAGTGTTCTAACTTAACCTAACCTCAAACTTTAAACATGGATATCTCCATAAACATGGGGTTTTGCGAGATGCGGATGGTACAGGGATGTAGCCCTCCTTCCCCGCCTCCCTCCCCACCACTCCACGACCCTTAAATCGATGGAAATTATTGTTTTAACCTAACCTAACCTCAAACTTTAAACATGAATATCTTCATAACCATGGGTTTGCGCGGGTTGGTAATGGTACAGGGGGGTAGTAGTAAAATTAAAGTTATATGCATTGTATTAAATGTGATCTAATTGTAAAAAGTGTAATAAAGATAAATAAAGAACGTATAATTAATATTTGTTTTGTTTGTAGGTTCTTAGCATTATATTTAAAAATAGTATGGCAACGCAAACCGACAGTAGCGAAACACACTATAGGGACAAGACATTAGATGCCAAGCCGCTGGAGATCCAAACCAAGTACTGCAGGTCATGACCCATAAGGTGACAAAAAATTTATTGTTGTGAAAGTTGTGCCAGCATCAAATGTTATGTATTTATGTTTCCTAACATTGAGACTTTGCGTAATTACTTTTTAGACATAAACCTTTCCAATATAAAATTTGAGCGTAAAACTCGTTGTCCAGTATAGTATAATTTAGCCCTTCTCTTGAATTCATCTAATTTCAAATCCCGTCACAAATACTTTAAACATTGTCACAAACATGAACCATCATAGTACTTTACAAGAATTATTTGAATTTCCAAAACCATCATAGCTTTCGTCACATTCGTTCATATCCTTTTGTCAAAGTACTTTGTGAATAGAATCGCGGTCGCGTCCAATCACGTATTAGCATCTGTGGTATATAGACATGCAAATTGCCACAGATTATAAAAACAAGTTACTCGGGCGCGTCGTGGTGTTGCCACTTTATATTAATGTATTTGTCACGATATTTATTTGTTTTTATTTTTTATTATTATTTAGTTCAATTTTATTTTCTTTTTAATTTATAATTCATAAGTATTTTTATTTCCTTTTTCTATCCAAATCTTGTTGTACACTGCACCGTTCGGGCGTCTTTATGTCGACACCGCCACCGGCCCACACTGAAAAGCAGCGTTGTGAGCTCATCGCATAATACGTGAGGTCACAGCTTTATGCTGAGCGTTCTGCTGCTGATTTACTGACTGTAAATATGTCGTGAATACATACACGGCATATAGCCAACAGTCAGTCTCAGTCTGACCTTTAGCGTCGTCGTTGTAACACGTCTTTTGACCTTGAAATTGTAGTAACGAGCTTTGTTCTAATTTAGGGATTTTTTTAGTAGAAGTGATAAACAATACTTTAGTATTGTTCATTTGAGAATCAGTTTAATTCTGCGCATTATACCTAAAGGTAAAATTATTCAACATCCAACATCCGTTTGTTAAATGGAGAATTCATTCTTGTTTGGAATGCTGTATGAAGTCATAGTAGTGCCGGGCCGGCTTTAACCTGTTGGCTTTAAATAAATTAATATTTTATGAAACCATAACATTCCAAACAATAATAATTTCTCTGTGTATGTATCTATTTGAATAACTTTTACCAACAAAACGTTTCTTTTATTTTTAGATGGATTTAAAGATGGATTACCGATATTATGTTATTCATTTTTCGGATCCACCACCATACAGTGACATCGATCAATACGTTTGCATTCCGGATTCTTGGATTCAGTTACGTGAAATAGCGGATCAAGTAGTTGTTACTAAATTTCCCGTTGAAAATTTATCAATAACAAAAAGACGTGTTAAAGATGGTGAGGTTTTCTCAGATGATTGGTCAATTTATGTAGCCGAAGTTAAATATGGCACTGGTGAGTAAATTGCTAAGATGCAAGTGTGTTATGATTTCCATTTAAAATTAGGATTTAAAACAGACTTTTGTGGAAAAATTAGTAATGATATCAAATAAAAAATAACACACTTATCTAAGTTAGTGATTGTCAGTGTGGTCCGTTTCCGTTATGACTCGTTATCTCTTCAATTGATGGCATTTGTGTGGGTGTTTTTCTGTAACAACAAAATATATTGATGATTGTGAGTATTTATTCTTAGACTACGTGCCAAGCGAAATATGAGACATGAGTATTAGATTAAATTGAACGGACTTTAGAGTAGCTGTCGCTAAATATCAAAGGATATTTTGGATTAAAATAATATTTACATTAGAATATTGATATCAGAGATCAAAGTATTTAAACTTGAAAGTAGACCGCCAGGTGGCGCTGCATTGTAAACACAGAGTTTGATAGTTCTCTCGTAAATTAAATTTCTAAAAAAGTTTGTATACTAACTATGTATATTACTATGTATTTTAGTATGTGCTTAACATAATGTGAATAGTGCATAAAAGTGAAAAAGGAGGTAGTGTTTTCAGTGACATTAATAGTGTAATAACTATAAAAAAGTGACATCTGAATTATGTACACAAATGACTAACAATCAGTGCAATCAGCTAAAAATTTAAAAGAAAGAAGTGTGTGAAAACTTAAAATCCTGTACATTAAAGAAAAAGAAAAACAAAGGTGATGTGCTTGAGTGCAACAATTATAGAGGAATAAAGCTAATGTCACATACTATGAAAGCCTGGGAGAAAGTTATTGAAAGGCGACTGAGAGAAGAAAGTGAAATTTCACAGAACCAATTCGGTTTTATGCCTGCTCGCAGTACAACGGATGCCATTTTCGCTATACGCCAGCTGTGCGAGAAATACAGAGGTGCGCATAAAAACTTGCACATGGTATTCATTGACCTCGAAAAGGCATACGACCGGGTACCTCGTGAGGTTCTGTGATGGGCCCTTAAGGAGAAAGGTGTGCCTGGGAAGTATGTGCAGTTGATCCGAGCGATGTACAGTCGATGCAGTACTCAAGTCCGGTCTACAGTGGGCACCACTGGCAGCTTCAATGTGGCTGTCGGCTTACATCAAGGGTCGGCTCTCAGCCCTTACTGATGATAATGGATGCTCTGACGTCGGATATTCAGGAAGAGTCTCTCTGGTGTATGCTGTTTGCCGATGACATTGTGTTGGTTGCCGAGAGTGGCCTAGAGGTCCAGAACAGATTGGAAATGTGGTGGCACAGACTGGAGAGTGTTGGCCTGAAATTGAGTAGAACCAAAACGGAATACTTGTTCTGCGATTTCGGCGGTCTCTCCAATTCAGTGCCTTTAGCTCTCGCTGGAACGCCCATACCGATCTGCTCCGACTTTCGGTACCTCGGGTCACTCGTCCAAGGGGATGGTGAGGTAGACCGGGACGTAACACATAGGATCAACGCAGGATGGATGAAATGGCGACAGGTCACGGGAACAACTTGTGACCCACGGATGCCCCTCAAGTTGAAGGATAAAATCTATAAGTCCGCGATAAGGCCTGTCATACTGTATGGATCAGAATGTTGGGCTGTGAAAAAGATGGATGAAAAAAGATTGCACGTAGCGGAGATGAGAATGTTAAGATGGATGTGTGGTGTGACGAGAATGGATAAAATGAGAAATGAGTATATTAGGGGAAGTTTGTAAGTGGCGCTAGTGACTGAAAAGTTGAAAAGGAATCGTTTGTCTTGGTATGGTCATGTGAAGAGGAGAGATGAAACGCATGTTACTAAAAGAGTTATGAGTTTACATGTGGATGCATGGAGAGGGAGAGGGACACCAAAGAAAAGATGGATAGATTGCATGAAGAGTGATATGAAAGAAAAGGAAGTTAGTGATAGTATGACGAGTGACAGGGCCGAATGGAAGAAAAAAACGTATTGCGCCGACCCCAAATAACACGGGACAAGGGCAGGAAGATGATGACAAGAAAAAACAAAACTGAACGTGAACAATCTTATGTGAATCTTCAAAATCTAAAATTGTAACACTACACATTCGTTTTTTATTTGAAAAACAACAACATCCACGCCATCTTGTAGTTATGTCGTGAACTGACATAACTGATCAATATAAAATGACAGATAGTGTTGCAATCTCAAATTAACTACTCTACTACTTTATATAACACACGTATAAGCAGCAAGTAGTGACATCTATTACTCAAAGAATGAACTGTATACAATATTAATACAGTCTGCTATTTCGGTTGTACAGTTACTGAACAGTTAGTCAGTGGGCTGACGCCTGCGACTTTTACGTAAAGAGGCTCGGGTTCCAATCTCACCATTAGAAATTATTTATGAGAAACAAAGTTATCTAAACTATTGATTCTGCAAATTATTTATAAAATAGAATAATAATACTACCATAGAGGATGAACCCATAACGCTAAGAAAAAAGCGAATCCAGTCTACGTCGTTCTCAGAAACATCACTTTTCGATGCTACAGTTATGAGTATGCCAGAAACTTCACTGCGAGACGATGAAACTATTGCGACACTTCAAGAAGAGATCAAAGTTACAAAGTGCGAATCAGGAAGTTGACAACTTACTCTGTGAGAAAAAACATTTTAAATCAGACCTGGATAAATGTAATCGTGTAATAGAATTATATGAGAAGGTGGGTGCAGGAGAAGAAGCAGTATTCCCACGATTCATACGCCAGCAAAATTGAAACACCAAAAACAAACAAACAACCAAACAAACAAACAGATGTACATATTGGCAATGCCACTAATATACATCAAGACAGCCAAACTAAAAAAAAACCAATACTGTTACACCAACAAAGCAAATCATTAACAATTCAGACTGAAGAAAGTACTGTTTACTTTAAAACGTTGCAAAATTTGCATTTTAAGCACCGATAACAGGAATAAACCGCTTGACATTGCAGATAAAAATATGGATAAATGTGAACTTTGCCACTACATCACACCTCATAGAAATATTTCTCTAAGCTCTCCATGATCAAGCATCAAAGAAAAACTGGTAAACTTCACCATGCTGGACTACTGCGTTATTCTGATAGGTAGTGAGGATTTTCAAGTCACATTTAAATATTATGACAGTATGGGCATCAATACAAGGAACTGCCTGATATTGCTAAGCACTCAGTGCCAGGCGTTATTGAAATTTATGCAATTGAATTGATAACTCATTCTATTATTGTAATTTGTGTTTATAGAATTCGTAAATACAATTATTCAACATTTTATAATTAGCTTGACATTGTTTTGACTAGGTTATATTTGTCAAATAGGAAAAAAAAATGTTGTGTGTGGCGATTTAAATATTGATACGTTGAAAAAAAATTAGATAACTTTGGAACTGGTGAATTTTCTACTGAGTTATAACTTGACATTAGAAATAAATCAACCTACCAGGCTTAGTAGTAACACATGTATTGATCATTTCGCTCATAACATACGAAGAGGATGTAAAGCTGAAATTATAGACCTCATCCTTTCTGATCACACATCACAAATACTTAGGGTTCCCATGAGTAAAACATGCCGCTTAAAATTCTGGAAAATTGTAAAAAAAAAGACTACTCCAAAGAGAACCTCAAAAAATTCCGAGAATGCACTCGAAGTTTAACTTTTAAGGATGTATTTGAAAATAACGATGCCAACATAGCTTACAAAAGATTCTATGAAACGTTTTCCCTATTTTACAAACTTTACTTCCCTGATAAAATAATAACTATTCATATTACATAAAAAAGTAAAATGGATATCGCGAGGCATAAAAAGCTGTAGTAAAAAACAAAGAAAATTACTATGGACATACAGACTAAATCCTGTATTAAGGAACAAAAGTAACTTTAAAAATACTCTTTATAATATAAGAAAGTTATAAGACTAACACAGCAAGCTCAAAATAATCACTTTATAAAAATCTCGCAGAATAAGTCGAAATCTATATGGCAAATAGTTAATAGACCAAAAAATAACACTCCTAAAGAACAAATACTGACCATTAATAAATGTAATCTGACCTTTTCTAAACCTATTGACATTGCAAATGCATTTAATGACTATTTTATAGATGAAATTATGAATAATATTAAAACTGACATGGAATTCGACATTAAATTGGGAAATTGCCCATTGACTACGCAATCAATGTTTATGCAGCCTGTCATACCAACCGACATTGTCTCCACTATAAGATCACTTAAAAATACAAGTACTGTAGGGTTTGATGGTGTGTCAACAAAGGTGATAAAATTTGTGAATCAACTCATAGCACCCGCATTAGCGCATATTATGAACCTTGGCGTTACTGGTGGAGTCTATTTTGATGACTTGAAGAAAATTATTATTAAACCACTTCATAAAAAAGATAGCAAAACTGACATAAAAAACTATAGGCCAATAGCTAGGACATTGTAAAAAATGGCCTATGAACCAATCCGCATGAAATATTTACTATAATTACTAGTTCTTTTTATAATATACATTACTTATATTTTAATAGAACGGACACTTTAATTTCGAAAACATTTTTAAAAGTAATCACTTTCGTCCTTAGCTTCCGTTATAATCCTCGGTGATAGTTCTATTATTTTTTGGTTCAATTTGAGGTTTTTAATAGGCAAAGGTATTATATAAAGGCTCATACAGCCAAGTCATTGTAACAGCACTCTTAATAAGAGTTTGACACAGACAAGCGTCAGTATTCTCAACACTTGATATACGATAATGATTTTTGGTTACAAACAGTCGGCTATGATGTCGCGGAACCATAATAAGCCTTATCAAAAAACTCTATTGAAAGCGCTGATTGAAACGAGCAGTAACATCGACACTGACAGTTGACGAATTGACAGATGACAACATTTGACATTTGGTAGTGTAGCGACATCTATGGCGTCACATAAGAACTAATCCAGCATCGCGCAATCAAAGTTCTCCGCGCGTTTAGTACATATAGAACAGCCCGAAATCATCTATCGGGCAGTAGTAGCCCACCAGACATAACACCCGTCTGGTCGGAGGATCCTCCCTTTTCAACGGAGGTTTGCGGGACTTTACTCTCTGTTCCGCATACCCCCAAACTGGTGACCCTCGACAAAGAACATCAGCGCAGCCTTCGTGCAGCTACTACTTCGTGGCGTCATCATCACTTCCTCAAGCTTTCGAGCAGCGAGCCATATAGCCAGCACCCACGGCTATAAAGGGTATCCTGACCACCAGCATGCCAACCTGGTCATACCTGGTCATCACCCTCAGCCTCATCAGTGACCTTGGCGAAGCACACTGCACCTTCGGCCAGTCACATGTAGAGCTACGAAGAACCTCTCCTGGTCGACGCAAGCAGTCAAGCCACTACGTCGCACAGCACCGCTCCGACTCACTGGAGCCAGCAGCACTACTCCGACTCACTGGAGCCTGCAGCATCATCCCGACTCACTGGGACATCATCATCCCGACTCACTGGGGCATCATCCCGACTCACTGGGACATCATCACCCCGACTCACTGGGACATCATCACCCCGATCACTGGGGCATCATCCCGACTCACAGGGACAGCAACACCCCGACTCACTGGGGCATCACCGCAGACAGTTCCCACTCACCGAGAACTATGCGGCATCCGGTTCCGACCCACTGGAATCAACCTACCACTGGCCTGGCACGCATCAAGAAGCATCAAGAACCATCGATCTCCTATCCAGAGGGGAATGATGTAGCGACATCTATGGCGTCACATAAGAACTAATCCTGCATCGCGCAATCAAAGTTCTCCGCGCGTTTAGTACATATAGAACAGCCCGAAATCATCTATTGGGCAGTAGTAGCCCACCAGACATAACATCCGTCTGGCCGGAGGATCCTCCCTTTTCAATAGAGGTTTGCGGGACTTTACTCTCTGTTCCACATACCTCTAAAGTATTAATGTCATTCAGTAATTTATTGACGAATTTCTCTCCTAAAGTTGTCCAGCTCCTATCCAAATTCCTAAATGACAATAACATCAATCTGTAGCCTGCCACTATCATCTTAGATCTACCACAAAGTGCAAAGTTCGACGGCTCACCTTACGGCGCTGCCGTCACCACATGACACTGGCAGAATAGTCGACACCGGCTCAGTTGCCAAAAAAGAAAAAAAAAATGCTAAGTTATTGCCCCTGCGTTTCGAATTGCGTCAAAAGCGATAATATCGCGAATCCGACCAACGCGCAACGTCACAATTATTACTCAATAGCCCTTTTATTTTGTGACTATTAAATTCTGTCGGATTCGCGATATAGTCGCTTTTGACTCAATTCGGAAGACGGGGTGCTACATACCGAATGTTTTTATTGACATAATTATAACCTCAAAATCCGAAAGTGTTTTGATTTTTTCAGAATTCGCAAAAATGTCTGTTGTTTTAATTTAGGTTTAATCGAATATATACATTATCTAAAACCTAAAGAGTAAATACACCTCCCTGTTGGATCTTAGGCGAGCTATGTATGGACGACGAGCAATGTCTTTTCTGTTTTTTCCAAAATTTACGAAAAAGTTATTTATAAGTCTTTGTATTGGTATCTTTGCAAGGAGCAAAATGGTTTTAGTAATAATACCACGATCAACATGGCTATTTTTAATTTCTTACGTAGTATTATGTTAGCAGTAGACCAGAAAGCTCCTATTTGTGCTCTTTACACTGATATGACGAAAGCTTTCGATTATGTAAAGCACGACGTTTTATTAGACAAACTGCGTAGTTACGGTATCAAAGGTAATATTTTAAAACTACTCGAATCCTATCTCTCTAATAGAATGCAAAGTACAGAGATTACAAGAATATGTGCAAAAAAATAATTGAAAAGAGTTTTTTGTCTCAGTCTTGATTAAGTTTGGTGTCCCACAGGGTAGCGTCCTTGGGCCCCCACTTTTTTAAATCTATTTAAATGATCTGCCAAAGGTAACTCAACATCAAATGGTGATGTTTGCAGACGACAGTACTGCTATAGTTAAAGATAAAAATAATTTAGTAATAAACTTAAAGAAAACGAAAATAATGCACTTTCACCAAAGAACTTCAGTACCAAAAGTAAATATCAGACCTAGTAATTGTGACATTGAAGAAGTTGAAGTAACAAAATTCTTAAGTTTATTTCTTGATAACCAACTTAACTGGAAGGCCCACATAGATGACTTAAGCAAAAAAAAAAAAAAAATCCCCATACGCACTTTTCCAAATTGCTAGGAAAATAAATATGGATGCACTACTAGTTGCATATCATGGCTTGGTAGCCTCTATTTTGCGATTTGGAATTATTTTTTGGGGCAATTCTACTGACAGAGATAAGGTTTTAAAGGCACAAAAAAGATGCATAAGTTCAATGTGTGATCTGAAAATTGATGAAAGCTGTGTACCTTTCTTTAAATCGCTGAAAATACTTACCTTACCTTCTTTATATATTTTTGAAAATAGTGTTTTCGAACATGAGTTTGCCCGAGAAAGTGTCAACGTTACGTGATGTTGCAATTCGTAGCCAATACGCAAACACTTTAAGCAATCAGCGTTGTAAGACTGCCCTAATGAGAAAGAGCGTTTTAGGCATTTCATCAAAAAATTTGAATATTAGACAGTTCAAACAAAAATTGAAACAGTTACTAATAGAAAAATGTTATTACACGACTGATGAATTTCTAAATGATGAATTAATGTGGAATTATTTATTTATTTGACTGTAGAATTTATGATTATTGTGTGACTACTAGTAATTAATGATTATTTATTTACGCATTGACATTTCTCTATATTGTGACATTTATAATTTTTTGTTTACAAATTGACATTTCTCTATATTGTGACATTTATAATTTTTGATTTTTATTTACGCATTGACATTACTCCATAATGTGACATTTAATTTTTTATATTTTATTTTATCATCATTACAATAATTTTGACATACCTGCAAATAATTCAAGTTTGCCTGTCGCATGATTAATGTATTTTTTTCTCTATGCATGCAACCTTGTACGCCTCTAGACATAACATAGTGACCTATGAACCTTATTTAAGATCTGTATTAACTACCTATGTTAAACAAATAATAAATGATTATTGATTATTGATATATTTTTTTTTAAAGATTCTTATAACGACGCAGAAAAATACATCGAAATACTAAAAGAAAAATTAATTAAGAAACAAAACGGTTCAGGACCGGTCAATAATGGCAAGTTTCTTCGTTTTATTACAATACTTTTATAAAATAAACCGTTTTTTTTAGATAATCTTTGAAATTTATGGCAATGTATATTCTAGGTGATACATTGTGGCAGCAATCGAAAAGTTTACGAAGGTCCAAGCGAAATCAGTCAAATCGAAGTGTAAACAAACCTCAAATATCTGAAGCTCCGTCAAATTATAGCATAGAATCCGTACCAGAACCGCTAGCGGTGATCAGTACAGAAATAGAAGCTCTTAAGGTACAAACTAATCGAGTCGAGACTATCAACACTGCGAATGAGGTCATAAAACAGACAGATACCTCATATGAATCATTACATGACGAACAGCTATTATCAAATACGGAACATTATCTGTATGAAATTACCGTTAGACAAGAAAATAACCATGAAAAATTAAACAATGTTGATTTCATTGAAAATGATAATGGTCCACAAGGCATAGCAGGAAATAAATCACCAGCGAATCACGATGGCCCGCGATTAGCAAATGAATCATTGGATGCTACAATAATTAGCGAATCAATTTCGAATACAGGCAACCCAGGTCAGGTAAAATACAACAGTGAATTTAATTTTCAACAAGGCTTCTTATCATTGCTTGATCAGACGTGCGATGGATTTTTTCAATGCTGTAAGTCTTTAGAAAAACTCATGGATAATATAAATAATCAATATTATTGTGGAAGTTATACTCCTTTTCATCCTACAATAAAAGATGCGGTAGCTCCGGTGGTAGAAGAGAAAGAACATGAAGAAAAAGAAATTGAAAAAAAAAGACAAGTGCTAAAAAGAACACAAGCTGAAATAGGAATTATTAAAAGAAGAGAAACCAAAAGAAATGAACAAGAAATCGATAATAGTACTGATAATGGTGATGGGGATGACGATGATAATGGTGATGATGATGACTATGTAAAAAGAAAACGATTTCAATCTCGCAAACTTACTTTACCACCTGAATATGATAAAAATGACTCAAAATGGACTTTGAGGTATCGTGAATACGCACCAGGGCTTGTTGAACTTATCGAACATACAGGCGTGTATATCAATGCTGTGAAACTCGCCAATTGTAAAAGATTAGCGAAAAATTCTAAAACACTAGCACGATTATTGTTAGTAGAAATTTTTACAGAGAGTGCGTTGTATACATGTTCCTTAACTGGCGCTAGAGCTAAGGCATTCGATATTGATGGGACTCATGTAAGACCTGGATTGGATGAAAATGCAAGAACTGTTTTATTGACTTACGTTGAACAGTATGCCCAAACCAGTAAGTGGCCTAAAACAGACAATCAGTCTATTTTAAATGGTATACGAAATAAAATGCAAGAAATTAGATTCAAATGTAATAAATGAATATATTCATGGATTATTTCAATACTTTATTGTTAGAAAAGCTTACAGGTATTAGTGTTAGTTTATTTAATTAATTTTCAAGGAATCATTAGTGTAATTTGATAAGATTTTTCCTCCTACTAATTAAGTATATACGTTTATTATATTATACATGGAAATAAGGATCATGACATCATGTGTTTTTTTCCTCCTATTTTTACTCTAACCACTAATTAATCATCGAAATAAGTCAAATTATCCTTAAATGGAATTCATCAGCAGTTGCCATTCCGCTCAACTGTCGACAACTAGTTAAGAATACTAATTTATATCATTCCCATCAATCGGCAATTGATTGCTTGGACATAACATCAAGTAGTAGAAAATCAAATTATTATTAAGTGAACACATCTATTGCCTATACATTAGTATTTGTAACCAACTCTATCATCGCATGTGTGTCCGTATGTCAAAAGTACACCCGAGTCGACATTTCGACCCTCAATGCAGTAAGTAGTTATCGGACAAAATGCTAGGGTGAGGTTAAAATAAAAACGAAATTTTGAGCCCCATACAACCCTTTTCTCCCTTATCGTGTTTTATTTACTTCCATGCTCAAAAAATCCAATAGATTCTCATAGCCGTACACTCTAAAACCAAGTGTGTAGTCGAAATTAACACTATACATTTGCCAAATCACATTGAAACGCAATAAGCAGTCTGTACCTAGATTTTAACCCTTTTCTTGGCAGAAAAAAAATATGTATGGAATTAGTTTTTTTGTTTAATTCTCTGTTAAGGACAAGTATTGTTGATAAAAAAAAAGTGGTTTGTCTAGTTTTGGAGATATATAATGTATCTTATGAGATACATTGCCAAGTATCCGTAATTTTGCCTACACGACGCAATGTATCTGAGATGATACAATGCTCAAATAAGACAAAACTCAATGAATTACTAAAAGTATAATCAGATTTACAGAAAAAATCAAACACTAACATTATATCTTAAAAAGTAGCATAACTACCATAAAAATAAGCCTATTAAGTTTCGGCTTAGAGAAATAAAAAAGCAGTTTCTATTAGGCAGAAGACAGTCTTAGACCGCATTTCGAACACATAGCAGTGATACGTCCTTCAATGCATAACTTGCACCTCCCCTTGGTACTGAATATTAGGAAATGTCCAATTTGGTCATATCTGACACAAATGCAAAACAGTGGCTTTAATTGTTTTAGCTGGAGTAGGTTCTGCTATATCTAATTCCTCTAATGAAGTCTTCTTTTAGTGCATTAATAAGCTTTGTACCAACTGGTAACGAATTTTTTTTAGAGGCATATATTTTTCTGATCTAGTTTGCCTGCGATAAAGCTATCAGCTATTACTGACACACATGTCCAGCATTTGGGAAACTAGGGGCAAATACCAACATGACAGTGTTTGTTCTATAACAGGCGATGGCGAGTTCTACGCCACGGACAAGGTACTGCATACTTCTCCTTATTTTGTTTATTTACAATATCGTTGAATTGTACATTCTGCTGAATCTGCTTCAATTTTGCTTACAGTGGTCACGCGTTTATTATCTTGCCGCATTGCTACACAAATGTTGTTCCAATTGCAAACTATCTGGAAATAAGACCCTCTTTAACGCTTTATCGGTCGTCATTTCTTTTTTCAGTTCCCCGTGACCTATTTGAAAGAATGGTTCCAAGTGAGAACTGGTGAAAAAGGTGTTGAAGGAGACCACTGAACATGCAGGTTGTTGAATGCTTTTTACATTTTTGATGATACTTTTTTGGATCGATTACCTGGTGAAGATTGCGGGAATCCGATGGATGCGAGACGCACACGATCGTTCGTTGTGGCGACATTTCGGGGAGGCCTATGTCCAGCAGTGGACGTCTATCGGCTGAAATGATGACTTTTTTTAATGCGTTTGGCTACAAAGATTTTAGCCCCTAACTCGAAACCAGATTCTACTGGGGAAAGATCTTTGTATCGAAATGTGTCATCACCTCCGTACACAATGAAGTAATAAATGAATTCAGACACTCGGAGCTGTAACGAATATTTTGAGGTCCCATTTTTTAGGTTTTCGTTTCCGATGACCGGCTTTTTTTACCTTTTTATGGCACCATCATCCCATCAATGCTTAATCTATTCTCATGGAATAGTTATTTAAAGTTTTCCCGTAAGTTCAAAGATATATAGCATGCACAATTATTTCTGTGATAACTTGGCGGTGTGCATCCAGAGATACATAGAATGCTGTAGGTACCTAATTCTGTGATAACTTAGCTTAGCAGTGTGCACTGTGAGATACATGCACAAACAAGACTCGTTTTTTTGCACAATACTAAATATTTGGATTGAAATCATACTTGATACGAATGTTTAATTCATAGGGAATGTAAAAATAATCAACACTGCTTAAAAATCTGGATAAAATATAAGAAAATAACAATATTTTTATCTCCTTGCCTACGATCGTGCCGACTCTGCGCACAATTTTTTAATTCAAAATACAATGGTAGGTATGCAAATGAATTAAATGTAGTCCGACTCCTGAGACGAGAGTTTTATTTACGTTCAAACTATTTTAATAAAAAACTAAGAAATTTCAACTAGCGACATCTTACGGCTCCAATGACAAATAAAATCGCATACAACAGGAAAAGGTTAGGTAGATTGATTGACAGTGTATTTAACAATCATAAAAATCGTAGTATAAAAATCTTAATTATTTTTATTATTAGTCTGAACCGACTGCTGATACGAGAGGTTTATTTACGTCCAAACTCTTTAAAGTATTTTTACAATTTATCAATAATAAAAAACTAAAAATTTCAACTAGCGACATCTTACAGCTCCAATGGCAACTAAAATCACATACTGATACCTGTTGATAGATGTGCAGATCGATAACAGTTTGAGGTACTGTTGTACTAAAGAATAAGAATTAAGGAGAAAAAATTTAGTAGAAAAAAACAAATTAACACACGAATCACTGTTTTGTAATAGATCTCCATTTCATTTCGTTTTCTGTTGAAATCGATTGCTGAACATCCATTCCAGCGTTGGCTGGAACATAATTTTGAGAAAATAAATCCGTCACAAAACTATGTTCCAGTCCAGCCTGAGTAATGGATCGCGAGACTTCAGAGATATTTGGGGGTCTTCGGTGATCTTCGGATATCTTCGGGGATCTTTGGGAAGCTTCGGTGATCTTCAAAAATCTCCAATCTCAGGCACTGATGAACTTTGTTAGAATACCTGCCATGCTAAATACCAAGCTTCGTTCGTAGCAGTTATGGTCAAAAAATGGATGAATTAAGACAGTAAAATACTTCGTACAGAATTTCTAAAAACACTAAACTGATGTTTGAGTGATGTCGTGTCATCTCGTTCTCACGTTTTGAGACCGCAGTCAGCACTTAAACAAATCCCATTTTAGTAGTGATGCAACGGAAGTGTCTTAACGGAAGCGGAAACGGAAACAGATGTCAAAAGTAAATCTTTGCGGATGCGGAAACGGATACGGAAGCAGAAGCGTTAATAATATGAAGAAAAAGGACAATTTTTTTTTTTAAACTACAGAAGGTTAACGTCGTAATCACGTCACGAGGCGCGGTGATGCGAAGAATTAACCAAAAAAATATAAAAATAAAGAAACTCGTTGCGACACGTTTGTGTACTGATGTTATTTTCCACTTTCTAATCTTCCGAATTTATTTCGTATCTCGGGATCAATAGAATGACAAATAAATTTATTATCATGTCAAAATTACAAGAAATACAGGCATTTCAAAATAATTAAAATAAGATTTTTACTAATCAACACAAATGAAAACGTTAGACAAGTGACGCTAGCGACATCTAACGGCTTCAGTAGCAACTAACACAAATAAACTGGACAAGTTATACTTTCACAGGATAGATGGCGCTGTACAGTAGTTAAAGATCGATAACATTCCACTTCTATTTAGAGCTTTGGAATGTACAGCCTTCATTTATTACCGACTTAAAAAAACTGCAGTTGTACAGTGAGGGTTTATATTAAGATCTAATAAAGACCTTCAGAGATAACAATGGAACTCTTCAAATGACTTGTGACTGCTGCGATCGACCGATTCTCTATGTATTGTTTACATCATTTCATAACAAAACATCACGCCGGTACGCTCTAAAGAGATATATAGATGAGTACAGTTCACCCTGTTACACCCACATCTCACGAAAAATCAGTCAGTTTTCGTGTAGAAAACAATGTCAATCCACTATATTTATTCTCCCGTTAAGAGGGCCTTTTCCACTCGCCTATCGTCAACGTCGAGCATGGTTTAAAAGCTTGTTGCTTCATCTAACGCAAACCAACGCGATGTTTGATGAAGAGGCAATGCAAAAAAAGAGAGATAACGCCTGAAAACTCTGTTGGCATTAGGTAATTAACTAGAACATTTCACAAAACTTTGTCCAGGAAATACGTGGTTTTTTTAAACTCTTAAAAGTTTTTCAGAAAAATTGGCGTCTTTTATTAAATGTGCAAGGCTTCTATGGATGTACTTTTTTATATATGAGTACATTATGGAGGGCCAAAGTTCACGTAAAATACTTAGCAGATTTTCAGAGGTCTTTACTAGATTAGTTTTACCCAAATTTATGTTATGATTTCTATAGAACCCTAGATAATATCCACAAGATAGCTGTGTATCCAAAATATCTAGAGAAAGATTTGTAATAACATCATAATCACGTAAGAACGGTTGTATAGAAATGCACCTTGAGTTGGCCGCTCTTAAAAATTATATCTTACTGATTTGGCACGTTTACTGTAAACATTTTAGAGGTATACGGAACGGGGTGTAAAGCCTCGCTAACCTCCGTTGAAAAAGGAGGATGCTCCGACCAGACGGGTGTTGTGTCTGGTCCGGGCTACGGCCCGATTGTTAACTTCGGGTTGTTGTATGTGTTCTAATCGCGTGGAGAACTCTAATACCGCAATGCACGTCCAGACCGAGCCCAAGTCGTCGACGGCGCGTGCTGTTCCACGCGCGCCTCAAGGAGATGTCAGCAACTGTAGGGGTCTAGCAGGGTCGAAGCCTACTGGGGCCAAGGGTCTGATTCTGAAAGGAAAACTCTGCCCTGGTACGAAAGGCAACGAAGGAACAGGAGTGGGTTTTTAGTCAGTAAAAGTCTGACACTATCTCCCGCCCCGCCCAAGGGCGGGGGATGTCATAAGATGATTTTCCCACCAAAAAAAAAAAAAAAATACCGCAATGCAGGATTTTGAATTTTAGTTCCTATTCGTTGATATCTTAAAAAAACAACCACCAAGTATATCTTAATTTATTAAACCCCAAGCGAACGTTCGCTCTCTCATTGTCTTTCTATTGTGTCTCTAAATTACGGTATTCGAAAGGTTAAATGTATGTATCTCCATTTTGTTGCTTCTCTTCAAATCCTTCGGTGGACGATTGTTGAACCTACATACCAGAGTTGGATGGAACATAATTTTGAGAAAATAAATCTATCACAAAACTATGTTCCAGTCCAGCCTGAGTCTCCCTGAGATCGGCAGTCTACGGAAAGCTGCCAATGTCTTCAGCAGTTATCAAATTTTGTAATAATCAACTCTATTTCATGCAAGACAAAGTATAAAATTCATTGCAATACATATTTTTGTATGGTTTATTTTTTTTAATGCAAATCGACATTAAGAGATATAACCTTAACAACATAAAACATAATTTAAAAAAAAGTAAAGAATTAAAACCTGACTACGACAACTTGTTTCACACTTTTTCAAAGTAATTTTTTTTTGTCGTAGTTGTGTTTTTAATTTTGGATTTGCGCACGATGTTTTATCTGCCAGAAGGCGCCATATTGAATATTGGCGAGCAAGTGAAGCCCTTTCAAATGATACCATCATCATCATCATCTTCCTGCCCTTGTCCCGTGTTATTTGGGGTCGGCGCAACATGATTTTTTCTTCCATTCTGCCCTGTCATTCGTCATGCTATCACTAACTTCCTTTTCTTTCATATCACTCTTCACACAATCCATCCATCCAAATGATACCAAACACGGCGTATTTATCTCCATTCTTATTTTTTATCACATTACTTTTTGTCAGTTAGAGGGCGCCATATCGAGTTTTGTGACAAGTCTCGTAGCCTATGTTCAGCGGACAATTAAGACGGTTCTGACGATACCTCATATGTTAAGTTTCTATAGGTAGATTAGGAGCTATGAGGGAACAGATGAACATACTCACATACATAGCCTGTCAAAATCATAACCCTCCTTTGGCTTTGCCGTAGTCGGGTAAAAAGTCTATGTCTCGCGGTTTTCCAATCACCGTCATAAAATAAAACAAATAAAAAGTACCAAAAGAACTAGTCGTTTTATTGTCACGTCTGCTTGTAGTAGTGCGGCGCCAGCTCTAGGAGCCATTTTTGGTCGATGGTCATCATTTCCCTCATGTACGTCTTGTCTCCCGTACTTTGTACGCTTGCGAACATTACCCTGAAATAAAGAATTGTGTTTTAATGATGCAATATGCAGGCATTGTTTGTTATATTTGACGCGCGAGGGGGAGTGTCAGACTTTATCGGACTAAAACCCACCTGTATTCCTTCAGTTACTCGTTGAATTGCCGCGGTGGATCTTTCGGACAATCGCATCATTAATAATTACCCACTTCAAAAAAAGGTGTGTTCTTTATTTTTATCAATTACCATGAGTACAAAAGCACGTCAAAGACTGCAAAGTACTGCCAGGAGAAGACCTAGTCTCACAACACAGACTCCTGGTTATGACATTAGTGGTCAAAATACTGTCTACCAAATACAAAAAGCGTCCTCCCCCTAAAATAAAATGGCATATGTTAGAGAGGAATGATTGTGCGAAGAAGTTCAGGGAGCGAGTGGTGGACAGAATGATAGAGATGGGAGATATGAATGATCGAAGTATAAATGTATGCTGGAATGAGATGGCTGGGTGTATCAGGCAAGCAGCGAAAGATATTTTGGGAGAGACGAGAGGAAAGGGCATAATAGATAGGGATACATGGTGGTGGTCGACAGAAATTCAAGAGTGTGTTGAAAGAAAAGAAGAGAAAATTCAAGGAATGGCAGCGTGTAAAGCCAGGAAACGCTAGTTTAAAAGCTGAAAAAAGAATGAGTATGACGTTTTAAAGAAGAAAGCTAAGAAAGCCGTGGCATTAGCAAAATTAAAAGCCCAGGACAAACTATATGACACACTGGACAGTCCTGCAGGCCAAAAAGAGCTATACCGGCTTACTAGAATAAGAGAGAGAAAGGCGAGGGATGTTTGTCATGTAAGATGTATAAGAGATGAAACTGGAATGGTTCTATCGGATGATGAAAAAATCAGAAAGAGGTGGAAGGAATATTTTGAAAGACAGATGAATGAGGAAACTAATTTATTGGAGTGGGGTGTTAGAGAATAAACCAGTGAATGTGGGATTAGTGAGAATGGTTAGTATGGATGAAGTCAGAATAGCAGTAAATGGAATGAAGAATGGTAAAGCCATTGGTCCAGATGGAACACCAGTTGAAGTGTGGAAGTTATTGCGAGTGGATGGACAGATGTGGTTAGCTTTGTTCTTCAATAAGTTGTTGCTGGACGAAGTCATACCTGATGAGTGGTGCAATAGCTCTTTGGTGCTGATTTTTAAAAACAAAGGTGATGTGCTTGAGTGCAACAATGATAGAGGAATAAAGCTAATGTCACACACTATGAAAGCCTGGGAGAAAGTTATTAAAAGGCGACTGAAAGAAGAGAGTGAAATTTCACAGAACCAATTCGGCTTTGTGCCTGGTCGGGGTACAGCGGATGCCATTTTTGCTATACGCCAGCTGTGCTTTAGCTGATTCAGCAAAAGTTCTGCCATATAAATGTCAAAGAAAAAAATAGAACATTAAAACTCTAAAAACTTTTTTTGCGTTTCGGAAAAATTTCGTAACTCAATCCGGGAATCGAACTGTTTTCATAGGTAAGTTTGTACGGAACCGTCAGTGCGTGAGTCCGACTCTCACTTGCCCAGTTTTTTTTTCTATACTTCTGCTATGAGACCTTGCTTTATGCCCAATTTCAGGATTCTAGGACAACAAGAAGTACCCTATGTATTTTGATTTCCTTGAGTGTCGAAATACAAGTTTTGTGCGACATAAACGGCCGTATCTTTTTTTCGTAAGCTCAGAAATTTGTTTTTTTTTTCACAGCTTCAAGGGACCGCAGACCTGAGTATATGGTTTTAATTTCAATTCGATACCTCCACACGTTTCCGAGATAAAAGGTTTTGACAGACAGACAGACGGACAACAAAGTGATCTTATAAGCGTTCAGTTTATTTCCTTTGGTGATACGGAACCCTAAAAATGGGAGGCGGGGTAGGAGGGCAAAAAATAGTCTACGATTTATTCTTAGATCTACCAAATATACACAAAAAATAAACATGAAAGTATTTCAAGCCGCACTGTGACATGAGATTTTTAAATACTAGATTTTAATGTATAAGTTTGTAGTATGAATGTGTGATGGTGTGTTTGCATGTTTATTACTCAGTCACGCTTGAATGGCAGGACGGAATTGAATAGAATTTAGGACACAGAAAGATCATGCTGCCCTGCTTATTGCAAATGCAGTACTTGCAAAATGGCGCGGTTCGGAGATAAACGCATTAAACATGTTTTTGATATCTAAACAACAAGTCTTAGTTGTATAATTTTAAAAGTGTACCAAAAGAATAAGAAAATAATATTTTTATGTGTATAGCCCCTTGAGATGTCATTTTTGCAAAAAAGAGAAAATCCAAAAAGTATCGATTACTGCATTTACAATTAGCAGGGCAGCATGTCCCAAAACAGAATATAAGATACTTTTATCACAGAAGTATGTTGGGACAATTTTCTACTTTCACGGGAGCAGATAGTAGGTCAAAATTTACCAACCATTTGGGCTGCTGCACTCTGAACAGGCAGCTGTCGGGGCTGATGTGTAGCAGCGCGCCGCGCGTGCCGCAGTACGCGGCCGACGAGCTCAGCGACGCGGCCTGAGGGAAATAGCCGGATAGCACGCATTTCATTATGCGCTCTGTTTTACCTGGAAAAAAGGAACAATGTGGTCAAACACACACGTTTACGACACTTATGTAAAATATCAATCAAGCCTGTCCGGGCACACACATCTATCTAATCGCAAAATAGAATGTGTATATTAAAAAACTCTTTTGCTTCTTGCTTTGGCTAGAATATCCCACTTGTTGACAATGCTCCCCACACCCCTATATATTTACCTTCCGCATGACACAGGTCCTCACCGGACACGGTAAGTTCGGGAAGTTCCTGCACCGAATTCGTGCGGAAGCGACGCCCGGGTGTCGCCACTGTGTGGACCGCCCGGAGGGCACGGTGGAGCATACGGTGGAGGTGTGCCCCGCTTGGGCAGAACAACGCCGTGTCCTCGTGGAGGCAATCGGCGGCGGTGATCTCTCGCGCCGGGCTTTGGTACAGGCCATGGTCCGGAGCGAGGAGGAGTGGCAGGCGGTCGCCTCCTTCTGCGAAGCAGTAATGCTAGCAAAGGAGGCGGCCGATCGCGTGAGGCAGCGGTCCTCACGCCCCAACCGCCGCCGGGATTCCGATCCCGATTTCCGGCCACCGTAGGCGCGGGCTTGCGGACGGCGAGCAATGGGTGGCTTGCCGTCCGACCGTTCGGTAACCGTCCGGACCAAGCCCAAGTTGCCAACGGCGCGTGCTGTTCCACGCGCGCCTCAAGGAGATGTCAGCAACTGTAGGGGCCCAGCAGGGTCGAAGCCTACTGGGGCCAAGGGTCTGATTCTGAAAGGGAGACTCGGCCCTGGTACGAAAGGCAACGAAGGAACAGGAGTGGGTTTTTAGTCAGTAAAAGTCTGACACTATCTCCCGCCCCGCCCAAGAGCGGGGGATGTCATAAGATGATTTTCCCACCGCAAAAAAAAAAAAAACAAAACCCCTATATATTTCCAAATAATACTTAATAAATTATTGTTAAAAAAAACCTTTATCATTCCTCAGGTGCAACAACAAAACTTACCGACTAAAATTAAAATACACTAATTCATATTTACCTGGACCTAAATCAACTCCGTCAAAGACTGCGTCTTCCATTTTGAATTTCCTTTTGATTAGCTTTTCTAAGCTGTCTCGAACTTCACAAGCCTGAAATGTATAGAAAAACATAATAAGAAGATAAAAAAGTACATATCACCAATATTATAAAAGCGAAAGTTTGTGTATTCTTACTCTTTCACACTTAAACGCCTAAATGGGTTTCGATAAAATTTACAAAAGGGTAGACAATGTCCTGCTATACTTTGGATGTTTTTTTGTTAATGTGTGGCTTTGATACTAAGTCCTTTAAGGCATGTCTTCTTATGAATAGTTAATTTGTTTATCATTAGAATATGGACGTACACTATCTAATGTTTTTTGTTCTATTTCGCAGCAAATTTATCAAGTAAACCTTCTCGGCAAACTTCGCCGAGGTAGTCACCACTACAATTAAATTGTCAGTACCATTTTACCGAGATCGCGCCTGTTTCAATGAATCCACATATTGTCCAGTTGCGCAGACACTTGAGGTACAAAACTCCACCAATTTTACATCACAATATCCACTAGGAATCAATTTGCAAATAATTAAAACAGCCAAAACACATAAGATACTTTTTATCTCAGGAGTAATTTTCTTTAACCACACGGGCCAAGCTAGTGTCCAATTTTTTTTTTTGGTGGGAAAATCATCTTATGACATCCCCCGCTCTTGGGCGGTGCAAGAGTGTGTCAGACTTTTACTGACTAAAAACCCACTCTTGTTCCTTCTTTACCATTGTTCTAGGGCCCCGGGGATATCTTTCGCATCTCCCATGGCCACAGTAGGCTTCGACCCTGCTGGGCCCCTACGGTTGCTGACATCTTAGGCGCGCGTGGAACATTACGCGCCGTCGACGACTTGGGCTCGGTCCGAACGGTTACTGTACGGTCAGACGGCGAGCTACCCAATGCTCGCCGTCCGCAAGCCCGCGCCTACGGTGGCCGGAAATCGGGATCGGAACCCCGGTTGGGGCGCGAGGGCCAAGAGGGGACTTACCGCCATAATTATGGCGTGCACAATCTTGTACCTACTTAAAGATTGATTTTTTGACTCAATTTATATAAATGAATTTCAGAAATAAAAAGTATGACAAAATTATGAGTATGATGTTTAAATCAATAGGGAAAATAGAATAGAATAAACTTTATTGTACACCCATATAGTAACAAAACTTTTTACACAATCTATGAGTACAATGGCGATCTTATGACAGCGATTTGTACCAGACAACCTTAGAATAGACTGTAAGAATTTGAAATAAAAAAGGAGGTAGTCTGCCGCTGCGGTGTATTGTAAATTAATGAAGGGAGATGTCCTTCCTAGTTACTACAGGCACGTAACCACGGGCTGACGGACGGCAAATAATTAGTAGCTCGCCGTCCGGCCGTCCGATAAGGGCAAAGCCTGAGGAGTATAGTTGTTGGGGTTGAGGGGCCATTTGTTTGGTGCGGCATTACGGGCGGCGATGAGTTGTATGTGTGTTGAAGGTTGGGAGATTCCTGATTTTTGATGCGTATGTGGGTCGTTGTCGCTTGGGTATCGCTTCGGGCTGGTGGCCTCTAAACCCTGAAATTCTGACGGGATTTATTGTGATGATCGCTGAAAGGTGCTCTGGAGTGACGCCACTTGCACGTGGAGTTGCCCAGAAGCAAACAATGTATAATTACCAAACAAGGGCACGGACGTCATGTCCGTGGTTTAAATGTAAGGTAGGAGTGCGGTTTTAGTCAGTAGGAGTCTGACACTGCCCAGACTGGCTCGTCTGTGAGGCAGCTTGGGCGTCCATGAGGATTTCCCACTCCTACCGAAAAAAAAAAAAAGCCTGAGGAGGTGTGTAAGAATTTTGTTTTTTTTTTTTTTAATAATTGGTAGGCTCGCGTTTCACCTGATGGTAAGCGATGATGTGGCCGACGATGGAGCACGCTTACCTAAAATTAACCTATTCACTCTTGACAAAAAGACCCCTAGGTTGAATTAGAATGTCTTACCTTCTCCATAACCTTATAGTTTATGTAATACTTCTGGCACCATTGCTTGCACGCTTTTGTATTTCTCTTTTCATCTTGAGAAGACTTCAGCTTTAGATATGCATCCATAACGTTTAGGTACATTATTATATCGCCCTCTGCTACCTGAAATATTATAATAGTTAGGTATTATTAACTAAAAAGGCCCTTCCCGACCCGGACATCGTAAACCTAAGAGTTACCGTCAGAATGGCTGGTTGCCTATGGCAAGCGGCTCTGAAAGTATATTCAAGAATTGCTACCCAATTGCTTATATTTGCTACATTTTTTAAATAGTTCCCACATATGACACATTCAGAGAAATATGAATATTTTTTTGACCATCCATTCTGACGTCAAGATGGTAGCCTACGTGTTCAGCATGAAGGACGCAGAATTTCTAAAAGTTTTTTGTATCAATAATTGCTTACTAATTGCTACTTTCACGAATTTTAGTTTGAGCTTCGTACATACATTAGGTAAAAAAATATAGATTTTATTAATATTTGCAGGAAGAAGCGCCTAATAATTTAGAAAGGCAACAGTTCTTTTTACTACAGCGAGCGTCTTGTTCAAATCTTGCAGGCGTTCATCGACTTATTATAATGATGTTTGGTGAGTAGTTTACAAAACGTACCTCCCCTTAACACAATATTTACTAGTATCAGTATGTTTATCCTGAGCATGGTTTAGAAGATTGTTTCCAGAATATCTAGAAAAAGATAAGTAATTTATACTAATATTATAATGAGAAAAAAAATGTATTTCTGTTTGTAATGAATAAACTCAAGAAATACAAGACCGATTTTCAAAATTTTTCACTAGTAGAATGGTACTTTATTATATGTATAAACTAGTAACATAGGCTATATGTTTTCTATATGCACGCGGGCGAAGCCGTTGGCAAAAGCTAGTAACGTCATAATGAGCGGTTGTATGAAAAATAATGAAAATATATCTCGGGTTGGACGCTCTTAATGTCGTTCTCCTGTCTTTCATCATCATCCACTAACCACCGTCCCTACTTCACTCGCTCCTTTAGAAGTACGAGTACCGTTTGATGTTTTACACTTTTCAAGCTGAAATAATTTTAACTCACACTATTTCAATTACCTTTTCCGTAAAAACCGAAAATTACTTTAAATTCGGAAAAACATTGATGATGCTGCCACTGGGCTTTAGAAACACGTTGTCGACTTGCAACATTACCCGTGTGGCCAACAATAATTACCTCAAAGTTGTTCCTCCGACTGATCTTAGCGTTGGCACGCTCTTGTCCACCACTGGGCTTGAGGAACACGTTTGACCACTTGCAACATTACCCGTGTGTGCAACAATAATTACCTCAAAGTTGTTCCTTCGACTGATCTTAGCGTTGGCACTCTCTTGCCCACCACTGGGCTTGAGGAACACGTTGTCCACTTGCAACATTACCCGTGTGGGCAACAATAATTACCTCAAAGTTGTTCCTTCGACTGATCTTAGCGTTGGCGCTTTCTTGTCCACCGCTGGGCTTGAGGAACACGTTGTCCACTTGCAACATCGCAGCTATAGATAGTGCTTCGTCGATGCAACCCCATTCACCTGGACATTTAATAAATTGTTGAATAGTCAGCAAGATGAGGGGCCTTATTATGACGTCAATATACTAAAACTAATATTGTATAGCTCCATGCCGTTAACAAACCGACGAGACAGTTACCGCTTAACGCAGCGTTGGCCCTTAGAGGTGCGGAACAAACTGTAAAAACCCGCAAACCTCCGTTGAATGGAGGATTCTTCAACCAAATGGGTGTTATGTCTCATCCGGGCAACTTCTCGAAGAGCTCTGAAGGTTCTAGAGTGGCGACCGCGTACCGGAAGACGCAGCATTAGAGAGCTTCCGACAAGGTCGACCGATGACCTGTTGAGGGTCGAGGGAATGCGAAGGCCTATCTAGTAGTGGACGTCTACTAACCACTATTACAGAGCATGGCGGCACACATGGGTTTTAGGGGCAACTCTGCGACGATCTCTCCAGCAGCCGTCAAGTCTCCCAGCTTGTCTATGGTCTTCAGAGCGTAGAGGGTCTCCAGGCCGGACAGGATGCTTTTAGCTGGTGGCGGTGTTGGGAAAGTGAATCTGAAAATATTGAAAAGAAGTCCCACATTGTACGATAGAAAACCCCGAAACACCACAATTACCAAACCCTTGCGATAGTTAAACGTTTTCTAGTGCTGTGTAGTGATTGGTTATTGTTTAACGTATGATCCAATGTTGATTGACGTAAATCTATATATATAAAAGGAGAAACTGACTGACTGACATATCAACGCACAGCCGAAACTACTGGGACTAGAAGCGTGAAATTTTGCACAAGGCTTCCTTTTATAACGTAGGCGAGCACTAAGAAAGGATTTTCCAAAATTCAGCCCCTAAGGGGGTAAAAAGGGGGGATTTCGTATGTATGCAATTTTTTTTTTCGTGGGCTAATTAACTCAAAACTTAGTACAAATATTAACCTAAATTAGTTATAAAGTTTACGATATTTTTTTTTCAGTACAACCCCCCAGTGCAAGATTTAGGGGGTGTTGAAGTTTGTATGGGAGAATCTTATTTCTTGGGTTAATAAACTTGAAACTTTGCACGAATATACTTTTAAATAAATAATAAAGATACGCATTAGTCGTTTTCCAAAACTACCCTCAAATTACGGTTTAGGGTCGAGTCAAGTGTTCTTTATCGTGTTCAGGATTTTTGAAGTCTTACTGCGCATCCTAATTTACTCGCAACTCGGTGTTAGAAATTAGAAAAACAAGCTCTAACAGAGCAAATAGCGATTATTTATTTTACGGAAAGATTTTACACAGTGGTTTATTTTACTCAAAAAAGTGGGTAAAAAAATTAATTTAATATAATACTTTCTCAAACAATAATACAACATTCATCCCTGTATTTGTGAAATGTTATCATCCATGTTTGTATCTTATTCTTTTACCATTGTGATAACCTAATCCTATAATAACGTATCAATTATGTGATTTATATACGTACAACGACATCTACTGACACAAATTGGTACAAACGAAAACATAAAGTTAATTACAAAACAATATTTTTTAAACAGTCTTACGTAACATTTTGAATAATAATAAAATTAGGATAAGTAACTGAATGTAAGATTTAGTTGGTATGGTATTTTCGAAGTTTATCGTAACGGCGAATTGTATGTAAATGCAGGTACAGAACTTAATCCTACAGCCGTTGTTAATTCTGACGAGGAAAACATAAATGTGAAGAAAACGAAACATGGTGAAGTACCTGATATTGTGTCCCTAAATTCCTTAGATTCATATTCAGTCATTTCTACGGACATTCCTTCAAAGTCCATGACGGCATCACAAAAAAGAGGACCAGATATACAGACAAAACATCGAAGATTCAAGTTAGACGAGCTCAGAAAATATACTCAGAAAATAATTCTTTGGCACACTGGAAAGCTGTATGCAATTATCAAAAAAAACACACCGAAATGCCAAATGAAAAATAGCCGCTGAAAATTACCAGCAAGCGCATCCTGAAGTACACAGAGCAGCGCAGTCCCGCTTCAATATGCGTGTTGTTACACGGCCATGGAAGATTAAGTATCTTTTAGGAATGTATAAACCTGAAATAAATTACGAATTTGATAATGTAGTTTCAATTGATGATATGAATCATAAATGTTGTTGGTGTAATGCGTTTAAATGGAAGGACGAAACTTTTGAGATGTGTTGCAGCAGCGGTAAAGTTTTAACTCAAATTATTGAGTACACCTCCCGAACCTCTTTACAGTATAATAATGGATCTCCATCCTGATCACAAACATTTTATTTCGAACATTCGTAAATACAACAATTGTTTCCAAATGACGTCGTTTGGTGGGAAACAAGTTGGTGGAGATGGATATATGCCAAACTTCAAAGTACAAGGGACAAGTTTATCAAGTTTAATTGGCAGTTTATTGTCAGAACCCGATCAAACAGCTCAGTTTTTACAAATTTATCGCGGGTAAAGATCAAAGAGAAGCAAATTTAAAATGCTGTAATTTCCCGCAATTAAAACCAAATTTAATAAAACAACTGCAAAAAATGTTGCACGAAGTCAATCCTTATATCAGGGACATGAAGAGTACCATTGACGGAATTCCTTCCTCCTGTAAAACTTTCAAGTTAGTTATACATGCCGAAAAACAACCACCACACAAATGAATTAAGTTGCTTTGGTGTTATTAGATCAACAGTTCGAGCGTCGCGATATAATTAGTGAAATACATCGCTCATACGATGCATTGCAATATCCTGTAATGTTCAGCCACGGAGAAGACGGTTATTTAATTGCTATTCCACAGCGAGACCCGGAAACAAAATTACTTCAGAAAGAGACTGAATTTCATTAGAAATAATCAGGCAAAGTTACGCTCCGATAGCTATATCCACCTTAAGGACGCCATCGGTAGACAAGATGTTGACGCTCATCAGCTGGGTCAAATAGTGGTATTACCGTCCTTTTCCACCGGTGGGCCGAGATACATGCACGAGCGAACTCAGGTCACTATGACTTATGTACGTCATTACGTTCGCCCAGACTTATTTGTCACCTTCACGTGCAACCCTCGCGGAAAAAATTAAAGAAAAATTGTTTCCAGTTCTAATGTTCTTTTTAGATGCACCAGGTAGGACTGGTAAAACATACCTTATCAATTTAATTTTAGCAAAAGTAAGAAGTACTTGCGGAATCGCTTTGACGGTCGCGTCTTCTGGGACACCGCTGCACATTATTAGTTATTGGAAGGTGGTCTAACTGCACACTCTGCTTTGAAATTGCCCCTTAATTTATCATATGTAGAGACGCCAATGTGCAACATTTCCAAGCAAAGTAATCTTGCCCAATTGTTACGTAAAGCAAAAATAATAGTCTGGGACGAAAGCACAATGGCGCACAAAAGAGCCATTTAAGCATTAAATAGAAGTCTACAGGACATACGAAGCAACTACAACTTAATGAGTGGTATGACAGTATTGCTGGCAGGAGTTTTTTTTTTTCGCCAAACGTTACCAGTTAAAAACGATACCAAAAGGGACACGAGTGGATGAAATGAAAGCATGCATTAAAAGGTCTCACTTATGGCCCTATACTAAAATTCTTAAATTAACGAAAAATATGAGAGTACATCTCAGAGGAGACGTCTCTGCAGGAGAATTTTCAGACCTTTTACTCCAATTAGGAAACGGCAAGTACCAAGAATTAGATGGGGTTATAGTCATACCTGAAAAATTATGCGCGGTAGTAAGTACAGTCGAAGAGATGATTGAAAAAATTTCGAAAGAGCCAGATATTCGGAGATATTCGGATTATTTTCGGAGATATTGACGCCTATAGTGTATAGTTCAATAGACACGGTGGTAAATGCAGACGAAGCAGTCCACTATCCGGTTGAGTTTCTGAACACTATTAATCCAGCCGGCCTTCCATACGATATACTTGCACTGCGTGTGGGCACACCCGTGATGTTGCTTAGGAACTTGAAGCCTCCGAAGTTATGTAATGGTACCAGGATGCAAGTAAAAGCATTGCATCGCAATATTGTTGAGGTTATTATTTTAACCGGGTCTGCCCAGGGAGAAACAGTATTCATACCGCGGATTCCATTAATCCCGAACGATCTTCCTTTTGAATTCAAAAGACTACAGTTTCCTTTTAAAGTTTGCTTTGCGATGACAATAAATAAATCACAGGGCCAAACCCAATTTTGCCAGAGCTGACCTGCGCCAACCCTGTTTCTCGCACGGGCAGTTCTACGTGGCATGCTCGCGCGTGAGCTCACCTTGCAGTCTGGTGATTCTGGCAGCGCCCTCTAGAACTACGAGGAATGTTTTTTATAAAGAAAGCTTATAAAAACCTTATCTCATTAAATTGTGATAAACTTTTCTAATCTACTCTTTAAGTTTGGAAGTGTTTTATGGGTTGAAGTCCAAACGCGATGTGCGCGGACGTAGTCGCGGGCAAAGTGCTAGTCTATATATATAAAAGGAGAAACTGACTGACTGACATATCAACGCACAGCCTAAGCTACTAACACTAGGAGCGTGAAATTTTGCACAAAGCTTCCTTTTATGACGTAAGCGAGCACTAAGAGAAGATTTTTCAAAAATCGCACCCTAAGGGGATGAAACTGGGGTCCAAATTTGTATGATGAAAACCTTTTTTCACGCGGGCGAAGCCGCTGGCGAAGCTAGTAAATAAATAAAATTGAATTACCCACGTTCGTAACAATAATTTATTAGCATAGCATAGCATAGTCGGCCTTATAACGTTCCCACTGTTGGGACTCAGGCCTCCTCTCTAGGAGAGGGAATGGGCCGTAATCCACCACGCGGGCCCAGTGCGGGTTGGTGGATGTCACATGTCTTCGAATTTTTGGTTCTAGGACATGCCGCATAATTTATTACCTCAATAAATTATGTATGCCCAAAGCTTTGAGCTGCAGCAGCATCCCAGACAGATCACTTCTACACATCTCGGGGGGCACTGATGGCGGCAGTTTCTCGTACTCCTCTTCAGTGTACAACCTGAATAAAAACTGTATGTAAACACAGAGCAAAATTTTAACAACTTAAACAAAGATTGTGGTACTTATTTCTGTACATATTTTTGAGTGTATTTTGTGTTTTTGTATTATATTTATGTCATAGTTCATAGTATGGTTTAGTTAATATTTATGTACTTTATGTAAAAGAGTGCTTTTATTTTAAATTTTAAAAAAGATTGTGGTTGTTTTGGCAATTCTCAAAATCCACACAACAATCTTTGTTTTTTACTGACTAAAACCCACAAATTTTTACCCGACTACGACAAAGCCAAAAGAGGTTTATGATTTTAACAAGCTATATATGTATGTGTGTGTAAGTTCATCTGTTACCTCATAGCTCCTAAACTACTTATCGGAACTCGACAATTGAGGTACATCCGCTCCCCTGATCATGGCTAAGACTTGTCACAAAATTCAATTTGGCACGCATAAAACCATAAAACATCGTGTGCAACTATACCGAAATAATAAAATAAGCAATATAGCTTTTGCAAGTAAATAGTATACAAGCACAGTGACTTAATACCAAAATACTTTTACTAATAAAAAGAAACTGGACAAGTGCGGGTCGTACTCGGGCACTGAGGGTTCCGTACAAACTTATGTAAATAGTTCAATTCCCGAATGGAGTCTCGAAGATTTTTCCGAATCGCAAAGAAGTTTGTGTATACATAAATATATAATAAATAAGTTATTTTTTATGACGTATCAACAAATTTACTGTTTTCAGATTTATTCCTATACCTGTGCTATAAAATATGATCTTGCTTTATACCAATTTTCAGGATTCTGGGTCAACGGTAAATAAACCTATGAATTTTGATTCCATTGAGAGTGTAGTATATTTACTCTTTTTGCGATATATACGACCGTATCTTTTTTTTACGTCAACTTAGAAGTTTGATTTTTTTCACAGCTTCGAGGGACCGCAGATCTGAGTATTTTTGTTATTTTATTTTTATTCATTATAAACCAGTGCTTGACTGCGATCCCACCTGATGGTAAGCAGTGATGCAATCATTGATGGTGAGGCGCACTAGTTTATTAAGAGCCTATTCACTCTAGCCTTGAAGGCACCTAAACTATAGTTGGACGGGAAGACCGCTGCAGGCAAATTGTTCCAGTCCCTCGATGTACGCGGTATGGTTTTAATTTCAACGGGATACCTCCACGTATTCCCCAGATAAAAGGTCTTGACAGACAGACAGACGGACGGACAACGAAGGTACGGACCCCTAAAAAGTAAAAAAAAAAACTAAAACCCGACTACGACAAAAAAAACGACGCTGAAAAAGTATGAAACAAGATTTTCTGGATGCTGAAATAAACAAGGTTACTGAAGAAACAAGAACAGTGTGATTACGGCTTTTCTTTTTGTTTTTTGTTCTTTTCTTGTTTTCAACATCATGTTAAATCTGTTAAGTTTCTCCAATTCTTCAATCTGACTGGCCTGTTGGTCTAGTGGTTATTAGCACTGACTGCTATGCCGGAAGCCGGTGGTTTGATTCCCACACAAGACAAATGTTTGTGTGAAGAGCACGATCCTTTGTTCTATGTCTGTAATCACTACTCACTACATATGAAACAAAGTCGCTACCGCTGTCTGTCTGTCTGTCCCTATATATGCTTAGATCTTTAAAACTACGCAACGGATTATTTTTAACAGATAGAGTGTTTCAAGAGGAAAGTTTGTATTTATAATACATGCATAATAAAGTAGAGAAACATTGATAATTTTTGACGTTTCTAATGTGATGTCGTAAATAAACATATCGCAATCAATTTTTATCGATTTGGAATTTATTAATTTTTGTTTCTATGAGATATTGAACGAAAAAGATTTACAAATATAGTGAATTTTGTCGTAAACGAGATTTCGACTTTCATGGAAAAGAAAACTAATAAAATTAAAATTTTCTTGGTTGAAAGACATGATTTAGTTAAATATCAGTTATTTATAAACAACTACTAGAATAACGATTGTTTGAGAATATTTTAAACCTCCATAGAAAATTGAATATATTTTTATAACTTAATTTAAATCGATTTGAAAAAAAAAAAACGATTAAACAACACCCTCTGACACACGTATTGGACTTCTCTCTTCGGTAATTTCGTACTTATTCGGCAATACTTGGTACGCAGTAATATGTCTCACTCACACACACACGTTAGCATTGGTTTTTTTTTTTTTTTAGGTGGGAAAATCATCTTATGACAAATCCCGCTCTTGGGCGGAGCGAGAAATAGTGTCAGACTTTTACTGACTAAAAACCCACTCCTGTTCCCTCCTTGCCCTCGTCCCAGGGCCCCGGGTTTCACTTTCACACTACCCGTGGCCCCAGTAGGCTTCGACCCCGTTGGGCCCCTACGATTTGCTGACATCTCCTTGAGTACGCGCCGTCGACGACTTGGGCTTGATCCGGACGGCTACCGGACGATCGGACGGCGAGCCACCCATTGCTCGCCGTCCGCAAGCCCGCGCCTACGTTAGCATTGGTGTTATTTTCGTGTCACTGTCTCTGTCTTGAGCACAGGCGGTGACAAAAGTTTTCGTTGGTTGTTATTATTATATTGTTAAGTTTTTTGCGTAGTGTTCGGTTTGTTTCTTTAATTCATAAGTTATTTTTGTAGCTTTGTGTCCCAAAGTGTTTTAATATTTATTTTATTTGTACTTAGTCCCTGTATTAGTAAATTTTTATTCGTAATTTGATTTAAAAAAAATGTCAATAACAGTTTTTTTTACGAGTGTACATGCGCTAAAGTTCGCAGAGCCAATGTTCAGGCTCGCCAAGTTACGTCAAAGTCAAAGTCAAAGTCAAAGTCAAAAATTTTTTATTTCACATAGGCCTACATGGGCACTTATAAAACGTCAGAAGCTAGTGCACGGTTCCAAATTGGTCGTTTCCTATGGAGAAGAACCGGCAAGAAACTCCATGGTTACTCTTTTAAAAAAATGATTGTTTACAATATTTTCATATTACAGTATTAATAGACATTATGTAAGAACAGTGTAGACCAGTCGATATTGTACCCAAAAGCACAATAAAAATAATAATATTTAAAAAAAAAAAAAAGTGAGTCGTAATAGGAAGTAACCTAAGAATTCGCGAAGTCCACGGTGTTCTCACATTCACATTAAAAAAAAAAAGAAGCTATATAAAAAAAAAAAAACAAGAACAATTAGTAATTACAATTATCAATAAATGACATGTCAACAAAAAGAAAATTACTAACGAATTTATGGTGGTTGGCGTCTACTAATATAAAAAATATTGCAAAAGCAATGTGTAGGAAGAAAAGAAAAAATGTATATATTACAACAAATGTGGAGCAGTTAATAGACAGATGTACACAACATTATGAGTTACCAGGGGGCCACATGTGCAGAAGCAGTCATTGCCAAACAAGCGTGTCTTCGACATAGTCTTTAACCTTGTAATAGGCTTTTTTAGTTAGGACACGCTTAATATGGGTTTTGAACTTGCCCTCGCTAAGTTCAGTCACCGCCTTTGGTAGCTTGTTATAAAAGCGTATGCTGTTTACTAAAAATGACTTGCTGGTCTTAGCTAATCTCCATTTGGGTAATACAATTTCGTGTTTACTGCGCGTATTTATGTTATGAAAATCGCTTCTAATTTTGAAAAGTCCTAGGTTTTTACGAACGTACAAAATACTTTCCAAGATATAAAGAGAAGGCAGAGTAAGTATATCGATTTCTTTGAATTTATTTCTGAGGGACTCGCGAGGACCCATTTTATAAATAGCCCGGATTGCTCTCTTTTGCAATATGAAAATTGAGTCCACATCAGCTGCAGATCCCCACAGTAAAATGCCATAAGACATAATACTGTGGAAATAAGCATAGTAAACTAACCTAGCGGTGGCTACATCTGTCAATTGCCTTATTTTTCGTACTGCATATGCGGCTGAGCTTAATCTACCTGAAAGAGTTCTAATATGAGCGCCCCACTGCAGTTTAGAATCGATAGTTATACCTAAAAACACAGTTTCCGTAGTAACATCAAGTTTGTTGCCGTCTAGAATTAGATTGACGCCAACTTGAGGGACATTTGGTAATGAAAATTTCATACATTTAGTTTTATTCGCATTTAATAAGAGATTATTAGCTGCGAACCATTTCGAAAGAACAGTCAGACTTTCATTGACTTGCAAGACATCCCTATCTTTTTTATCCACTTTAAAAATAAGAGAAGTGTCATCAGCAAACAGAATTATATCGGATAAATTAGCCATCATATAAGGAAGGTCATTAATATAAACTAGAAAAAGAAAAGGGCCAAGAATTGAACCCTGGGGCACGCCCATCTTTATTAAAGACCCCGAAGACGTCGCCCCATTAATGGATACTTTTTGCTGCCTGTAAGATAAATAGGAAAAAACAAGATCAGCAGCTCGTCCACGAATTCCGTAATGATGTAATTTACGGATCAGAGTATTATGGTCAACACAGTCAAATGCTTTTGAGAGGTCACAGAATATGCCAATAGCATCCTGGGACTTCTCCCAGGATTCCAAAATGTGACTGATGAGTTTCACTCCTGCATCCGTCGTTGACCTTCCTTTCGTGAAGCCAAACTGATGACTATGCAAAATCCTATTTGAATTGAAATGAGACAACATCTGGTCGAGCATGATTTTTTCATAGATTTTACTCAATGCTGGAAGCACAGATATAGGTCTATAATTAGAGGGATCACTCTTACTACCTGATTTGAAAATTGGTACTACTTTACTATGTTTCATTAAATCAGGGAACATTCCGCTGTCTAAGCATTGATTAAATATGCCTGTTAGGACAGGAGCAATAGTATCAATAATATCTCCAAGAACCTTAACGGATATACCCCATAAGTCTTCAGTGTTTTTTATATTAAGACTTTTGAATGTTTTTATAATTGTATCAACAGAGATACGCTTAAATTCAAAGGTTGGTATATCCTTAGTGAAATGTTCTTTCAAAAAAGATTCAGCCAACAAAGACGAGGAAGGGAGAGATTTCGTAACTTCTATTGGGATGTTGGTGAAAAAGTTTTCTAACGTCTCAGCCACTTCTGACCTATCTGAGATAATTTTATTATCAATTTTTAGCGACAATTCATTCCGATCTCGTTGGTTTGTCTTTCCAGTTTCCCTGCTTATCACCTTCCAGACAGCTTTTATTTTATTATTAGAATTTTCAATTAACTTACTTATTGATTTAGATTTAGCTTGGGCGCAGACTCTTTTGAATAACTTTGAATACATTCTAACGTGGTTATGCAAGTTAAGATCAGATGACAAGGATTTTTCATGATATAGCTGATATAAAGTATCTCTGCTTTTTCTTATTCCAGCAGTAGCCCATTCATTAAATTTGGATTTATTATTGATTTTAACTTTTTTAACTGGGCACGCCTTATTAAATTCTCGGCATACTGTAGAGAATAATGTATCATAGTTTACATTGGGGTCTTGCGAATCAAAATTGGCTGTTGAGAGACTACTAAAAACATTATGATTAAAATAATTTAATTTATTTTTAGTAAGCGGTCTACGTCGGCCGTATTGTAGTGTTTATTTTTTTAAATTAATCTAAAGTTCGCCAACTAATTTAAAATGTATAATATACCTGTAGCACTTCCCGCGACACGTGCGTCCCGCGCGGCCGGCGCGCTGCGTGGCGTTGTTCTTGGAGATGCTCGTCACTGTGAGGCTCTCCACGCCTACTGAGGGGTCGAAGAATGGCAGCTTGTGGAAACCACTGTCAATAACTGCAATGTTAAGAACATAGGTAAAAAAAAACACATATTTTCAAATACTTTTACTTACCCACTCTTAGGGATAAGAGCGGGTAAGTAAACCGCTTTTAAGCACGCAATTTACTGTTTTACACACTAGTGCGGAAAAGTGCGCTCGTTCGTCCCCGCCACAATTGATTGTATGTATCGTATCATGCAGGACGCGGCGCGACCCCCACAAGTCGTGCGTCAACCCCTGTTTTTTTCTTCGTAAGTATATTGAAAAACGTCGTTTGATACACGTGGCAATTTGTCACTGCACCACTCAGCTCCCACCTCGGTCGCAATGACAAATTTCCTCTACTTGTATCAAATTGTACTATTTCAAGAACCGGAGCGCCAGATGTACGACAATGCGCCATCGTGCAAGAAATACATTCATCGCGCGAACAGCTACGGAGTGGAATTCCCTGTCGGTATCTGTGTTTCCTGATAGCTACAACCTAGAGGTCTTCAGTCAAGAGTGAATAGGTTACTTCTAGGCAAGCGTGCTCTATCGTCGGCCATATCGTCGCTTACCATCAGGTGAGATAGTGGTCAAACGCGAGCCTTTCAACAACATTAAAAAAACTAGTTAAGTGCGAGTCGGACTCGCGCAATGAGCGTTCCGTACAAACTTACCTATGAAAACAGTTCAATTCCCGAATTGAGTTACGAAGATTTTTAAAAAAAAAAATGTTTTGTGACCTAACTATAAATTTATCAAACTTGTAAGTTAACGAGAAAAAAAGATACTTCGGTTTGTGTGGCAAAAAAAAAACGTACTTTTCGACACTCTCGAGGAAATCAAAATTCATAAGGTACTTTCCGTTGACCCAGAATCCTGAAATTTGGCATAAAGCAAGGTCTTATAGCACAAGTGTATACGTCACAACTTTTTTTTTTGCGATTCGGAAAGATCTTCCGAGTCTCCATTCGGGAATTGAAACTCCAGGGCGCGAGTCGCAGGTCGAGAGCGGCCACTTGCCCAGTTTCTTTCATAGGCAGTCACTGTATCTAAAGTTCTGGTACTCAGCTGCATAACGTTCGACTGGAAACCGACCCTAACATTTATTTATTTATTATTATACTTATTATATATTATACTTATTATTATTTATTTATGTTATTTACATAAATAAATAATAATCTATATATATAAAAGGAGAAACTGACTGACTGACATAACAACGCACAGCCGAAATTACTGGGACTAGGAGCGTGAAATTTTGCACAAGGTTTTCTTTTATGACCTAGGTGAGCACTAAGAGAGGATTTTTCAAAATTCTTGCCCTAAGGGGATGAAACGGAGGTTCAAAGTTTTTATGGTGAAACCTATATTCACGCGGGCGAAGCCGCTGGCAGAAGCTAGTAATACATATAACATAGTTGGGAAAAGTCTAGAAACATCAAATAACTCACCATATACAACCCCAGGAATGGTAACACTGGTCTCGGCCACATTTGTAGCCAAAACCACCTTCCTGACATTATCTTGAGTTCTCTGAAACACCTTGATCTGCTTATAGTGAGGGAGGCTGCCGTACATAGGTACAGCGAGTAGGTTGGCCGCTCTGATGCCGCTGGGGAAGTGGGTTCGAGTCTTGTTTGTGTCGTTATTCACGTCGGCGTAGGCGGAGAGGGTTTCCAGGGCGGTTTGAATTTCTTCCTGTAAGAGAAATTAATTATATTTTTTTTTACAACTATCACACAACGTCGTTTAGTCCCAAGCTAAGCAGAGCTTGTGTTATGAGTACTAGACAACTGATAAACATACATAAATAATTATAAATACAAACATAATATCGATAAATTACACCCAGACACAGAACAAAAGATCGTCCTCATCACACAAACATTTGTCCCGGGTGGAAATCCAACCCACGATCTCCAGCATTGCAGTCAGGGCCACTAACCACTAGACCAACAGGCCAGTCAAATTATAAGTCTAGCTACACTTTTCTTTATTGGCCTCGTGATCAAAATCTCATTTTATAACTAAGCAACGGGTTAATGAGATAGCCTCTAATAAACTATGCCCCAAGTGCCCATACACCTGCACTCTGGAGAATTTGATGAGTACTACCGATGCTGCTATTAATGTAGCCACCTATTGGGCCCAAACAGTTTGACGAGTTTACCATCGAATCGAAAAGAAGAAGAACTAATTCGTTTTTTTAACGACGCCAACTAAATATTCTTAGCCCAAGAGCGAGCGGAGCGAGTTTTATTAGAGGTTAAGATGGGAACGGAGCGGAGCTCCCGCCTTAGCCTCTAATTTAATCTGTTCGTCTCCCGGGAATAAAACCATTGCTGCGGGAAAAAAAAAATGTGACGAAACAGCCCACCTGTTGCTATAAAAAATGTTGATCCATAAACTCCTATCAGATAGTAAAAGGTGCTTCTAAATATTCATTAGTTCATTCATTGAAAAATAGTAAAATAAATTCCTTAATAATAAACCTTGAGTTTCTGAGAATTATTATTTTCTTTAATAGCATGGTGAGCTCAAGTCCCAGATACTCCTGAACTAATTAAAATAATGGTATTTACTAATATTAATTGAATTCTCCCCAGAATCATGTACTGAATCCATGGTAAACATTAGTGCGCCGATGTCTGGGATGTCATCTCAACATGCAGCTTCAAGGAGCATCAGTTTATGCATATTATTGAAACTTACTTGTGACGTCAGGAAAGCTAGTACATCCCCAAAAGGTTCGTTCTCGTGTATCTTGATCACCGTCTCTACAGTGGCTTTAACGTAGTCGGGTACTGGAGCTGAGAACAAAAGAACAGTGTTAATAACTATATGTCTCAATTCTTTGTTAGTAACTTGATCAATAGATGGCGCTAGTGGATAGTACAACACAAAATTAAATCCACTATTTTTAATGGAACTGAGCCACTTGAAACAGTTCCAGTAACCGATGGGCACACATCTATAGGATGAGTCAGGACTCAAGGCAGGATATTGCATAGACATTATTGCAGAAAAAATGCTATGTACGACCAACTTCCTACGTCAGGTTGAAGTCGCACAGAAACTTACCTTCACTATAAAACACGTCGATAGGATACTTCCTGCCTTGAATAGACATTATGGTAGAAGTGCTGCACTTGTCCGACTTCCTGTCTGTCAGGTTAAAGTCGCACAGAAACTTACCTTCACTAAAGAATACATCGATAGGAAGCATCCTGCCTTGCATAGTCATAATACTGGAAGTGCTGCACTTGTCCGACTTCCTATCGGTCAGGTTGAAGTCGCACAGAAACTTACCTTCACTATAGAACACGTCGATAGGATGCATCCTGCCTTGCATAGTCGTAATAGTGGAATTGCTGCACTTTTCCGACTTCCTATCTGTCAGGTTGAAGTGGCACAGAAACTTACCTTCATTATAGAACACGTCGATAAGATGCGTCCTGCTTTGCATAGTCATAATGGTGGAACTGCTGGGCTTGTCCGACTTCCTATCTGTCAAGTTGAAGTCGTACAGAAACTTACCTTCACTATAGAACACGTCAATAGGATGCGTCCTGCCTTTTATAGACATTATGGTAGAAGTGCTGCGCTTGTCCGACTTCCTATCGGTCAGGTTGAAGTCGCACAGAAACATAACTTCATTATAGAACACGTCGATAGGATGCGTCTTGCCTTGCATAGTCACAATGGTGGAACTGCTGGGCTTGTCCGACTTCCTATCGGTCAGGTTGAAGTCGCACAGAAACATAACTTCATTATAGAACACGTCGATAGGATGCGTCTTGCCTTGCATAGTCACAATGGTGGAACTGCTGGGCTTGTCCGACTTCCTATCTGTCAGGTTGAATTCGCACAGAAACTTACCTTCACTATAGAATACATCGATAGGGTGCGTCCTGCCTTGCAAAGACATTATGGTAGAAGTCCTGCACTTGTCCGACTTCTTACCTGTCAAGTTGAAGTCGCACAGAAACTTACCTTCACTATAGAATACATCGATAGGATGCGTCCTGCCTTGCATAGACATTATGGTAGAAGTGCTGCGCTTGTCCGACTTCCTATCTGTCAGATTGAAGAAGTCGCGAAGAAACTCCGCGTCCATTGTGGCTGATGATACCACAAGCTTTAGGTTCTTGCGTTTCTGAACAGAAAAATAAATAATCGAATTACAAATGATCGACGATAATACCTGGGTTAAAATAGGCTAGATCAAGAAAATATGGCACAAAAAGTCGCCGAGGGGGTGAGGTGGGAAATCATCAAATAACTTCTCCCGCTCTGGGTGGAGCGAGAGGGAGTGTAAGACTTTTAGTAACTAAAGCCCACCTGTGTTCCTTAAATTGCTTTTTGCGTTTTAAAGCCAAAAACGTTACCATTTTCGTAAAATCCCACAGTTGGACCAGGCATCGGCCCTGCTGGACCGTCAGTTTTCCTGACTTCTCTGTGGAACACAACTCGCCGTCGACTCAGGCTTGGTCCTTAGAAGACGACCGGACGGCGAGCTACCCTTTGCTCGCCATCCGCGAGCTCACGCCTACGTTGGCTGGGAATCGCGGAGGCTTGAGGATGTCCTCTTCCTCACGGGTTCAGTCGACTCCTTCGCTCACATTACAGCTTCGCTGAAGAAGGTGACTGCTACCCATTCCCTCTTACCCCGTCACAACGTCTATTTGGCTATGTGACTTTCAAACTTTTTTCAAAGATGGAAATGTACATTTCATTTATTTATTTATTTAAACTTCATGTACAGTGGTGGTACATTGGCGGACTTAATGCCACAAGGCATTCTCTACCAGTCAACCATTGGGTTAAAAAAAGACAACACTGTGGTAGGTGTGCACAATAAATAAATAACAGATATTTGAAATAGAATTTAGTATCGTTAAATTAGGTGGCTTATAATTATAAAATGCGTATATAAGCTAATATAACAAACTAATAAATACTATGATAAATATGAAATCATTGTACATTGTAAAAAAAATACCTTTATAATTTTCTTTAGCAGGCCCATTAAAACGTCTGTCATCTGTGTTCGCTCATGCACCTGAAATATTTTTTTTGTTAATACATAAGTAATTTAATAATTTCGTAATTTTGTTTCTGTAAATATTTTCAAAGTTGTGTCGATAATAAAAACAAAAAAAAAATACGGGAATAACTGAGGTGTGAGGGAACGTTTTATGTAAAAAAAAAAACGTGAAAGTGCGAGTCGGACTCGCGCAGTGAAGGTTCCGTACAAAGTTACCTATGTAAATAGAGTTCAATTCCCGAATGGAGCCTCGAAGATTTTTCCGAATTGCAAAAAAAATTTTTTTTTTTCGTTAACATGTAAGTTCTATTTTTCACAGCTTAAGGGACCGCAGACCGCATAATATGGTTTTAATTTCAACTCGTCACCTCCACGCGTTCTCGAGATAAAGGGTCTTGAAAGCCATACAGACAAACAGACAGACGGATGGTTTTCCTTTTGAGGTACGGAACCTTAAAAATAATAAAAATGAAATGTTACTATTATGGTGTACAATAAAATGTATTCTATTTTATTTGAACTTCAAAATACGTCCACTGCTGAACAAGCCTTTCTTATTGTGTTAATAAGTATGGCAAATACTAAAGAGAATGAAAAATACTGACCTCATCAAGAACGATGCAGGAATACTGCATCAAAAGTGGCGATGCGAACATTTCTCGTAACAAAACGCCTTCTGTCAGGAACTGAAACAAACCAAATAAATTTTTACTAATATTATAATATTAGGTTTTGGTACAGACAGGGGAGGTTTTAGATTGGCGCCAGTGACTGAAAAGTTGAAAGGAAATCGTTTGTCTTGGTATGATCATGTGAAGAGGAGGGATGAAACGCATGTTACTAAAAGAGTTATGAGTTTACATGTGGATGGATGGAGAGGGAGAGGGAGACCAAAGAAAAGATGAATGGATTGTGTGAAGAGTGATATGAAAGAAAAGGAAATTAGTGATAGCATGACGAGTGACAAGGCAGAATGGAAGAAAAAACGTGTTGCGTCGACCCCAAATAACACGGGACAAGGGTAGAAAAATTATGATGATGTCTTGGTACAAACAGCCCTCTTGTTCGATCGGCAACCGATGGGCTATGAGACGCACAATTGGTCTCGTGCAACATTATAGTGATTATAGCGATAAAAAATCTGTAACAAAAACAAATATTTAAAAAGAGTGTCCGTCAATGGAGTTTCTTGCACAATCTTCTCCATAGAGATCTACGCTTTGAAATGTGCAATTAGCGTCACTTTTCTGACTGACTGACTTCTTGACAATTCAAAGGATTGAGTAATAAATACATTAATTTATATTGAAGTGACCAGTTTTTAATAAAGAGGAAATAGACTTTGGAATTTAATAAACTAAAAAATATATATAATTACAATTTTGTATAATGTTATATTAGGTTAAAGGCCAGTCGTTATAGCGAAACTTGGGGGAACCCTATATCCAACATGGACGTTTTTCGGCTGAAGTTATGATGATGATAATTTTTAAAAGAATTAAGGTGGTTTTAAAATGCAATGCAGTACGTAATGGAAGGATAAAATGCACTCAAATTAGGATGGCATTCATTTAAATAATTATATTATAAAGTTCTAGAAATAATACGTATTACACAGGAAAATATACTTAATTTAATGCCAGATTAACGAGCTGGTTGTGGTCTCGACATTATTATTTAAGAGGAAATTACTTAGATCATGTCCAGGGTATCATATTATGTAGGTATGTATCAAACTCAAACCAATGTTTTTTTTTTTAACTAACTGACATTTCAAAAGAGCCTGTAATCGGTCTATTAGAAATAAACATTTCTTACTTCTAATGAAACACATAACTGCTGGATTGCATCACTGCTTACCATCAAGTGAGATCGCAAACACTAGTTTAAATCATTAAAAAAAAACAATAAGAGTTGATTTTTGTTCAATTTCAATCGTTAATTAACGTTTTCGGAAACTTATCATCATTAGTCATGTCAGACTTTAGACTTTAACTGATTAATATCCCACTCCTGTTCCTTCTTTGCCTTACGTACCAGGGCCGAGTCTTCCTTTCAGAACCAGACCTTTGGCCCGAGTAGGCTTCGACCCTGCTGGTCCCCTACAGTTGCTGACATCTCCTTGAGGCGCGCGTGGAACAGTTCGCGCCGTCGACGACTTGGGCTCGGTCCGGACGGTTACCGGACGGTCGGACGGCGGGCTACCCATTGCTCGCCGTCCGCAAGCCCGCGCCTACGGTGGCTGGTAATCGGGATCGGAATCCCGGCGGCGGTTGGGGCGTGAGGACCATAGCCTCACGCGATCGGCCTCCACCTTTGTTAGCATTACTGCTTCGCAGAAGGAGGCGACCGCCTGCCACTCCTTCTCGCTCCGGACCATGGCGCGAGAGACCGTTATAGGCTTACTAACAACTTTCTGTTTTTGTTCAATTATTGTTTCTATTTTTCATGTACCCATATATATTGTATAAGAACTAATTGTATTTCTCAACGGGAGAAGACACTGGCTGCAGTAACACAAGTTAGTAAACCAGCACAGGAATCAGGGACTTCACTAAAATTGTAAAAACGACCATAAATAAAACTGAAAGCTGAAGATGAGCTGCTCAGTGGGCGCTTGATGAAAAAAAAAAAAAACTAAATAATGGAGTAACCATTATTTAGTTTTTTCATATAAATATTATCAATATATATCTAAAATATTATCATAAAAATCTAGTCAATTCAGTTTCCAATTTTGAGGTTCTTTTTTTGCGAAACTTTGACTGTTCATTGATTTCATTTGATAAAACTTAGTAAATTATCAATTGGTATTTATCATAGTGACATATATGTACGCTTAATAATTTCATCAACAAAATCCTCGCCAAAGTTCTTTTGATTCACCAAGTGCATCATTGCCAATGATCTTCTTGGCTCTCTTCTCACCAGGCCCTATCAGAATACCAGCGCTGCGTTATTTTTACTTTTTAGTACAATATCGTAGCATATGCTGAGATAGGAGCTTTTTTGGCCTCGCACTGGTCTTTTATTTAATATTATTTTCTATTATTATTTTTAAGTTAAGTATGTATAGACTAAGTAGTTACTTTTTATTTTATCGTTGTTTGTCCTGTGCGAGTCTCAAATAAATGTTTTCTTTCTTTCTTTCTTCTCGATCGACTCTAGCTTTGGCAAAACCATCCCAAAGATGGCTTCAATCTACCTTCTCCCAGAAGCACAAAACTTCACAGACTTCGTGGAGCGCTCTCGCAGTTGAGAGGCCACGACCTCACATTCCGGCATGGCGTGGGTGACTGATTCTTTGGCGATTAAGCAACCTCTGCCGAGTGTACTGTCTATAACGCTGTTGTTGAATATTTCGGGGCCAATGGCTCATAATTGTCCCTAATATTATAGGCTGCGAAGTCATTTAGTTCATCGTGGGCTACCTATAACCTAGGGGTTTTTAAGGAAGCACGCTTGCCTAGAAGTAAATAGGTTACCTGTCGAAGTAGATATGCTCACGGAGTGAGAGCCAAAGTGTCACTAGAACATTTTATATTATGTTATGTCAGTCTCTGGTCGGTCGGTGCAATGGACAATGGACAACCACAGACTAAGCTATAAGATTAGACTGTTTTGTATACACAACCACAGACTATGTAGACATCAGTTAACTGTGTTTATTGTCTAGTGTCTATGGTGCAGCACAGTTATGCCCGGTTATTTTATTGTGCGTCTATTTGGGCAGAATAAACATTTTTTCTTTCTTTAGGCAAGCGTGCTCCATCATCGGCCACATCATCGCTTACCATCAGGTGAGATAGTGGTAAAAAAATAAAAAACAGGGCAAGTGCAAGTCGGACTCGCGCACTGATCCGGTTCCGTACAAACTTACCTATGAAAACAGTTCAATTCCCGAATTGAGTTACTAAGATTTTTTCCTATACTTGTGTTATAAAACCTTGCTTCATTCCAAATTTCAGGATTCTAGGTCAACGGGAAGTACCCTACGAATTTTGATTCCCTTGAGATTGTCGAAATACACGTTTTTTGCGACATAAACGGCCGTGTCTTTTTTTCCGTCAACTCAGATGTTTGATCACAGCTTCAAGGGACCGCAGACGAGTATATGGTTTTAATTTCAACTCGATACTTCCTTCCACGCGTTTCCGAGATAAAGGGTCTTGAGAGACAAACAGATACACAGACATACAGACATACAGACAGACAGACGGACGGACAACAAAGTGATCCTATAAGAGTTCCGTTTTTTGCTTTTGAGGTACGTAACCCAAAAAAAAAAAACTATATGCATATTATAAAAGGCAAAGTCCTAACTCACAGACTTATCCACGACTAGCCCAAACCCTTACAATGCCGAAATTTTACACAGAGGTTCCTTTTATGATGCATATAAAGAATACGAAAGGATTTTACAAAATTAACGGGGGTCTAAAGTTTGTATGGAGGAACCTTTTTTCACGCGGGCGAAGCCGCTGCCAGAAGCTGGAAGTACCATATTTTTTATCTATACTTAAGAGTACTTACAACAATCCCAGTGCCAGTGCCCCTACAGCTGGTGTTAGCGGCGGCATACCCCACTTGTTCTCCGATGGCCTCACCGCGCTCCTCTGCGACGCGACACGCTAGCGACACCGCGGCGGCGACGCGGGGTTGCGTCACGCACACTTTGTGGCCAATCTCGTGAAGATACTGGAATAAGGAAAACAGATTTTAAGTAAATTAAGAAGTGGCTATAATCATCTACACTCCATTCGCATTAAGATTAGACAACTTTTTTTTACTGTCCGTTTAACCGATTTTGACTTCTATTCCGTAGGCATAAGGATGGCATTAAAAGCAAAAAGTGGTTACAATACCAACTATTTACTGCAGCCATCATTTATCATACCACCAACGCAGTAAAGTTCAAAATCGGTTGAACAGACAGTAAAAAAGATTTGTTTAAATGTCTAATCTTATTACGACTGGAGTCTAGTTGTAATATTGTAATTTATAATAAATCAGAAGAGTTTTAGTCTGTTTAAACGCGCAATGTCTGGAACTACCAATCGGATTGGAAAAAATCTTTCTCTATGGGATAGCCCGGTTCATGAAAAATTGTTTATGCTATATTACAACACGCTACGACCCACGGCAATAGAACAGTAACTAAAAAAAAAACAAAGATCCGTGACGCTAAAATCTATCTATAATATAAAAATGAATCGCAAAATGTGTTGGTAAGCGCATAACTCAACAACGCCTGGACCAATTTGGCCAATTCTTTTTTTAAAATGTTCGTTGATGTTCAAGGATGGTTTTTACGGCGAGAAAAATTCGAATAGAGTAGGGTAGAGTAGTCAGTTGACGGGAGCGAAGCCGCGGGCAAAAGCTAGTATATATATAAAAGCGAAATACCACTCACTGAATCCCTTACTTCACTCAGGTTTCTATATGAACTCCTTCGCAATGTTCGGTATTTTATCATCTGTTTGGGATTTATCGTTTTGTTAAATGTCTAAATTTGTCAACATCCATCTAACACGAAATTAAATAATTTTGGTGTACATTGTGATAAATATAAAGTATACACACGTCTCAGACTTTTATTTACAAACCTTACTTAATATAAAATTTTGTAATTTAGAATAACATCGTCTAAAGGATCAAAATTGTTTAAGCAGTCACGAAGCTCGTTTTTTACGCGTGTGTGCGTGTAGTTGTATAAATGATGCACACTAACATATCATTGCAACGAATTTGCCTAAACTCTAGCGAGTGAATTTTATGCACGGCCTCTTAATCACAAAATCTCAAAAACTATAAAACCTACAAACTTAAAATTTGGCAGGTACCTTACAGGGTTCGGATTTTACGAAACTTCACCCCTAAGAAGGTAAAACGCGGGGTTTGAAGTTTGTATGGAGATACCGAATTTTACGCGGGCGAAGCCGCTAGCAGAAGCTAGTATATTATATCGGTCTTCAAAACGCTAGGCAAAGAGTAGTAGCTCTATACCAACTTGTAAAGTTCTTGTTGCACAAGAAAGTTATTCGTCGAGGTTACGACTGTTGGTCAATGCTGAGGATTGAGGATAAACGAAGCAAGGAGGTAGACAGTACTAGACCAAATTAAGGACCCGGTTGGATAAATTCGGATTCTGAAATAAATGAATAATAATAATAATAAGTCGTGTCGGGCAATGGCTTAATAGCCAAGAGCCTCGACCAACACCTTAGGAGGCTCGCGTTAGGCAGCTGGATCAAGCGCTTGATTCAGAAAGCGGTACTCCAGGACACGGCTCGCATTGTTAGGAGGTTCCTTTCTCTGGAGCCCTGACCGCCGGTAGCTTGGACCCTATTCCTGATTCCAGTGGGGTACTATTTTTTATATTTTTAAATGTTTTTTTTTTGTACGATTTTGTTTAAAAAAAATATTTAAAAATGTAATTTATATGTGTTTACAAATAATAAAGAAAATAATAATAAATTCGGAAGTAATTCTTATAACAGGACATAAATCTGTTATGTGATGAAATAATAACTCTGTTTAATGTAATATACCAAAAATATCGGTATACCATCGTCCTATTTCTTCAGCAGCCCTTCTCTTGACCGCGTTTCCGAGTTTTTTCATGAATCCAATCCATTTGATGCTTTCAAAGTTGGCCATCTTCCAATAGGTTTGTTTATTTCGCGTTAAGCTGGTCTCGGCAGTTTAATATTTACAGTGTTTGGCTTTTTGAGATAATACAGATTTTACGTAAAGGGTTATGAGGTAATAGTGAAGTAGTATACGATTAGATTAGGTTTATTTTTGGCAGGCCTACTATTATTAGCTAACTAGCGAGCCGCCCCAGCTCCGTACGTGTGTTAGAAATCATTGAAATGCTTAGCTTTTCTCTGCTCTTATAAGCATGTATTATTTTACTTTTAAACCTTCCTCTAGAGCCACTCTGATTTGAGTGACGAGAATAGATAAAATGAGAAATGAGTAGAATAGGCACACATGAAATTGGCGTTTTATAAAACAGGTTGCTTCGATGTTAATCTATGGATTGTCTTGGAATTATAAGTTCAATTAAACTTTATGTTACGTTTTCCTTTTTTCGAAATTAGGTATTTATTGTTTTTTTTTTTGTTTTTTTTTTTCTGTAACATCGCAGTACTTACTTGTAACCATGAAAGCTAATAAAAAAAGTTTTCTCATATTAAGAGCCTCCTTTTCGAAGTACATTTTCATGCAACCGCATTACGTGATTATGATGTTATTACACAACTTTCTCTAGATATTTTGGATACACAGCTATCCAAACGATATAACACTTCAAAGCAACCCGTTTTAAAAAACAGCAATTTCATAGGTAAAGACCTATTAGTATAGTTTGAAAGTGGCGCCAGTGTCTGAAAAGATGAAGGACAATTGTCTTGATATGGTCATGTTAAGAGGAAGAATGTAACTCATGTTACTAAAAGAGTTATGAGTATGACATGTGAATGGATGGAGAGCGAGAGGAAGGCCAAAGAAAAGATGTATGGATTGTGTGAAGAGTGATGTGAAAAAAAACGTGTTGCGCCGTTGTGGTCGGCGACAAGGGCAGGAAGATGATGATACATTTAGACGCTGCCTCTGGTCAGACACGATTTTTTATGATCACTTTTGAAATTTACTTCGGCACTCTTATTCGGCTAAGTTTTTTTTTTTTAATTATTAGATCTTTCTGTCATCCGATGGATGCGAGACGCACAGGACCGGTCATTATGGCGACATTTGGGGGAGGCCTATGTCCAACAGTAGACGTCTTTCGGCTGAAATGATGATGATGATGATGTGGTCTTTCTGGTAGACACCAGTTATGGCTTGTTTTTAACCGACTTCCACTTTAAAGGAGGAGGTTATCAATTCGGTTGTATTATTTAGTTTATTTGAACCGTTTTTAATTTAGTTTGTTTCGCACCCGAAGGGTGCCAACAGGACCGCATTACTCATCCTCTGCTATCCGTCAATCCGTCTGTCAACGAGCTATATCTCATAAACCGTAAGAGGTACGAGTTTAAATTTTGACAGAATGTTACGACTGTTTTTATGGTTCCGTTCCTCAAAAGGAAAAAACGGAACCCTTATAGGATCACTTTGTTGTCCGTCCGTCTGTCTGTCTGTAGGTCAAGAGCCTTTATCTTGGGAACGCGTGGAGGTATCGAGTTGGAATTAAAACCATATACTCAGGTCTGTGGACTCTTGAAGCTGTAAAAATAAATAAATTTGTAAGTTAACGAGAAAAAAGATACTTCGGTTTATATGGCAAAAAAGTACATTTCGACACTCTTGAGGAAATCAAAATTCATAGGGTACTTCCCGTTGTCCCAGAATTCTGAAATTTGCCATAAAGAAAGGTCTTATAGCATAGATATGGGAATAAATCTGAAAACTGTTAATTTGTGGTATGTCATAACAAAATAACAAAAAAAAAATTGCAATTCGGAAAAATCTTCAAGACTCCATTCGGGAATTGAACTGTTTACTTATGTTATTAGGCCAGTTTTTTTTTTATTATTGTTGGGCTCGCCTAAGGTGAGCAATCGTTACTTGTTTTTTTTTTTAACCTTTTTTTAACACCTATTTATTTTTCGTTAAACAAATGATACGTTTAGTGGTGGAATGCTTTCATTTTATTTGGGTACAACACTCATACAGAACCCAACACATGGTCATGACCCCAATGCATATGTACTAGAGTTTTTATCACCATGTTTAAATTACATATGCGTCATTATTTACTTAATTAAAAGGCGTGTCAATTGGTTCCCTTTAGGTGTATAAATATCGCACGGTAATCTCACTTTTTGTAGTTGTCATCATCAAATAACTTCTTTCGCTCTGGGTGGAGCGAGTGGGAGTGTCAGACTTTTATTGATTAAAAAATCCACCCGTGCTCCTTCAGTTGCACTGTTTTTTTCTTTATTTCTATCTGCTTACGGCTAAAAGAGAACTTACGGTAACAATAGACTTGTTTGAGAAACAAACCGTCTCTCATGACTTGGCTTCCATGTAGATAGGTACCTACTTCTGTACCTCCAGATTTATAAAGCATAATCAGCCTTATAATAAACTATGTAGTTTCTGCCAGCGGCTTTGCCCGCGTAAAAGTAACTTTCTCCATACAAATTTTCGAACACCGTTTTACCCACTTAGGGGTGAAGTTTCGTAAAATCCGTTCTTAGCGGATGTCTACACCCATGTCATAGTCATAGTCATAGTCATAGTAATTTATTGGTGAGGGATTCTTGCAAGTCATTTAAAGAATGTTACATAAAATTTGTCAACAAATGATTAGGTACATAACAATGTCAAATAATAAAAAATGTCAAACAAATAGAAGAAATTACAAAGAAAATAATAATAATAATACTCGAAGACAAATTAACAAATTAAAATAAAAGTCAAAACATTCCAAATTAGTTTATTATTTTTATTAATTATTTAATTAATTATTATTATAGGGTGTAGACTTCCGCTAAGAACCGCAGGTAGGTTTACCTGCCAAATTTGAAGTTTGTAGGTATTATAGTTTCTGAGATTTTGTATATTTCGCTTTTATATATGTAATTAAATGACATTTCGTTAAATTGAATTTGCCGCGCTTCGCGCGTGTATTAGGTTGTCTGTGGAAGTGAGTAGAAAACTTATCGGGGTGACATGTAATTCAATGGCGGATGATGTTCAGATTATTTTGTTAATATAATGTTATAAAAAACTTGTAGTACTTGAAAGGATGTAATTGAGGAGGCGATATTAGTGAACTTTAAATGTCGTTTCTTTGTATTTTCAGGTGACATAAAAGTGTAATTCTCATATTTTGTTGTAATATTGTAAAAGTAAAATTGTGTTAAATAAATCTTTGTATTTTCAGAGAAACAATTTGTGTTTAATAGCAAAATCCTCAATACCATATCTTATTTATATATATATATAGATTTTTACTACTGGGATTCCGGCTTCCTCTATGGTTGGTTCCGCAGTTAACCCACCACGCGGGCCTAGTACAGATTGGTGGAAGTCACATGTGTTAAAATTTATGATTCTAGGACATGCCGGTTTCCTCACGATGTTTTCCTTCTCAGTTTAGAGAGCAGTGGTAATAAAATAAATTACACAAAGTAAAGCTGTCAACTGGATTTGAACCCACCATGTACAACTCGTAAGTCGGGGCCACTTTAACCACTGGGTCACCACTGTTCTAGATTTATGACTAAACAAGAACTGGTGTAGTTTATCATCTTAATAATCCATATACAATGCTTATGGCAAAAGGGGCGTGTTGTTGTCTGGTACCACTCGAGTTAATGTTGATTTATTTTCTATTCAAGTGGGACATGGAAACGGGCTGAACGGACCGCGCGGCGGGTCACTAGTGCGAACATTGGCGTAACTAGCCCGGTGCGAACTTCTATAGCAGTGTTCCTAGGAAAAAATAAAATACCAACAAAAAGGACTAGACATGAAATTGTTTGCGCCCCTCCAAGGACTGCGCCCTGTAATAATAATAATAATAACTACCGGAGATATATTGTGAAGGACGGCACGGTTGACATCTGTCGGGCATGTAACCGTCCGGGAGAATCAATTCGTCACATTATCTCTGGTTGTTACCATCTAGCTAACGGAGAGTACTTGCATAGACACAACCTTGTAGCCAGGATTGTCCATCAGCAACTTGCTCTGAAATACTCTCTTGTGAAATCGGAAGTGCCGTACTACAGGTACGAGCCCGATCCAGTTTTTGATAACGCTCATATCACTTTGAAGTGGGATCGATCCATCATCACTGACAGTCAGAGATTACCTCTTACAAACAAAAAAACAAACTTTACCTCTTTATAATATTAGTGTAGAAAAATCCACATAATTCCAGGTTGCCTGGATGAGATCGCGGCATGCAATAAGGCTGCCAATTGTCCGTTTTTTAATTAATGGCTCAAATTGTATCATTTATGATCTTGGTATACCATAAAGTATGAATAAATAAATAATTCTGACCTTAGAGATGGAACCGTGCAGCTTTTGTTACTTTAGCCACGAGCCTCTCCCTTTTAGAAAGAGACAGTGGTAACTTTGATTAACTAGACGTCCTATAGAATGTCTCCATTGTAACTTATACACAATATCCCAAACCATTTTCTACCAGTAGGTTTTGGCCTGTTGCCAGATCGTTTATCTAGTTTTAAGAGGAGGGGTAAAGCCGGCAGCTTGTCACTAGTCGAGTGCAACTTTATCAAGTTGAAGACAGCCTTGTGTTGAGGGTAAAGCATTGAAGTGGCTTGTGGCAAAGGCAAAGAGATTGCTGAATTAACATACTGGCTTCTACCAGCGCGAGCGGCTATTTTAGAGTTAAAGTCTGAGGCAAAGATTAAGTTAGATTCTAAAATACTTAAATATCCGCATATCCTTCTTTCGCTGTGCGTTCACGATTGTTTATTTTGGAAAATGTTTACCACCTAAATCTACATAACAGAATGCAGTAAAGAATGGTAATGGTAACTATTACTAGAATCAGCTACGTCAGCTCCTTGAGCTCGTCGAAGCCTACTGGGGCCATGGGTGATGCGAAAGAGATCCCCGGGGCCCTGGAAAACAAATGGCAAAGAAGGAACAGGAGTGGGTTTTTAGTCAGTAAAAGTCTGACACTATCTCGCGCTCCGCCCAAGAGCGGGGGATGTCATGAGATGATTTTCCCACCCGAAAAAAAAAAGCTCCTTGAGCTCTTTCTTCTTCTATAAGAAGTAGAAAGCTCAAGGAACTGTTATTAAAGTAACCTTAAGAAAGCCATTTCGCTTCCCTACAGATCTAATGTACAGTGAGCTTGCGGTCTTAAGAGTACGGCAACTTGTATATTTTAAGCGCTACACTAAACGTACACCAAAACTTAGAAAACAGATCCGATTACAATAAAATAATCTCTGAACGCGTCCTCCATATTCCTCTTCCCGAAGCAGACAGACTGCTGGTCAGGAGATGCCCCTTTTACTCTCATGTTCTTTACAATAAAATCAGCATGCAACATATGGCTCGCGTTTGACCGCTATATCACCTGATGGTAAGCGATGATGTGGCCGACGATGGAGCACACTTGCCTAGAAGTAACCTATTCATTCTTGACTTAAAGATTCCTAGATTATAGCTATCAGGAAATACAGACTCCGGCAGGGAATTCCACTCCTTAGCTGTACGCATAATGAATGTGTTCCCAAAAACGTTTTGTATGTACGGGTGGGATGTCCACCATGTACCGATTTATTATATTCAACAACTACAATACAATCAAATACAGAGTCAGTGTCACAGCTGAACTCATACTCTCAAGTTACGCCATAACATTTGACGTCGGATAGCGATAAAAATTCATCCAATTAAAATACTACATCTCAATTAGTAACAATACCGACTCGTGTAATTAATTAATCTTGCAGATAAATATTAATTTTATAGAGGTTTCGTCGGTTAAATTTTTTCGTCATTTGAATTTGAATCTGCATTCAAAAAGAAATTACATAGATTCTTGCTAACTAAATGTTACTATAGTGTTCAGGATTATTTAATGGAGGATATAAGGACATAATATATTGATGTAATTAGTGCACTAATTTATTTACAGATATATCTTGACATTTTCTTTTAATATTATATTAATAAACTAAATCGAAATATTAATTGAATTTTTTTTTTTTGCAAGAAATTGTATTACAACAATAAAAAAGCTTGTGATTTTCATACCTCAAGGTGTAATATGGTTGGACTGTGCTATACTTTTAATAACTTTATATTATACACATATTAGCAAATAATGATTATGAATTATAATCTTTTGTCTGTATACTTACGATAAGGGAGAAACTGATTGACTGACACATCAACGCACAGCCGAAACTACTGGGACTACAATGGTTAAATTTTGCACAAGGTTTCCTTTTATGACATAGGCGAGCACTAAGAGAGGATTAAAAGTTTGTATGGAGAAACCTATTTTCATGCGGGCGAAGCCGCTGGCAGAAGCTAGTTTCTTTTACATTATGTTTCCCGATTACTCGAAGATGCTTGGACCGATTTTGAAAACATCTTTTTGTTGGCGATCGCTGTGCTGGCGAGGCTGATCGACGGACGGCGAAGGCGTTGGAATCCTGGGTGACGTCACGGGATCGGCATGCCAGTTCAAGTGCTCTGGCTGCGGTACCCCGAGCCCCGATAAAAAAACATCCGCTAACGTCTTGACTTAAGCATGGGAACTGTTTAGCAAGACCCAGTGCTTCCATCAAATATTAAGATGATTCGTCCAGTTTTAAACTGACCTTTGTGTAAGACAGTCATTGTGATTTGTATTAATATTTTTACTGTTCATGACCCAAGTTGTTTCATTAACAGTTAAAGTATTAGATAAGATTTTGTTTAAAATAATGTACTTCCCAGGTAGTCTCACAATCAACAGGTCGGGAATTGATGACGGGATCTTGGAGAAATCGATGGAACTCTTCAAATTTTATAGGCACACTTGTTATGGTTATATTCTATCTGGCTGAGGGGCCGAAATATCTTGACCGTTACGAACTACGAACAATTGGCTGCGCAGTAATTATTTTTAAGGCGTATAGTCCCTCGAACATCTGGCCGGAGTTAAATGGCACACATGGTCGTACTGCCTGCGCCCGCATAGAGCCCCGCTGACCATTTAAAACCATTTTCTTTGCGAAATATTAATTGATTTACATAATATGTATGCTATCTACATTCTAAAGAACAGTTAACCAGCAATTTTTTAGGTGTAACCACTTTTCTAAAGATCAAAGCCGTTTGAAATAGTATTGAACGAAGAGAAACTTGAATTCGTCGAAAACACAGTTTTCCTAGGAATCACGCTCGACTCGAGGCTACAATGGGGGATTCATTTCACATCTCTGGCAGGACGGCTTAGTTCAGCAGCATATGCGGTCAGAAAAATCCGTCAATTTACTGATGTAGATACCACGAGGCTGGTCTATTTTAGTTACTTTCACAGTATTAAGTCTTATTGTATTTTGCTATGGGGCTATACCTTGTCAATACATTTATAAAAATAAGTATTATATATGTTCGGAAAAATATTCATCTTTTTACAAAGATAAGTGACAGGCACAATTTTAATACTAGAAATAGGGACAAATTAGATCAACCTCGATTCAGATTGGCTAAAGTGCATAGTTCTTTTATGGGGTACTGTGTAAAATTTTATAATAAAATACCACTTGTGATTCTATAACTAAATGAGTCCAAATTTAAAACATGCATTAAACGCACGCTATGTAGACAAGCATATTATAAACTGGAAGATTATATCCTTGACAAAAATGCTTGGCTAAATGCCGGTCCTGCTCCACAGCCACAGCCACTTTTGGCTACTAATTAAGTTTTTTTTTGGTTTTATAAATATTGGAAGAAATGCTTGCTCTTTGTGTTTTCTTGTTTTTGTAATGTTTTTATTTTTATTTTATTTGTCTAATGAAGCTTGTGATCATTTATTACCTTTTGTAATTGGAAACTAGCATTGTATAATGTAGAAGCACTTTTTTTTTCAAATTTGTGTATGTGTAGTACCATGAAACATTTTTATTAGGTTACATCTTTATTTATTTTTTGACATTACGAGCATGGCAGTTGAGAGTTTGTCATGCTCACTCAAATGTCTCGCTGATGGGGGCACGTGTCGTTGGGTCATTCGGTTCCCTTCAAAACGGTTGAGCTGAGTGGGGCTGACGCACGCGGCATGCTTGTGAACGGGTGCCGTCAGTTGAGACTGGTCATTTCTTAGCTGCCAATTGCTTAATTTAATTTCTATCTTTTAATTATTTTTATTTTTTATTACTTACCTGCATTGTGCTCACATAATAGAAACAACAAGAAATCTGTAACAAAGATTATATGTAACTCACAATATAATTTAAAAGAGTGTCCATGAAGTTTCTTGCACGTTCTTTTCCATAGAGATCTACGCTTTGGAACGTGCAATTTAGCTTCACTTTTTTTTTTGGACTGACCTACATTTGACCATTCAAAAGTGCCTGTAAATGGTCTATATGAAATAAATGCTTCTGACTTTGACTTTGAAAGAAGTAGGGGAAAACAGCGAAAAAATATCACCATGTAATTTTTTTTGGCAAAATTACTTATTTATACGAAAAGATGTTGATAATGTTATACTTATATGAATCTATAATTAAGTGTTTTTCAAACTTATTGACCTAGCCGTTACCGAGGAGTGCCTTATAGGCTTCAGAATATCACTGATTTACGGCACTGCTGGGAAAAGAATTACGCGAAATGCGTATTTTTTTCAAGTATGCACAATAGTTCGGAAAGCCAACTTCAGAATGATTTGAGTATAATTACTGTACCATAACTAAAGACTGTAAAATATAAAACATCAATTAAATATAACCTTAAATTTTGAAAGCGCGTGTTACATATAAAAAAAAAAACTAGAAATACCGACTTCCGCATCGGGAGTCGATGTTTTAAATTATACGTATACTAGTTTATATCATTAAAAAAAGAGTTATTTTGCTTGCTTAAGTTTATTTATGCTTTTTGTATTGAAGTCGACTGTATTTCTTCGTCAGCAGTTCTTTAGATCTAAGTACAATTTTTAGATAAGTAAGTTCCCACATAAGGTACCATACGTTGCCCGTAGGCAAGGCGTCTAGCCATCTCCACGATATAATATTAATAATATTCCAGAACTATCACACAACGCCGTGGGACTAGACCCCGAGCTAAACAGAGCTTGTGTTATGGGTACTAGATAACTGATAAACATACTTATATATTTCTAAATACATACATATATAGATAAATTACACCCAGACACAGAACAAATGATCGTGCTCATCACACAAACATTTGTCCTGGGTGGGACTCGAACCCACGACCTCCGGCGACGGCGACGATATATATCTCGGATTCATGACAAACGAGTTACTAAATATGGTTGAGGCTAGTCTAGGTTTATATATAGCAAGCGATCTCAGCCTGATATGGCGAGTGAATCCAGCCTGTCTGCATTGCTAGGCTTGGTATAAAACAAGATAATATTAACAAAAAAATATTTATGTAAAATCAAGCTTTTAAAAAATAATTGATATCTAACTAAAATATTTTTTTTTAAATGGTCATTAAAAAAAACGTACCGGACTTAAAAATTTTGAGTAAATACTAGTTATTTTAACTGGTCAAAAATACTTCTGACAAATTCTTACAGTTAAAAGAGGTTTTGACTGTGACATTAATATCTATACTTTCAAACCAACCGGATCATTACAAGGGGGTTAGAAATAGACATATTCAAAGTTCAAATTGTTTAAAAAATCGTTATCTAATGCGATGTGGGCAGCAAACAATTGATTAGTTAATAGATATAATGTAAGTACACAATAAACGTAATTTAGAACGTCAAAATGTTTATCCAAACATCACACCAGGTTCGCAAGATCCAAAGATACAAAGCATTTTATTTCAAATAAACCATTTACAGGCACTTTTGAAATGTCAAGATTGTCAGTCAGTCAGAAAAAAAATGATGCTAATTGTCCAAAGCGTAGATCTCTACGGAGAAGAATGTGCAAGAAACTCCATGGAAACTCTTTTGAATCATGTTATGTATTACAAATATTTCGGTTACATGTATCTTGTCGCTACTATCATGTGAGAACAATGTAAATAAAATAAAAACTGAATAGTAATACAAATCACAGTCGAGGCGGTAAGTCCCCTCTTTGAAGGCGCCTATCCAGCCAGGATAAGCGCCTCGGTGCCCTCAACTTCCGCCTGACGCAGCAGGTCTTCCTTCACCAGACGTGGCGAGTACGGAAGATTGCTGTTTCGGATTTAAGCGGAAGAAACGTCCGGGTGTCTCCATTTTGTGGATCGCCCGTAAGACACGGTGGGTAGAGGTGTGCCCAGATCGAGCGACCAAGTCCTCGTGTAGGCGATCGGCGGCGGCGGCAGCGGCGGCGGCGGCGACCTCTTGCGCCGAGCCCTGGTTCAGGCCATGATCCGGAGTGTACTCTCCTTCTCGTAAGCAGTAATACTAACGAGGGAGAGGTCCTTACCATGAGGGAACGGACATCCTCACGCCCCAGCCACCGCCACAGGAGACGCCCCGGCCGTCGAGAGCCGCAGGGTGGTCCAACCACAGTAGGCGCAGGACTTTTTGAAAGAATTACCGTAGCCCTGGAACGCAGAGCCACTAAAAGGACATAAGTGGGTTTTAGTCAATTAAACTCAGACAGTATCTCTCTCATTCCTTCCACGCTAGTGATGCAACGGAAGTCTCTTAACGGAAGCAGAAACAGAAGCGAAAGTGTTAATACTATGAAGAAAAGCACAATTTTATTTTTTTTAAACTTCAGAAGGTATACGTCGTAATTACGTCAAGAGGCGCGGTGATGCACTCCTCGCTGTATTCTTCCGTTAAGAGTTCTGTTATAAATTTTGCGGAAGCAGAAGCGGGAACGATAGTGAAAAAGCTTGCGGAACTTCTGCAGAAGTGGAAGCAGACACGGTGACTCATTTCAGCAATCTCGTTCTACAAACGAAGCAAAAGGACTATGTAAGGATCGTATCAGTAACGTTTCGTAGTTTCTGTCTACCCCCATGGGGAGGCGTAAGTATGTGTGTGTATGTTAAAAATATTACTTTTTGTTGAGTCGACGATGATTTATTTCGGCGTTGAACGCTCATCAATCAAACTGTCAAAGTACAGTCTTGTGCATTACGATAATGGACATCTACAAACAATAATTATCAACTAATTACTGTCGATAATACTAAGTATTGACCTTAGGGTCAGAAATAGTAACATACGTATTGATCCTTTGATGGTAGCTGCATGATTTGAGTATATGAATCACACTGATATTGAATCGGGCATAGCGACTCTGCAATTGAATATCTTCCTGCTCTTTGGCGGAATTCCAAACATTGAGACTTAGTGTAATGTCATATTTACTAAATTTTTTTCTTTTTTTTTTTTATTGTGGTCAAGCGGGAACTACCATCTTAACTGATGATAATGGGATACGATCGCCTCCTTTTGCTAACTGTGAGGGAGACATCAAACTCACGCCTCGCCCCAGTCGCTGCCGAAGAAAACGCCCCGGGCATCGGGAGTCACAGGGCATTTCCAGACACCGTGGGCGCGGGCTCACTGAAGACGAGCACTGGGTAGCTGGCCGTCCCCCCGTCCGGTAAGGACTAAGCCGCCGGTGCATAGTGTTCCACGCGCGAAAAACTGAAGGGGCTCATCAGGGCCGATACCTACTTGGGCTTTGGGAACGTTTGAAAAAGCGACCGTGGTGGACCCAGGTGAGTTTTAGTCAGTAAAAATCTAACGCACCCTCTCGCTACACCCTAGAGTGGGAGAAGTCATATTTACAAAGAAAGAAAAATAAAAGAAATTAACGAATAGTCAACTGAAACTGTTTACTTAGTTTTCTTTTTCTGTTAAGTTTTTCTTTTTTTGTTGGTCTTTTATTTTTATCTTTTTATATTTATTTATTTTATTTTAAGTTAAGTATTTATAGATTAAGTTTTATTTTATTGTTGTTTGCCCTGTGCGAGTCTCAAATAAATGTTTTCTTTCTTTCTTCCTTTTCTTTCTTTCTTTTTCGTAAGTTTGTGGTGGGCCACTATTTCACACGATGCTACTCGTATAATACCGACAAAAGAAAACGACGAAAGTGCACCAACCCTAACTAAACAATACCTACCTACCAGCGTCTGTCATAGCGTGATGATAAGCCAAGCTAGCTACGTTTATCTGTAAGTAATCATTTCGCGAACAATACTAATTGAATCAATCATAATGCATTTGGCACGGGTACGTAATCTTGTGATAATATTGTCAAGTAGGACAATATGAAGTGGACACGGATTCTTATATTGCTTTCACAAATACCAAGAAACATTATTTTAAGTTATCTTTGTTTCCTTTTCTTTTTAGGTTTCCGTACCTCGAAAGGAATAACGAAACCCTTATCGGATCACTTTGTTGTCCATTTGTCTGTCCAGACCCTTTATCTCGGGAACGCGTCGAGGAATCGGGTTGAAATTAAAACCATATACTCAGGTCTGCGGTCCCTTGAAGTTACGAAAAAAACTAAACTTCTTGTTAACGAAAAAACGACATAAACGGTTGTATCTTGCGACCGTTTATGTCACAAAAAACGTATATTTCGACACTCTCAAGGGAATCAAAATTTATAGGTTCCCATTGACCTAGAATCCCGAAATTTAGCTTGAAGCAAGGTATCGTAGCACAAGTATAAGATAAAATCTGAAAACTGTAAATTTTTAGATAAGTACGTCACAAAAAAAAAACTTTTTTTGCGACTCGAAAAATCTTAGTATCTCAATGCGGAAATTGAACTGTTTTCATAGATAAGTTTGTACGGAAACTTCAGTGCGCGAGTCCGACTCACACTTGCCCGGTTTTTTTTTTAAACAAAGGTTTGCTCCACACTAGGAATTACTGCAGTATCTTGGATGCGCTCACAAATATGTAAACTCACATACACAAGACGCCCAGACCCTGATCTGGACATCTATCTGCAGACCATGCAAAATTGTGCACTTAATTCTCCATTCAAAAATGTACATTGTTCAGACAGATAGATATATTCTTTATTGTACACCAAAAATAGAAATTACATTAGGAACTTAATATTAATATGGTGTCACAATGGGCGGTCTTGTCGCTAAAAGCGATTTTTTACAGACAACCTTTGGATGGATTTGACATAGAAGGAGAAAAAAGATACGCAGGTAGTTAATTTCATATAATACAAACAATATATAATGTATAAATATATATATATAATTATAAAAATAGAGAAATTATGTACGTAATGACGACATTCAAGGGGAAAGTTAGTGATCTTTAACCATACAGTTTCAATACGGGGATCTGCAGCGCAGTAGACACAGTATAAAGAAATGTTCTGTGGCAGTAGCCAATAGCTCAACCGCTTTGATAAACCTATTCTGCCCTCAGAATAAAAATACGGTAACTCAATAAAAATAAGTTTCGAAAAACAGGGATTTTGTTAAAAAATAATTTCTGTCTTCAAAGTCCCGCGGCTTCATCCGTGTGGAATGTTGATAAAAAGAAACTTAAATCTTTTTCTTTACTGGGGTAGTTTTTACAAATTAAAAGTTACTTACGTGTTTCCTTACAAATTATAAAACAAAGTCCCATCGGCGTCTGTTTGTATGTTCGCGATAATCTCAAAAATTACTGACCGGATTTTAATGAGGTTTTGACCAATAGACAGAGTGATTCATGAGGACGGTTCAGGTCTAAAATACGTATATTATAGTAGCAAAAGTTGTGAATTACAAAGAATAGTAACACCCGTGCGAAGCTAGGACTGGAAGCTAATATAAAACAAGTTGATCTATGAATAGTGTTTTCTTTTTATTGTTTAGGGGTTTTTCGACTAGCCTGCCTGGTGCAAAAAGTTTTAAGTTTACTGACGTAAAGAAAAAAAAAACGAAACGAATTTAGACAATTTTGAGATACCTCTTCTTAGTCCGAGCAACCCTCGTGTTCTATACTCTAAGAAATTTAAGTTGAGTTCTCCCAAACCCTAGCCTAAAATCTTGCCAAAAATTAAGTTCTGCCAGTTCCAAACTCCAGATTCCAATTCAACAACCAAAGAGGCTAAATGCCAACATAGTGTAATGTGCCTTTCAAATCTGTGCTTCACTAGGTTTCGGGAAATAGTCAGTGACTGATTAAGGGCACATTCTTGAGCGACCTGCAACATCTAGAATGTTGAAACATAGGACTTTACTCCCCGTGCCTCGGAAAGCACGTTAAGCTGTTGGTCCCTTGTCATTCGTAGACCTTCGACAGCCGCCAGAAACTCTGACCATCAGTCTATCCAAGGAGTATCGTGTTGCCCAGTAACTGGGTTGTGGAGGTCTGATAGGCAGTCGCTCCATGTAAAACACGGGTATTCAGCCGCATCTAGTTAGATTGGAAGCCGACCCCAAGCCAGTTGGGAAAAGGCTGGAGATGATGAATCCCATTGAATAGCATAACATTGGTAACATTTTTTAAACTCACCGCAGGGCAGGGACCACCTTAATTTCCTTTTAGGGTTCAGTAACTCAAAAGGAAAAAACGGAACCCTTATAGGATCACTTTGTGGTCCGTCCGTCTGTCTGTCAAGACCCTTTATCTCTGTATCGAGTTGAAATTAAAACCATATACTCAGGTCTGCGGTCCCTTGAAGCTGTGAAAAAATCAAACTACTAAGTTAACGAAAAATAAGATACGGCCGTTTATGTTGCAAAAATCGCAAAAAACGTGTATTTAACCACTCTCAAGGGAAACAAAATTCATAGGGTATTTCCCATTGACCTAGAATCCTGAAATTTGGCGTGAAGCAAGGTCTCATACATAATTATAGGAAAAACTCTGAAAACTGTATAGGTAAGTTTGTACGGAACCCTTAGTGCGCGAGTCCGACTCGCACTTGCCCAGTTTTGTTAATTTCGCTTTTTCTTTCCCTCAAAAAAAAAAACAAAAAGAAAACAAAATATCCAAAACAATTACCAACCTTACTCCAAATCCTTTATGGTATATTATATAGTATATTAACATTACAACAGCATCATTTTTAATTAGATTCTCATTATTTTTTTATCGATGACCTTTCTATTGCGTTCAAGGTACATTCGAGGCTGACTCATTAGTTCACGGCAATGTTTTCTTGTTTAGGTGTTTTGTTTTTTTATTTGAAACTAGTATATTTTATTGTGACGAGTTCACTCGTTCGTGACTCTACGTGCGTCCTAGCGGTCCCGGCAGACGTTGTTCTGCCCAAAAGCGGGATTTAGTAAAAAAAAAAAATTACCCTACTCTACCCTACTCGTTAAAATGTACCCTATGTCCGTCTCCTGGTTCTAAGCTACCTCCCCACCAATTTTCAGCCAAATCGGTTCAGCCGTTCTTGAGTTATAAACAGTGTAACTAACACGACTTTCTTTTATATATATAGATTAGGGCAATAAGACAGAGTTGCCGCCTTCAGCGAAGGAGTATTGGTGCACACGTGAGTCACGTACGCAGATCTGGGCGCGTCGGTCTCCATACATTTTATATGGCAACTAGACTTGCAGAGCTACATTAGATCCACGCCACGCAACGCGCCGCTACGTACAAATCAGGCGTGGTCCACGTGTGCGTCGGTCTAGTGTAGTTCTCGCTTAATGCTAGCGAAATAGACGACCGCATATGTGAGAAAAAGGACGTCCTCAAGCCCCAGCCGGCGACCACGGTAGGCGCGGGCTTGCGGACGTCGAGCAATGGGTAACTCGCCATCCAGTAACCGTCCGGACCAAGCCCAAGTCGTCGACGGCGCGTAGTGTTCATACGCGTAGTCGTCAACGCGCGCCTCAAAGAGATGTTAGTAAAATCGCAGGAGCCCAGTAGGGCCGATGCCCGCTACGGAATGGAATAGAAATTTCATAAAAGGAAGCCCATGGTCTTACAAAGCATAGCGCAACTGTAGGACACAAGTGTGTCAGTTAAAGTCCGGCACGGCCTCCCGTTCCACTATAGAGCGGGATGATTTCCAACCTTAAAAAAAAGGGCCGTGAGATGAAGCAGTCACCACCTCACGAAGCAGTAAAATGAGCGAAGCTGGTGGCGGAAAGTGTGAGGGAAGGAACAAAGGACATCTTCACGCCCCAGCCGCCGCAGATTTCCCGGGAGTAGAAAATCGCAGGGTGATTCTCGGTCACCGTAGGCGACCACAGACATAATCTTGGCTTTGGCTTTTGTAGTTGATGCCTGATATTCTACAGAATAAAACATGGTAGACAGCAAATTGATTTAAAAATTTAATTATGACAAAAATTTTGGCCTAATGAAAAATAGTTAAAAAGATAATGCTGTCGCTTCTTACACCATCATCATCATCATCATTTCAACCAAAAGACGTCCACTGTTGGACATAGGCCTCTCCCAAGTTTCGCCACAATGAACAGTTCTGTGCGTCTCGCATCCATCGGATTCCCGCAACCCTTACCAGGGCATCGGTCCACCTAGAAGGAGGCCTTTCAACGCTGCTAGCTTCTTACATAGTTTGTGTGCGTATTCCCAGCAGAAAAGTGTCGAATTTTTAATTTCAGTTTAGCAGATATTTAGTGTATGACGTCCTGTAAATGTGTATGGTAAGTTCTGATTTTTGCATCCAGCCATTCGGCAGATATTCAACAAAAACTGTTTCCGCCAGGACTACGGCTTTCCCAGCGGAACATTTTTTTTCTATGGACTTACAAGAAAAAAGATACATACAATAATTAGTGTGTAACAAGAGGTAAATGTGTATGTATAAATGAAATTTGTGTGTCTTATAATTACGAAGATATTCAAGTTGCCGCTGCGGTGACGTTTGGTTATTTGATGAAAATCATATAAAACGGTTTAGTGCAGAGTTGTCCTTTATTACGCACGTTGCTTTGAATGTGTGTGTAAAAACAGAATTTGAAAAAAACACACCGTTCAGAAGATAAACTGTAAAATTCTAAATATCTGCTAAACTGAAACTAAAAAATTCGCCACTTTTCCGCTGGGAATATGCACACATAGTTTAAAAAAATAATTATAACGTCTCACCAGCCAGTAGCCCATCATCCGGAAGTTCTGACAATTAACTGCGAAACGGCGCCGTTCGTGTTACAGTAGCCATTACAAGCATGACACAGATAGATATAGTCTTTTGTACACCATAAGAAACTGGGCAAGTGCGAGTCGGACTCGCGCATTGAGAGTTCCGTACAAACTTACCTATGAAAACAGTTCATTTCCCGAATTAAATTTCGAGATATTTCCGAATCGCAAAAAGTTTTTTTTGTGACGTAACTTCAAATTTACAGTTTTCAGATTTTTTCCTATACTTTTACTATGAGACCTTTCTTCATGCCAAGTTTCAGGATTCTAGGTCAACGGGAGCCTATGAGTTTTTATTCACCTGAGAATTTCGAAATATTTTCAGCGACATAATCGGCCGTATCTTTTTTTTTTCGTTAACTCAAGTTTGATTTTTTCACAACTTCAAGGGCGGTCCCTTGAAGTTGTGAAAAAATCAAACGAGTATAAGTACTGAGTATAAGTTTTAATTTCAACTCGATACCTCCACGCGTTCCTGAGATAAAGGGTCTTGACAGACAGACAAACAGACAGACGGACAACAGTGATCCTATAAAGGTTATTTTTTTTTCCTTTTTCCGTAACCCTTAAAAATACAGTTGGGGCTTAGAATTAATGATGTGTAACAACGGGCAGTCTTATCTTTAAATGCGATTATTTTACAGACAACCTTTGGAAGGATTTGACAGAGTAAGAGAAAAAAATATGCAGGTAGTTCGTGGTCAGCTAGTGAAAGCCCAGGCGTCCTGAGCTGCAGGGCAATTACCGGCCACGTAGTAGCGTGAGCTGTCGGTAGCTTACCATCCGTTAAGGACCAAAGCCCGAGTCGACAGCGCCTCTGTACTGACAAAGTGGCAATGAAAACACATGAGAGAATGGTTGTACAGTTTTGAAGAATGCAGGAAGACAATAATATCAGCATCACCAGCAAGACTGCACCGTCGACTTTACTTATTGCTATGTATTATTGTTTTTTATTGTAGTAGGTGTACTTTTGGGCACACTTACCGATACCGCGATTCAGTGTTTTGGCTTTTAGTTCCTATGTGACGACCATAGATGTCACTACCTGGTTTAATCCACAACAGCAATCATCTTCCGTTATTTTGTTGTATAAAACCATTAACTTGAAGTGACACTACTAACTTACCCACTTGACATAATTATAATGGGAATAGCTACTTATTTTCGCGCTTGAACGCAGATTTTGTTTTGATTAGGACATGTGACGAGAAGGAATGAAACGCATGTTACTAAAAGACTTATAAGTATACATGTGGATGGATGGAGAGGGAGACGGAAGCCAAAGAAAAGATGGATGGACTGTGTGAGGAGCGATATGAAAGAAAAGAGAGTTAGTGACAGCGTGAGGTGTGATAGGACAGAATGGAAGAACAAGACGTGTTGCGCCGAACCCCGAATAAAACGGGACTAGGGTATGAAGATAATGACGCAAGTTTTGAGTCCACGGTCATCAATGCATATTGCTATAGGTACAAACCAGACATATGTGTATTATGTATACTGCGATTTTCCTGTGTTATTGCTCCACATTGCCGAGCAAACGAGTACTTCATGTTGATAACAGCGACAATGCACTTGTGGGTGTTGGTATCAATAGATATCGAAGAGTACGTACTTTCAGCACGTTGAAATGTGCTGAGCACGTTACAATTCAGTAAGGTCGCTCTCTGACCATCCTTTCAACAGTCAACTTCAACTTCAAATCTTCATTGATGGCATTTGTAAAAGAGAAACCCCAATTTTGCCAATAACACGTGCGAACTGTCCATCAAAGAGTATTTAGCGTAAATTAACAGGAAAATAAATATAAATCTGTATACTACATTAAATTTCAAAATAAAAGAATTTCTTCGCAGATGCAGACCGACATTATGACCACAGATAATAAGCACGATTACCAGTCGCGCCACATGAAGTGCCAGGGAACATAATACTGTCTAAAATCTAAGAGGCACCAAGTGCTAAGCCATATTCTCCTGTCAAATAGAATGGGAAAAAAGAGCCCCTTTTCACAGTTCTGACAGATAGAAAAATAGGTACGCGGCCAAAGAAATCGATTACTACAATATCCGAATCAAGTGATTTCTTTGTATTTACTAGGGCGGTTCGATTAGTACTTTGAAAAGTGACAATTTATTTCTCAACATAGTCTCCCTTTTAGCTCGATGCACTTAATCCAGCGATGCTCCAACTTCTTAACCAGTCTGAAAAGTACGTTTTCTAGAGGTCTGCAAAGTAGGCTTCTGTGGTGGCGATAACGTCCCCATTTGAATCAAATTTCTGCCCAGCGAGTGACTTTTCTAAGTTTGGAAACAGAATGAAGTGGCGCGGGGCCAAATCTGAAGAATACGGAGGGTGGGGCAACAGTTCGTAGCCTAATTTGACCGTGGCGACGGCACGGCGGAGGTGTGAGTCGGTACGTTGTCATCGTGGAAGAGCACTTTTTCTTCGCTAAATGGGCCGTTTTTCTGCAATTCTGCGTCGAATCAGCCCAATAATTCAGCATAATGGAGCCTTGTGATTGTTTTGTCATTCTCCAGATAGTCGATGTAGATCACACCTTGTGAATCCCAGAAAACAGTGTCTTCTTGTTGAGAGCTACTCTCAAAATTGACCACTGTTGAGAGGCCACCTGAATTCGTAGCGGTTCATACAGACGCTGCAATCAGGATGATGAAGAGGTTAGATGGAGATCGCTCTGCAGGCTTTGCTGAATTTAATAAGACTGGGAAGAGGGGTGTATTTACAGTAACATAAACTTTTGAGTCAAGAGGCTAGGTTTATTTAAAATTATTTAACTCAATGACGAGCTAAAAATTCAAAATAGTTTTTATTTCACATAGGCCTACATGAGCACTTATAAAACGTAAGAAGCTAGTGCACGGTTCCAACTGGTCGTTTCCTATGGATAAGAACCGGCAAGTTAGTGGTTACTCTTTCCCAGTAACAAAAATAGTTGCGTCCAGAAGCTAGGCTTATTTAACTTAGTTCAACTAGCTGATAAGCTAGGTACTGTGGCGGATTAAGCCAGCGCGGGGTCTGTAGCAAATTTGATCAAGGGGGCCCTGTGTAGACCTATTATTCTCATTGTTATTCTCAATCAACGATAACCCTGGATTTTAAGATTGAGCAAGAAAGTACAGTAATAAAGAAGAGATTGACTATCATGTTCAATGAAATAATCAGCTGAGCTCTCTTTGAATTATTTTTTATTGCGTTCTAGTGCAGGATCCCCGAACTCACGGGGCCCCCGAATGCGCGGGGCCTGTAGCATTTGCTACATGGCTAATTTGCCACTGGCTAGGTACAAACAGCTGTATCAATCGGGCATGGCATCCCTCACACATTAAAATACATAAGAAAAATGAGTAACCGGTTGATGATACTGGCCGTACTTGCAATCCCTATCATTCTGCAGAGCATGTGTGAAGTATCCGGCAGTGTAATGATTGTAAAAATCCCCTTGCACATATACATTGCGTAGTTTCCGATAGCTCCGGGAATACCATATCCTGTCAATGGATAAAAAAGGTCCGTTTTTTTAATAATTATAGGTACCTACATTCCGATTTTTTAATTAGTACAAAAAAAATTGGGCTCTATCTTTACCTCTTACTGATAATATTTATGTACCTAGTCAAAAGCTCTCAAAACGGTGAAGGAAAACATCGTGAGGAAATCGGCATGTCCTAGAACCAAAAATTCGAAGACATTTGACATCCACCAACCCGCACTGGGTCCGCGTGGTGGATTACGGCCCATTCCCTCTCCTAGAGAGGAGGCCTGAGCCCCAACAGTGGGAACATTATAAGGTCGATTATGCTAGTCAAAAGTAAAAAAAAAATGAAATACCCAAATTGTCCTCGAAAATTTGTATATAATTGGTAAATTTATAATTGAATTAATCATTCATAACAATTGCTACTAGAAAATACTACGCGCAGTGTTTTTCTATACTTAGCTTTTTATTCATAATCGATAACCCTCTAAAATATTTCCATAGATTGAGTGACATTTTGGGATATAAACAAATGCTAATAACTTGGCTGTTTACGAATATTATTTATTGAGACTTTACTTAAATAATAACAAGACCTTTTCTTATAAGCCCTTTAAGTATTTGTACAATTAATAACTAGTGGTGTATAAATCAGTGCTTGAGTGTGATCCCGCCTGATGGTAAGCAGTGATGCAATCGTTGAAGGTGAATCACACTAGTTTATTAAGAGCCTATTCACTCGACCCTTGAAAACACCAAAATTATTATCGGACGGGAAGACCGCAGCAGGCTAATTGTTCCAATCCTTCGATGTACGCGATACAAACAACGAGATGAAACGCTTAGTCCGGACCGTAGAGGTGTTAACAACGTTAGGCTGGACACTCGTCGTACGTCGGGTTGTCCGATGGTAGAAAGGTGATGGCTGAATGATCATTTAATTCGATGAATGGTCATGTACTTCCTGCACATACTCTTCAAAATGCATCCTGTAAAATACCAAAAGGCTGGCTACCCTACGCCTGTGCTCCAGGCTGTGTAGATTGGTGTTAACCACATCTGGATCACCAATTAGCCCTCTTCGCACGCCTTGCCACCGAGTCCAAAGATTGATTTCCCTCAAGTTATATATACTACAAACCAGCCCCCAATCAGAGTGGCATTATCTGTGATACCGTGATCAATCTACCCACAATCGGTCACAGCAGATAATAGTACTATAAAAACTACGGTTTATCTGCTGGTACATAGGGAGTCCGCGAGAGTTTAGCAGGTGGGAGACAATAGCCATTGCTCATAAAATCTTTGTGGAACTAGATATTGCGATATTGCCACACTTCTTAGACTCCATAGGCACTTCCCACCTTGCTCACGAGACGGCGTTGCAGTCGGCAGTTTGGTTTAGGAGTGCAAAGTGACAATACATTGTCGTGCCCTGTTAGTAACTTTTTTAATTTTAGATATTTGATTTCTATTTATTACTGTGAATAGATTCCAAAATGTAATTTATATACATCGTAAGTGTTATTATTCTAGTAACATTTACGGCAGATAGATTTTGCTTAAGTGTCACAGTCTTTTGTAAAAATGTAATGATGGATAGCTTGGGGTGGGGTGGGAGACATTACCCTGATGTCGGGAGGAGACTTTACCCAAGGTAATCTCTCCCGATTGCTTCTCTCTCAGTAGCTGTAGAACTGCCTCCACGATCGAATTACCTTCAACATCTACCTACTGTATAACGTCAGTCAAAGCCTTCAACATCAGCATCATTATTCATAAATGGAATACTATATAATGAGGACTCTAGAGACTCTCTCCAATTCACCATCAATTTTGACTGAGGAGGAATCTGAGCAAGCAATTGCAATAATAAGACACAACGATATGACAACGTTGGATTTTGATTCACGACAAAAACCAAAAATAGTTTTACTCTCATTATTGTAAAAGTAACTATGTTAAGAAATATAACTGTGATACTAGTTAATCCCTCACTTATCTCAAGATACTCAAAGTACCTTAATTGTATTCTCATTTATTTACTACTTATTACTATGTGCCATATTTTTATGATTAAATTCCGTATAGAATTACAATTTGTATTTATTATTTTGCTTATTTTAAACCTGGGTAAAGGCACCCTACTTGGGGGGTTAAGTCTCCCACCCAGGCGGGAGATATTAGCCAAATGTCACTTTTGTTAAAATCTTTAATTACTCATAAATTGATAATGATATGTTAAAATTTCTTAAGAGGAAATATAGCTAAATAATACAGCTTATGATACAATTTACAAAAAATAGCGATTTGTAAGTAAAGAAAAATTTATGAGCATTTTAGTGGACGGCGGGTATACTCTCCCGGACTCCCCCTACTGCAGCGCAATAATTTATAGCCGATACTGAATTGGCGCAGTATAATCAATTGTTACTAATTGGTACGCTGCTTTTAAACATTTCTTAGTCCAACGTATAATTTTAGGCTGTGCTTTTAGAGAATGAGTGAAAACCCATCTCTAGGTTTCGTTTTGCTTTGGTGTTCATTTCTGTCCTCTTGGTGCAATATGATGACCAATGATGAAAAAATGGCCCCAAAAGATGCCTGCCCAATATTGTGTTATAGGCTGATACGAACTTAGCACATAATAAATTTTGTAATGAAATATTATACATAGTAGTCAGATAAGTGAAATTTGGATAATTTTATAGGTAGGGCTCTATAATCTGAGAGGTAGGGTCACTAACAAACAATTAGGCACGATTATTCTGGGCTGTGTCGTTAAAAACATGGGAGTTATGGTTATCAGTTTTGGTCGGTAACCACCCATTTCAAGGCCACATAAGCAATGCATTTCAAGCTATTTTAAACCGAGTCATAAAATTAGGGAACGTTTGTAGCGAAGCCAAATAGATTTTTTTTCATTTACATGGGCATTTCGTACTTGATACGGGAAAATAAAATAAAAAATCTATATGGTCTTAACACATTGTATTTATTTTCAGTTTGTCTTTGAGAAAGTACAATAACATCTTAAACTAAACAATGTTTTCAGGCACATTTCAGTTGTCCCTTAAAATACTTCACACTCAACAATATAAATAAACATCTTTTCAACATGATCGCCTTACAAATAATAATAAAAAAATCTGAATGTAAGTATACTACCCGCATTTTTAACAAATAATCACAGATATTACAAATTAATTACAATATGACTAACATTTAAGATATGATGGCATTTTATAAATACTTTAACTTAAATTTAGCAACAAACTTGTAAGACACATATTTTATGTCAAAAAGCACTAATACATTCTAAAACGACGGTAAGCACTTAACAATAAGAACTAATTTTAATTTTGTAATAAAGCTCAAAATAATATTTTCAACCGGTTTTAAAATATTCAAAACCCTTGTTTCTTCAATGTCTGTAAATAAATCTCACAAGAGCTAAACTCATAATATTAGTCTATACACAAGCTTGCTTTAACAATACCTCGTCAATTTTAAAAAACAAACCAAGAATAATGGGCTCACTAAACTTTAAAATAAAAGTGGAAAAGTGCCTTAAATATTTAACAATGGCAACGGGTGACGTAATCCAAAGGAAATTCTCTTTTCAAAAGCTTTGGACAGCGTCATTTTTCTGTGAACCTGTGATTTATAGTTTTCAAACGAAATTGGATCCGAAATCCATTTCCAATGACTTATTATCGCGTTCGGATTTCGAATTCCTCCATTCTAGATTTTATTGATTGAAAAGAATTATTGAAAATACTTAAAAGTTTGTTGCTAATCAACACTATAACCGCATAAAAGCAAACGACACACTGCTGTGGGAATCAGCGCGTTATCTACATAACTCTTAGTCTATCCTTATAAAAATACGTTAACATATAACATACAAAATGTACTTTATGTATTTACAATATCGCAACCAACAACTCCTTACACAGAAATCAGTCGAAAATCTAGCGTTTACATGTTGTATACTATCTGCCAGAACAATTGGCACGGCGAATCCCTATCACAAGGCAGCTTTATTCAGTTCACAATATTACATTTATATATATCGTCTGTGACTTTAAAAATTAAGGTTCTATGGTTTTTGTTCAAAGGATCCTTCAAGCAGGATTTATTGTGTAGCAATGTCAATCTTTAAAGAAGAGTGTTGGTACCCGTTCAACAATTTAAAATCAAGATACCAGAGACTAGTCATCGTGATTTGCTTTGTTTTTCGCATAAGTAATTAAATGGTTTCTTCATAAAATTAAATTCTCAACAATAAGTCCAAAATCTTTAGGATTTAACCACGTGTTTCTGTAGTGCAACTGTGCAAACCAATCCCATACATTTTGACTTTTTAAACACCTTCATCGCTGACAGTATGTATGTCACTTTGTCCATATCTTTCACTCTTAACTCTTTTTCAAGAATTGACATCGCTTTGTTAGCTGTTTTCCAAAACCAAAGAGCTTGGAAACCAATAAATGGTGTTAACATATACATACGTAACATGTACATCGTTTATTTCTAACACACTTAGATACAGGCTTATATTAAGTTAGATTCTACTTAACTGATCAACATTTTTGTTCTATACTATAGACTCTTTTTATTCTAATTAATAAAAAAACGGTATACTTTCAGTTTTATTTGATACGACTCTCTTTGAAACCCTTCCCAAGTTTGTTTGCAGGCAACTGATTGCTATGTCCGTGTCATTTGTATTTATGATTATACACACTGTCGTCGTATCTACCATATCATTATCCTTATTTCTATAATAATTTATCACGCAATGTGGCAAGGCGACATTATGAATAAAACCTCCAACTGTGGAATCAAGGGACAATATGTCATTTTCAAATTACAGGCTGTTGTGTTGCAAATAACAGGCATGTGTCAGTCAATATAGACATATCACACATATATGTGTTAAATTCGAAACGTTATTTTTCGAGTAGTTTCAAAAGCGTTACTTTGAGGTGACCGTTAATGAAGTTTCAAGTAGACAAAAATCAAAGAAGACGAATAATAAAGACACTGTCTACCCAGAGCAACAGTTATAGAAAGATTCGTAGCATTAGATCATGCCAGTTGTTCCCGAAGAGTTACGCGGAGGCGTATCTATGGTACACCACTTTTTGATCTTAAGCAAGTAATAGGTCTCATATTACTTTGGACACTTAAGTCAATATTAATATTGTTACAATGAAATCAATGAGTCCGGGCTGCTACTAACAGATCTTTAATCGACTTTAGCAATAATACCGCCCGACTAGAGACTAATGCTCAGTAATAGAACCAGAAATAGTTCCGTTCAACACGTGTCCCTAATTTCCACAATCTAAGTATAAACCTATTTACTGTATTGGACTTGACACGTGTTGGTAGCACGCCAGGGCCTAGCTTACATAGTAAATGTTTCGTTACATCACGAAATGCAGTTCAGGGCGACCAGGGACGTTTGTTACTGTTAAGTAGGGCAATGTTTCAAGATCATGTTTCTGGTCTGGTAGAGATTTGGTGTTTTGTTTTCTTTTTTCAAATTAGTTGTCTTGGCAATGCAGCTTTTCTGTTATAGGTTTTGAAAGGCCCTTTTCCCAGCAGTGGGAGAACATAGGCTTAGTACAATGCGTTCTAAATAAGAATAGGATCGATTGTCAAATCGAGGAATTATTATGGTAAGTAAAACATGATTTTTAAAAAAAAAAAATTTTATTTACGAATGTGAACGAAAAAAGTTTGATCATAATCCAGTTCTTCAATTTTGCTCATCTCTGGGTTATTCAATTTTGCTCAATTTCTTGCGATTTGACAGTATGACGTTACGTCACAACATGGCAATCGATTCTATTCTTATTTGGAACGCTTTGTACACTAAGCTTTGCGACTGACTTTAGAAGTTATACCAACATTCTCAAAGAAGGTCCTAATTTTATTTTCGAAACACAAAAAAAAAATTTTTTTTTGAAAAAAATCTATTCTCTTAGTTTGAAAGGACCAAAAACTTTGTTGCATGTGTCAACGGCACTAGGTTTATTTGAAAGAGTCTCAAGTTCTCACAAAAAAATGAGTGTCACAATAAAGTAAGCAATGAATGGTTAACACTTGTCTTGCACTATATACATGTTACAACGATGTTTTAGTGGCATTCGCCGTTGTGAGAACAAAACATATGTCACAGTTTATTATTAGCGTTTCCTTATGGGTTATCCGGTTTTAGTTTTAGAACAAAAGCTATATTTTTTTGTGACAACGGCATGCACTTGCATTATACTTACTATTTTTCTTTTTACAAAATCATTAAAATCCCAGAGATGTTTTTTTTTTTTTATTGTGAATATTTCAAGAAACATTGCCACTTAACTACTACTAACTATCACTACTTAAACATTGCTTCAATGTATGTAAAGATTGAGGGGAATTTTTATATATTTAAAGGAATTTTAACTTGAAGTTATGTTCGGTTATACTGTGAAACCATGGTGGCACTGCTAACCGTGGTTACAGTATGATTGCTCAACCAATCGGTCGCCTGATGCCACAACTCGACTCTGACCACAGACTGCTTTAGCGGCAAAGTTACATTTACGCCACCGAAATCTCACGTAGTTAATCCCAATAGTTTTAAGATTTTTGTAGGTCTACAGAGTCTACTGTTCCAGATTACTAGCTCTTAGAAGTAAGGGATACTTATAAAGAAAAACTAAAAGGTAACAAAAAGCTTCACCAAATTGGCCTTTAACCGCCCTTGATATACAGTTTCCGGCCAGCACAAGAGCCGCAGGCGCAGTTATCAGAACATATCTTAAATTCTGTGCCAATGTCCAATGTCCAAAATTTATCATTTATAGTTATTAACATTTGGAATTGTAACCAATGTCAATGGTTAATGGTTTAGTGGGTAGTTGGAAGTTTCGAATTAGACAGGAGAATGATCACTTTATTAAATAGCTAATTTTTTCTGTATATTTCTAATTTTATGGTCAAATATTTGGACGATATTGTCATGATCGATTTTGATTATTGAACGTGTATCACAAGCACCTAAATTCAATAATTATGAAGTCTGAAAACGTACAAAAGGCTGCTGGGACCGCTTGAATCCATAAATAAAAAAACAGGTTTTGAGCCCACAGCATTACATAGACCATAGTCATTATTAGTAAGTACGTAACTTGTTTGTAAGTCAACTTCTACAAGTTCTGTTGAATGAGCAGTTAATGATTATGTCAACGAACTTAAACATGGCAGTTGGGATAGAGTGGATGCAGAAGCAAACTGGGTGATGTGGTAAAACTTAGAAAAGGCCTATGAGAATATTATATATTTATTAAATTATATTATAACACATTAACAGACGCGTCCAAGACGATGTTATAACGAACACATAAAATATAAATAGACACACAACACACATACTACAGACGAATACATAATATATTATTCATATCCCACACAAGACAGTCTATCAAATCAGGCAAGATCTGTCATATCCAGGTTTTGTGCAGGCCATTATGTCTCTTTTTCCTCTATATAAAAACCAGCTTCTTCCAGCGGCTTCGCCCGCGTAAAAGAAGGTTTTTCCATAGTACCTTTGAAACCCCGTTTCATCCCTTTAGGGGATGAATTTTGAAAAATCCTCTCTTAGTGCTCGCCTACATCATAAAAGGAAGCCTTGTGCAAAATTTCATGTTTCTATTTTTATATTTATAGATAAAACCATAAATGATGTATGATATGCTCATAGGCATATGTTCATAGGCCTAACAATGAACATTATATTGATTCTAATAATTCAATTAAGGGTTTTCTGGCAAGAAAAGACAAAAAACGTCCAGTTAAAAATTACTCGTACGCGTATCATACTTGATCGTACCTGTACACGGTCGTTTCGAAGAGCAATACTTGTAACAACCTTATCTACAAATTCTATGAAACATGCAGCACGTCAGGATGCGTTTCTGCAAAAACTGCTGACGAATATCATAGTCAGAGAAAACTTGGAACACAAGCCAAAATGAACTCACTAACTAAGTCGGTGGTGTATGAATTTTTATGGTAACTATCTTCGGTTCAGTCAGTTCAGCAGTAATTCAGATTTATGATATCACTGACTGAAGCTGGCAGACGAGTTTTATTTTGACAGAAACGGTGTTTATGTTGAATACTGATTTGTTTGTGTTTCTTACGACTTCTTACGCCTTTGAAGATTTTTCTTGTAGTTACTTTTTTAGTCAAAACAATAAACATGATAAAGAAATAGATGTTGTAAACTTTCAAGTAGCTAAGGTAGAATTTTGTCATTGACGTGACTGTCCCAGACGATGGCTTGACTTTTTAAGAAGCTGACGATAGCTCAACAAGCAATATACCACAGCCACACATCGGTTGAAAATATTTAAAAAGTTGCTCATCGACTAGAAGACATCGAACAGAAGAAAAGGAGCTCACAAGGAATAGAAAACTTAAAACCTCTGCATATCATGAAGGATTTTTTGGACCGATATTATATAAATTCAAATTCTTTTTATTTTTACATAAGTCTGCATGGGCACTTGTAAAACGTCAGAAGCTAGTGCACGGTTCCAAATGGTCGTTTCATATGGAGAAGAACCGGCAAGAAACTCAATGGAACTCTTTAACCACAAAACAACAGAACAACACAAAAGAACTAACTCAATACTGACTACGCCAAGTGATACGCAACAAAAGCTAATTTCATAAGTATAAACGAAAAAAAAAGCATTACTCATCTCATATGGTATGCGTGTGATTATCGAAGTTTCTTAGTGAGGGTATTCCCTTATGAGCCCTAAAGGATCGAAAGGAATTTTGTGGCAAGGATGTGCTTTATTATTTACGTTATTTTTGTGTAGAATATACGAAAGTTGTTAGGGCGTCTGTTGCTTGTGCGTATAGCTAAGGAGCGGAATTTCCTGCCGGAGTTTTCTGATAGCTACAATCTAGGGGTCTTCTTAATCAAGTCAAGTGAGAATATGTGACTTCTAGGCAAGCGTGATAGTAGTGAATTATCCAAAGGGTACATACTTTAAGGACAAAAAGACCGGAAGTTTCTTCAAATAATAATGCTGTAAACAAATCACAATCAGACGCGTGACACTTCGAAGGTTACAAGTTCAATATATTTGAAACGACCTCATTAGTGCAACAAAAACCGTTTAAGACAGGCCCTTAAATATTAAATCTAGATCATTATAAGTTCGAAGATAGTTTGAATTTCGAATTGGCTTTGTTAAAAATGGTGGTTGGTCTAAAAACAAGTATTACAAGGCTAGGGACGAATAAATGATATTTGTTTTTTTTTATGTTATTATCGTTTGACCTCTATGTCAACGATAAACGATGATGTGATCGACGATGAAGCCAGCTTACCCAGAAGTAACAGGGATTGAATAATCCCTAATTAAAGATCCCTAAATATTAGAAAGAAGTGCTTTTGAACATGCTTATCGAACCATTTTTCGTTTTTCTACTAGAGAAGTCAATCATAGTGACATTATGGTTGGTTGCTTGGTTATGGTTTTTTTTATTATACTCCACGACTTCCTCATGCAAGTTGAGGAAGTCTTGGAGTATTTGAAGGTGAAGACCAACTGGACTCTGAGGGACGTAAGGATGGAAGCGCGCCACGACGTCCACTTCAAGTCGTTCGTGGTACGAGTTCCAACCCAACAGCTACAGACCTTCTTAAAACAGGAATTCTGGCCGAAAGGTGTCGTATACCGACGTTTCCGAGGACGGTTATGCGACACCACGCAGCGAACACGACGCCGACTAGATTACGTATTTAATAATAGTTAAATAAGTTTTATTATTGTTTAAGATTATTGTATGTATTTTGTCTATGGGCCTCTGATGCCTGAAAATAAAATAAAATGATTATTATTATTATGGCGAAACCTATTCCTTTTTCTCAATAATTTGTTGAGGGCAACATGATACTCCTTAGATAAACTAATGGTCTGACTTTCTAGCGTCTGACTACCTTTAACGACCTGTTGATCTTTAAGTGCTTTCCGAGGCACAGAGTTTTAGTAATGTCCTAGGTTTTTGAAAAATTCAGATTGGTACTTGCCTGGTTTCAAAACCACTCACCACTAAAAGAATAAAGCTTTGGAAAGAACATCACCTACCACCATCCGACTTCTTGAAACCTCAAGAACATAACCCGCCTGGTCGCGATTTGCAGTGGTCTTTAAGGAAAGCACTAAATCGGTTGCGCACCCATGTAGGCCGCTGCAAACACAACTTGACGAAATGGGGTTTTATAGACCCGTCGGATACTCAGTGAGAGTGCGGTGCTCCTGTTCAAAACATGAGCCACACATTAGAATGCCCCAAGTACCCATACACCTGCACTTTGGAGGATTTGATGAGTGCCACCAATGCGTAATTTAGCCACCTACTAGGTCTTAAACAATTTAACAATAAGAAGAAGAACACCGCATAAGAGGCGGGTACTTAACCGCTTGGCCATCACGACATGAAATCACCATTAACTTAAAAAACCAACAACGTATATATAAATCCTATTCGAACCACTGACTTCGTTTCAACCCGACCGACCATATAATTTGCCATGCTCGCACATACACTGTAAATTACTAGATCAATTCTTATAATGAGCCATATATCGATTGCTGTCAGTCTGCTGTTAGTTCTTGCAGCACACCCAGTAAAACACGATAATATTGATTCTTTATAGCAAGGCACGATATAAAAAACTTTATTTTACAAACTTATAGCATTGCATAATCAGCATTTTAATGTTCCCACTACTGGGACTCAGGCCTCCTCTCTAGGAGAGGGAATGGGCCGTAATCCACCACGCGGGCCCAAAGCGGGTTGGTTAATGTCATGTCTTCGAATTTTTGGTTCTACGACATGCCGGTTTACTCACGATGTTTTCCTTCACCTTTTTGAGAGCAATGGTGTTGAAATAAATTACACAAATTAATGCGCCAGGCTGGGTTTGAACCCGCGGCCTACAGCTTGTGAGTCGGGGCCGTTACCGATCGGCCACCACTGCTCTGTCTGCTCTCTCTTTCAAACTAATATTGACTGATAAGGGAACATTTTTTGAATTTAAGTGGTTGTTGTAGACTAATTGAGATAAGATCCTCGAATGACTTCCACCTCTGTCGTTTAATAAATAATTAAGTTAAAAGAAATGGATAAACGGCCAATACCTTATATTTTTGACATAATTCATGGCGTTTTTTACGTTGTTGAGCGACGAATGTTTCAAACATGCTCATACGAAGCAATTTCAATTTCTTTTAAAATCTTTCAGATTATAAGTTATTCAGGCAGTACCTATCTATATTAATATTATTAAACTAGCTTCTGCCAGCGTCAAAGTAGATTTCGCCATAAAACTTTGAGCCCTGTTTTATCCCCTTAGTGGTAAATTTTGAATAATCCTCTCTTGTATGTCATAAATGGAATCCTTATGCAAAAATTTTACGTTCCTAGTCCCAGTAGTTTCGGCTGTGCGTTGATGTGTCGGTCAGTTTCTCCTTTTATATCATCATCTCATCATCTTCCTGCCCTTGTCCCGTGTGATTTGGGGTCGGCGCAACACGTTTTCTTCTTCCATTCTGCCCTGTCACTCGTCATACTATCACTAACATCCTTTTCTTTCATATCACTCTTCACACAATCCATCCATCTTTTCTTTGGTCTCCCTCTCCCTCTCCATCCATCCACATGTAAACTCATCTCTTTTATTAACATGTGTTTCATCCCTCCTCTTCACATGACCAGTTTCTCCTTTTATATAATAAACAGATTTGTGTTTTCGTATTCTTATTTGTAATTAATAAACTCCAAAAACTCCTGAACCGATTTTAAAAATTCTTTCACGGGTAATGGTATTTTTTTTTTAGGACTTGGGCATATATTTTCTACTTTACGCGAGCGAAGCCGCTGGTAGAAGCTAGTATTATGTAATTAGGGTGTTGATGTCGTATGCTACATTATTATAGTACTTCCAGTGACAATGTCAGTAGGAGTTGTATGCTATATTGATTTTTTGTAGTTTCCAAGCTTCAATTAACCAATGTTTAACAAACAAACACGTTCATTGATAAAAAAGATAAACTAAGGTACGACAACTAAACTTCTAGGGAATTTTTAAGTGGTTGTGAATGGTCTGATTTGGATAAATACTTTGACTTTGAGAAGTTTTAACCATTTTTCTTTTGAATAGCAGAGTTAGCAATAAGTGGTTCGGTGAAATGTATAGCATCAGATACAGGGCAGAGGAGTATACTCAATGATATACTTAAGTATACTTAAGCCTCTAAAGTCAAGGATCAAATTGATGGAGTATAGCAAAAAACAAATGCCATGATCTTTCTGTCTAACCCATAAATATTGGTTTTAATGATCCGAACCCCTTGTGACCACTTGACTGAAATTTGATTACAGTTACTGTATTCCTTTTGCCTTGATTGGTATCACGTTTCACGTAATATTGGTGAAACACACCTTCAAGGAGAACCAAGGTTGTCGACATAGCACGAAGAATCGCCAAACTGAAGTGGCAATGGGCAGGACACATTGCTCGCAGAACAGATGGCCGTTGGGGCCCAAAGGTTCTGGAGTGGCGACCGCGTACCAGACGACGCAGTGTTAGAAGGCAACAAGGTGGACCGATGACCTGGTGAAGGAGACGCAGTATTGGAAGGCCCCCTAAAAGGTGGACCGATGACCTGGTTGCGAGAATCTGATGGATGCGAGACGCACAGAACCGTTTATTGTGGCGACATTTGGGGAGGCTTATGTCCAGCAGTGGACGTGTATCGGCTGAAATGATGACACCTTCAAGTATGGAAAGAAAATTATATAGGTAAACAGTTATTATTTAAATCCCTTAACCCTTTAAGTCTAAAAAAATTTGGCAAACGAAAAAAAATTGACATAAATTTATACAAGGAGTATTTAGTTACTGGGGCCTTTAGTTCGTTCAGAATCAGTAACTGAATCGATTCCAATAATTTTTACACCATGTTACTTATATTTATTCCCAAAAATATTTCAAAAAGTTCACAAGTTGGACACCACCGACACTAAGTACAAAACAGGTCACGGCAGGTTCTAGCGGACATTAGACACTAGCGCACAGCTGGATGTGGGAGCAAATCAACCCCTCAGTCGCCCGGGTGGCCATGATCATGTATTTGTGCGGCCAACCAGGTAACATAACAAGCTTATAACTTCGTGATTTTTCATCGTACAGTTATGAAATTTTGTACACAGATTCTTTACATAAAAATACTAGACATGTGTTTCGGGTTTCGCATATACTGAAACTAATGTTGTATAACTCCATCCCTTTAACAAGTCAGTTTAGGTCATCAAATGGATCGCGTTAAGAGCTTGTAGTTGGTAGGGCCTCTGATGAGGGGACGAAATATTTTATTGTTAAGTAAATCATCTTTGGAGTATTTATTGTAGAACTAGCTTTTGCCTGCGGCTTCGCTCCCGTCAGCTGACTACTCTAGTCTGCTCTACCCTGTTGGAATATAACAAAAACAAATCTATCCTACTTCAACACTATGGCCTTTCTCTTTCTAACCAATTTGTTGTATTTAATTGGTCTGACCCCCTTGTCGACACTGTCTTGACTGAAATCCCTAGTATGGTTACAGTTACTGTATTCCTTTAGCCTTGCTTAGAAGCACACGTCTCACGTAATATTACTGAAACACACCTTCCAATATAAAGTAAAGGATTAATAAATAGTTATTATTCAAATCCTTAAAACCGTGTTTGCTTTGGTGTCCACCTTAACCCCAACATACCCAACTCTACCCTTATCTACTCTACTCTACCATACTCGAACCTACTACCAATTTTTAAAATTTTTTCTTTCATAAGATCCTTCTCCTGACAATAACAAACACAACAAAAATAATAATAAAAAATAAGTGAAATCGGTCCAGCCGTTCACGCGTGATGGTGTGACCAATGGAAATAGGAATTCATTTTTATATTATATGGATTGAAATTTCGTAAAATTGCCATGGTAAAACAATAGAATATCTACTGAGACAACGATTTTTAAGTTATGAGCTGAAAAATATAGTGGTAACAATATTCCTTCTGCCAGTAAAGGGTTAAAATAATCTTTTTCTTTGGTGTTCACCCAAATGACATTCGCGACCAAGTGCAATGTGCTTTCCGAGGCACGGAGGAATCTCAGGTTTGTGAAGATGGTCACCCATCCACAAACTGACCTCCGCACGCGTTGCTTAATTTTGAGATAGACCCGTTCGGCTGTTTATACTTTAGCTACCTGTTGCTTTCATTTATTTGCGTCGAAGAACAACAAAATAAAATAAATGTGCAAACTTTCTTCAACGCTGAAGTTGATCGAAGCGTGCAAAGACATACCTAACTTGTATTTCTTTGCAGTTTTTTGAAACCCCACAAAATGCCGACACGACCAAAGTTTTTCTTTTGCAATTTCCCCATAACTCGAAAGTTACAGAGTTTTTCTGTTCAAATATTTTTAGTCTGTATTTATTTTTACTGCCAAGGAATTCATACTAATATTATAAATGCGAAAGTAAGTCGTCTGTATGTTTGTTAACTTTTCACGTCTTACCGGCTGAACGGTTTGGATGAAACTTGGCTCACGAGTAAAGTATGCCCTGGGTTAGAACATAGAGTTCTTACTATGTTGGGAATATGTTTTAGATCTATTATATCAAAATGAATCCTTACATCTCTTGGTCACACGATCACGGGTGAACGGCTGGACCAATTTCGCTAATTCTTTTTTTGTTTCGTTTGTTATTGTCAGAAGAAGGTTCATACAAAAGAAAAAATTAAGAAAGATGCGCAGATAATAGAAAATTTCATACAGCTTCGACCACTATCTTTTCGCGTTTGACCGTTCATAGCTACGGCAGAACAAGGTCTGTCGGGTCAGCTAGTTAACTTGCCGTCCGGTAATCGACCGGATCGAGCCCGAGTCTTCGACGGCGCGTAGCGTGGGGGCTCAACAGGACCGAGTCCTACTGGGGCAATGACTACACAATTCTCTTTGTACTGGGTCCATGAGTTGTCCGAAAGAGAGCCCCAGGGTCCTGGAACGTCAGGCAAAGAAGGAACATAGGAGTGGGTCTTAGTCAGTAAAAGTCCAACACGCCCTCCAGCTCTGGAGCGGGAGAAGTAATAATAAAAGCCTGACATTCAGGCGAAGCCACTGGCAGACAGAAGCGTGTTACGTTATATCGGGTTTACGAAGGTCTACAGTGTACCTCGATAGGGTTGCGTGCCTGCATTGCGTGTTATTATAAATACGGTGAAACGTCAATACTATTCAACGATTGTATTAAAAGGTAATGGAATCCAATATTACATGACGTGACGACTGAATTCCCTGAAGGGATACATATATAGGTATATATAATATTAACAGGGGTGTATATCACACCCACATCGCTAATTAAATGTTAATGTCCTAAGGGGGACAAGCCTATTTCCACTTACAAGGAAAACATCCAGATGTGACTACTACTTTATACTTAGTTTTAAGAATTTCTTAGCATAGTTGGCCTTATAATGTTCCCACTGTTGGGACTCCAGCCTCTTCTCTAGGAGAGGGAATGGGCCGTAATCCATCACGCGGGCCCAGTGCGGGTTGGTGGATGTCACATGTCTTCGAATTTTTGGTTCTAGGACATGCCGGTTTCCTCACGATGTTTTCCTTCACCGTTTTGAGAGCAGTGGTGATGAAATAAATTACACAAAGTAAAACGCCTGGCTGGGCGTGAACCCGCGACGAACGACGGACGGACGAACTCATAAGTTGGGGCCGTTACCACTCGGCCACCACTGCTCTCACTCTTAGAATCTCTTAACAAGGAAAATGTTTTTAGGTGAAAGCGCCAGGGTTTTATTTTTGCTGTGGGGTTTTTTTTTGTATTTTGCTGTGTCAGTCAAGCAGCGTCTTAACCAGGGCGGTGCCATCAGTACCCAGGCACAGGGCGCAGTCCCTGATGGGGCGCAGAAATGATCAAACCAAGGCCAAGCTTTGTATCATTAATTTTATAAGAATAAGGTTACTGTTCCTCAACCTGGACGCTTGGGTCGCCACCGTCGATCGCCCCCACGAGGACACGGTGGGGTTCTGCCCAAGCATTATACAATATTGAATAACTTTTTCATAAAATAGCTAATTCAAAGGGATTAGAAGAACTGAGAGGGTAAGAAAATTAGAATTTCGCGGGCTACTTTGGAGCTTCTAACTCAAAAGGGACAAGCTTATTGCTACCAACAACAGTGCCTTGTTGGTGCATAGATCATGATCACATCGAGCATAGATGATTGTCTGCTGAGAATTTCTTAACAGAAAAAAATACTCATTAGGTACCTTAGCAGATTTTTGACCCATTTTTTTTTTTTTTATTTGGTTTTAATAAGTTTTGTGTTTTTTTTTATAGGTTCCCGCTTGACCACAATCTTATCTGATGGAAAGCGACGATGTGATCGACGACAGAGCGCGCTTGCCTATTCACTCTTGACTTAAAGACCCCCAGGATGTAACTATCAGGAAACAGACTCCAGCAGTGCTATTTTCTAAGAAAAAAGGTTTGAGCGCAGCGCTGGCCGCAGCAACAAAATCCAAATTACATTCAAATCCAATGTACTAATATGAATTACGTCGCTGCGGCCTGCGCAGCGCTCTAGGCTGTTTTCTTGGAGAATAGCAATGCAGCAGGGAGTTCCACTCCTTAGCTGTACGCACAATGAATTGTGTAACATTTTTACTTACTTTCTTTCTTTGAATAGTTACAAAGTAACTCGACTCAATAATTGATTAAAGGACCCAAAGCTCAGTCTCGTTTTCCTTGGTGGAGAACGAGACTGAGCTTTGGGTCAGTCGTGAGTCGGTCGGGTGAGTCGCAAATGAGGCAAATTATGTAAAATTAATACACACACGGAAACTAGGCTTCTCAAAATTAAAATCTCAAGAGCGTATAAATTTTTAATTAACAATTTTTAATCGACCAAGGTCAAGAAGTTATTTAAATAACGAAACGAGTTATTGATCTAAACCAGACTGTATTGGTGAAGATGTATGGCGTCGTGGCGGCCTTATGAAAAGCAAAATATTGAACAGCTGTGCCACCATGACATCTTAACGTGATACACTTTACGAACTAAACTGAACGGTTAAAGGAATGGAGCTTTAGAGGGTGTATCTGTAGCGATATCTATGGCGTCACATAAGAACTAAACTACGAAATCCTACATCGCGCAATTACAGTTGCCCGAGCATCGGGCGGTACGTGGTTTTTTTGTTTTTAAGGTGATATATCCTCTTATAACTTCTCTCGCTCTAGGGTGAAGCGAAAGCTCATCTCAAACATTTACTGACTAACACACACACACACACACACACTTATCTTCTATCAGTTGCCCTTTGCGTTCTAGGACCACGGGTTACCTTTTCTAGAGTCATCCCATGGCCCTAATCGGCATCGACCCTGCTGGAACCCTACGGTTTTGCCGACATCTCTTTGAGGCGCGCGTAGGTGCGTTCATAATTATGTAAACTAACAAAAACAAGAAGGACCGGAACAACTATTTGTAGGCCAAACAAATATTTGTTGACCACGCAAACACGCAGCACAGCCGCCAATCGTTCAACCACTGCGCCAGCCGTGTCAAGTTTTTCTAAGGGACTCATAGCGGAGTAATAAAAGCCGTACGAGTAGATTCAAGGTTAAGTAACGTCAGTCGAGGTCGTTCTGTAGATGGTAGATCCATAAGATACTCTATAAACCAGGAAACACGTTCGAGGTCATACACACGTGCGGCATGTTGCCAAAGGTAGAGGTAACTTCAGCCATCGATACGTCAGCTGTTAACGAGTCGACGGTGGCCGTCGACATTCAAACTTTGAAAATCAGCGACAGCCGTCGTGTGTCATCACCATAGCTCGACGGATATCTATTGCCCCGTTTACACGTGGGCCCAGCCTCGGCTAATCGCCTTCCCTAGCCATTGTGTTAACGGGGAAACCCCGTTTAAAAAAATGACGATTGGCCGAGGCTGGGCCCACATCTAAACGGGGCATATGGCTCGACGGCTGCAGTTACTGCTGCTGTTGGCAACATGCCGCTGTGTGTATGAGCTCTTAAACTGTTGAACCTGGTTGCTATTGAAAGATCTTTGACAGCCATTACGGTGATTAAGTGTTACCCAGACTAATTTGTGGAGGTCAGATAGGTTGTCGCCCCCTTGTAAAATACTGGTACCAAGATGCGCCTGGTTAAACTAAAGCTGACCCCAACATAGCTGCCTAATAGCAAATCATAATCAGCCTTTTAATGTTCCCACTGCTGCGACTCAGGCCTCCTCTCTAGAAGAGGGAATGGGCCGTAATCCACCACGCGGGCAGAGTGCGGGTTGGTGGATGTCACATGTCTACGAATTTTTGGTTCTAGGACATGCCAGTTTCCTCACGATGTTTTCCTTCACCGTTTTGAGAGCAGTAGTGATGAAATAAATTACACAAAGTAATGCGCCTGGCTGGGTTTAAACCCGCGACCTACGACTCGTAAGTCGGACCCGTTACCACTCGGCCACCACTGCTCAGCACTCGGCCACACTGCCTAGCTGCCTAAAGGATAGGTAAATTGTTATATTAGGTAATCCAATCCTGCAAGCGCGAGATCTAGCAAATGCGGGATCCGCGGAATTATTTCAATCCCGCTGGCATAAGGGATCGCGATTTTGACGCAGTACCTATTGAATATTGGTTTCCCTAGTTCTACGTACGTACGAACGATCCAGAAAATTATACTAATTATAAGCTAAGGATGACTAACACAGAATTGATCAATAATCTCCGAATAGGGTCTTTGAGATAAAGAGGCAGACGAAAACGTGTTGCACGGACCCTAACAGATGCCAAAAAAATATCAAAAAAATGTTCACTCGGTTTTTTCTTCATTACGTCGATAAGGCAAAAAATTCAACTTAACGGAAGTGCTTATTTACTACTGGCGGTCATCTGGAATCCGTCGTGGCCTGAACCGACAAATTATTTCAATAGCGCCACGTGGGTCACTGTTGGATACGCTCATTTTTTTGACGCTCCGCCTTTTTTTATAATGTGACCAATCACTTGCAAATGCAAGTCGATGGGGTGTCGTATCGGTCACCATTGTTCGATGTGGCCTAAACAGAAAAAACGTTAAAGGTTGCTCTAATATGTTCTCCCTCTGCAATTCAAAGGTTTGCTGGGAGAAAACTCATTGCTAAGTTAAGCTCGCCTTTGTACATGAACTTTCTGCATCTCCATATATTATGTTTTTGTGTACAATAAAGAATTAATGAGCTAATGTTGATTAAATTTACACCGTGAAGTAAAGACAGGCGAGGGAAGCATATGAACTAGACATTTTTTTTATTGGCTCTCAGCCGAAGAACCTACGTGACACTAATCGAAAACATACCCGGTTTTTTTTTTTAGTAGATATAAACAAGTGCTTGACTGCGATCCCACATTCAAACCTGATGGTAAGCAGTGATTCAATCGTTGATGGCGGTTGAGGCGCACTAGTTTATTAAGAGCTTATTTACTCTAGCTTTGAAGACACCTAAATTTTATGTAATCGGACGGGAAGACCGCAGCAGGAAAACAGTTCCATTTTTTATTATTATTATAATGAAAGTCAATCTCCCAAAAAACGTTCCAAAATTTTGAGATAACGTAACAGATTAAGTTTTAAAATTATGAAGCATTGGTCAACTCAGGGACGTTAAGACGATAAAAAGTAACAAATCCTGGCATAGTTCCAACCAATTTTGGCAGGACAGAATCCGAGGCACTTGAAAAACAACTGTAGGTTTTATTTTGTTAGGTAGGTACAAATTGAGGAGCCAATTACATTACACAGAAATTAACCCAGTATGAATTGAATGTTATTTTGCAGCCTTTTTTATTTTATATACGAGAGAACTTGAAGCCAAACGATTGTGTGTGAATGATTGAATGAGTGTGAATGATTCACAAACACAATTAAAAGACAAGGCCTTGAGGAAAAACTTGAGAAGCGCTGAACGAATTGGTGGTTTGGTGACTTTTAAACACTTAACGAGTTTATTGCTATTTTAATAACTAGTATGTTTCTGGAAGAAGTAATAAATTTATTTTATACAATACTAGTTGCTACCAGTGGCTTCACTCGCGTGAAAGTAAAAAATTGCCTCAAGAGAACATACTTCGGGTATAAAGTGTATACTATGTGCTGTGTTTTAAAACATGGTCTGCCTGTATCAGTCATTCAAGCGTGAAGAAGTAACAAACACACACACTCACAAACTTAGCCTTTACAATATTAGTGTGATTTTAATTCTCTCGCGTCGGGCCTTAGTACAGGCCATGGTCTGGAGCGAGGAGGAGTGGTAGGCGGTCGCCTCCTTCTGCGAAGCAGTAATGCTAGCAAAGGAGGCAGCCGCACGCACGAGGGAACGGCCCTCACGCCCCAGCCGCCAGGATCCCGATCCCGATTACCAGCCACCGTAGGCGCTGGCTTGCGGACGGCGAGCAATGGGTAGCTCGCCGTCCGACCGTCCGGTAACCGTCTGGACCGAGCCCAAGTTGTCGACGGCAAATAGCGTTCCACGCGCGCCTCAAGGAGATGTCAGCAAAACCGTAGGGGCCCAGCAGGGTCGAAGCCTACTGGGGCCATGGGTGATGCGAAGGAGCACCCCTGGGTTCTAGTTCTTCGTAGGCCACGCCTCCAATTCCTTTGTTCTGACGTTGTCTCTACGCTCAGTCACGTGGTCAGAACAAAGGAATAGAAGACGTGGCCGACTCGAGGCGATCGACGAAAAGAGAATCGAAACGAAACGGTTGTAACTTGGCTAGGAGGACTGGTGTTCTTTTAGACGTACAGTGACAACCGCTCCTAGAAACATGAGTAATACAAACTGACCTTATTGAAAACCAGAAAATACTGCGATTGCAGTCGGGGATTTTTGCTGAAGATCTTAAGAGCGGCCAACACGAGGTACATTTTCATACAACCGCTCTTATGCGTTTATGATATTATTACACATCTTTCTCCAAATATTTTGGATACACTAATATCTTGTAGATATAATCTAAGCTTCTATAGAAATCAAAATATAAATTTGTGCAAAACTAATCTAGTAAAGACCTCTGAAAACCGGCTATTTCACGAGAACATTGGGCCATAATGTACAAAATTAAAAATATATTAAAAATATATAAAAAAGTACATCTATAGAAGCCTTGCACATTTAATCGAAATTCTGAATTACGAATTAATTCTCAAATACTTTTAAGAGTTTAAAAAAACACGTATTAGTATGGAACAAGTTTTATGAAATATTGGAGTAAATCACGGAATTCCCGAATGCCAACCGAGTTTTCAGACGTTATCTTTTTTCGCGTTGCCTTTTCATCAAACATCACGTTGGATTGCGTTATATGAAGCAACGAAAGGTTTTATACCATGCTCGACGTTGACGATAGGGCGAGTGGGTTAGGGCCGTCTTAAGGAAACATTACTTTGCTATAAGTGGCGTCAATGCTCGATAATACTTGGAATTGTGAACGCATCGTAAGAGGAAATTACCACAATAAACTCATTTTGTTATTAGTTAGCTGGCTTCACTTTTATGAAAGACCATGATAGCCCGAAAATATTATGATTGTCAACATTGAGCAAGATTGGTATAGACTAGAACGATTTTTTATTGTCTCGCGTTTGACCACTATCTCACCTGATGGTAAGCGATGAGTGATCTACGATGGAACACCCTTGCCTAGAAGTAACATATTCACTCTTGACTTAAAGACTCGTAAGTTGTAGCTATCAGAAAACACAGACTCCGGCAGGCAATTCCACGATGATATTTTAAAGTCAACATAGACGACGGCCAGCCCACCGAAATGAAATCCATACTAATCTAATTTATATTATAAAGGCGAAAGTTTGTAGTGTATTATTTATTATTATTAATATTGTTATATATTATTATATCTAGCCTAGACTGTCCCACTGTTGGGCAAAGGCCTCCCTTCATTCCTTCCTGTTCCCGGCTTTGAGCCACTTCTTGCATAATTCTTCGTGTATTATTTATTTATTAACACTTTATGCACTAGTAATAAGCACTGTACAAAGGCCGACTATGTTTGTGTGTGTATTATGTGTATGTTTATTTATTAGAACTTCATGCAACATAAAGGTACAAAGGCGGACTTAATGCCTTAGGCATACTCTACCAGTCAAGCATGGGTAGTGAAGAGAAAACATGGTAGGTGCACAAAAAAAGGAAAGAATAATAAGAAAACAAGGGATCAAATGTATATATACATAAAATAAACATACATAAATATTTAATATAATATAAACCTACATATATATATTATTTATATAAGGAAAAATGAAAGGATTTTTGAGACTACTCCGCTATTTATGCGTATGTATTTTTTTTTTCGTTTATGTGTGTATTATGTGTATGTTTATTACTCTTTCACGCTCAAACGGCGGAACGGATTCGAATGTAATTTGGCACAGGGATAGACCATCGAATTTAGCTTCAGCATTAGAATTTAGCTTTACTTTTTTTTTGGACTGACCTACATTTGACTATTCAAAAGAGCCTTTAAATGGTCTATTTGAAATAAATGCTTTTGACTTTGACCATCTCCTAGAATAGCAAATAGGACTTTTCATCCCAGAAGCATTAATTATAAATGCGAAAGTACCTATAATATCTCTGTCTGTTTGTTTGTTACCTCTTAACACCTAAACGGCTGAACGGATATAAATAAAACCTGGCACACAGGTAGACACACACATCCTGGAATAGAACATGGTTGTCTTCGAGATAAAATCCAACATAATGAAGGTGGTCACAATAGAAAAAAAACTGGGCAAGAGCAAGTCTGGCTCGTGCCCTGAGCGTTCCGTACAAACTTACCTATGCAAATAGTTCGATTCCCGAATGGAGTCACGAAGATTTTTACGAATTGCAAAAAAAAAAAATTGTGACGTAACAACAAATTTACAGTTTTCAGATTTATTCTGATACCAGTGCTATAAGACCTTGCTATATGCCAAATTTCAGGATTCTGGGTCAACGGGAAGTACCCTATGAATTTTCCATGGGTAGTGTGAAAACGAAACCCCGGGCCTTGGGACAAAGGCAAAGAAGGAAGAGAAGTGGGTTTTTAGTCAGTAAAAGTCTGACACTATCTCGCGCACCGCCCAAGAGCGGGATTTGTCATAAGATGATTTTCCCACCAAAAAAAAAACCCTATGAATTTTGATTTCCTCGACAGTTTTGAAATGTATGCTTTTTACGACATAAACGGCCGTATCTTTTTTTTCGTTAACTTGGAAGTCTGATTTTTCACAGCTTCAAGGGACCGCAGACCTGAGTAATATGGTTTTAATTTCAACTCGATGCCTCCACGTATTCTCGAGATAGTGTCTTGACAGACTGACAGACGGACGGACAACAAACTGGGGGTTCCATTTTTTCCTTTTGAGGTACGGAACCCTAAAATAAAAACTGAATAGGACAGTTTGATAACAAGACGAGTTTATCGTAACAGAGGCCCTACCCACCAGCTCATAACGGGATCCATTTGACGACCTAAACTGAACTGTTAAAGGAATGGAGCTATATACGGCTAATAGCTCCATCCACATTTCTCACTCGCATGTTTGACATTTGAACACATCTTGCTAAGGCCCCAGGACTTCAAACCCACAGATCTCAAAGCGGACCCCCTTATAGGGTCACACGTTTATGGAGTTTCTTGCCGGTTCTTCTCCATAGGAAACGACCAATTTGGAACCGTGCACTAGCTTCTGACGTTTTATAAGTGCCCATGTAGGCCTATGTGAAATAAAAAAAATTTGACTTTGACTTTGACTTTGACATGACGTTGCACTGCTCATACTCATAAGGAAATACAGCTTCCGAAGTTACATTTTAGTTTCAAGGATACTACAGAAGCTAATCGCGAGTTTTATAATACGCAAAATTACGTACTATGCGTTTCAAATAAGAATAGGAAAGTCAATAACCTCGATCTGTCAAATGTTGAGTGAATAGTATGGTTTGCAAAGAAAACTTATTGCGTATCAATAAAATAAGGTCTTATAGTATAGATATAGGAATAAATCTAAAAACTAAATTTGTAATTACGTCACAAAAAAAAAACTTTTTTACAAATCGGAAAAATTCTCGTAACTCAATTCGAGAATCGAACTGTTTTCATAGGTAAGTTTGTGCAAACCCTCAAGTGGCCGAGTCCGAATCGCACTTGCCCTGTTTTTTGTAGGTATGCAGTCCGAGAGTAACCGCGCTTTTATGCCATAATCCTCATATCAAACGCCTTTACTAATGGGGTTAATAGTATCTGATTTCATTGTTATGAAAAGGATTACAACAAGCTTGTTCGATAAGAAAAACTGCCATAACATTAATATAGTCTGAGCATAAACCTATAGATGAATAATAAAACAGAAAATTTCATAAAATTGTTTTACGACTCTTGTTGATGTCTTTCTTTCGCTTTACAATCCAGTACAGAGAATACAACCGACACTTACATAGAAGAGAATTGGAAGGTTAATCCTAAGAGCTTATCTTGAAACCTTACCACCTTTATATTAGGAGAAGCCTTATAAACGATCAGACAGCGAGACGCGATGTGATGAGATGTTTCCCGATAGTGTCTCTATGCGACAATAACATCAAACGTTCGAGTCTGGAGTTCAAAGGCTTTACAAGTACGAATTTCGAATGTTTTCTGGACAATCGAATTGCGATTTCTTCTGACGTCATCTCAACGCTCAGTCACGTGGACAGAACAAAGGAATCGGAGGCGTGGCCTATTCGTGGCGTTCGACGCTAACGAAACGATCGTAACTTGGCTAGGGGGGCTGGATTCTCTTGCGATTTCTGGGTATCTTGCTTTGCAATTCTTTTGCTCTCGTATCGGCACGAATGTCATAAACATTGCCTCGAAAATAAGATTAATTTCAAAAATGTTAATTAGTACAGCGTTGTTTTAGACAAAGTGGCATTCAATAGAATTATTCATTCTTAAGTAATTAGACAAGCATCAGTTTATTATCCAGAATAGGGAAGATTTCTCATAATCAGATATACAAAACTACTTAGAAAGCTATATATAACTTGAATACAACCAACATTGGACCTTAATAAAAGAAAATTCTTAGAGGGCAAAAACCAAATTGCAGTACAATCTCTTTCAAGAAATGCATCGAATTACACATCACCTGAAGAGTGTAACTTATTGGGTGGCCAAATGTGTTTATTCCAAGGACACTTCCAAAACCAGTTTCTACAGCAAAAATTCTCAAAGGGACCACGCGATCGTTCAACGTTGATCGATATCTCACTCTCATTACTTCATTACAAGAACAAGGCCAGCATCCCACGCTAGTTTTTATTATAAATCTCAATGAAGCCATCATTAAATTGGAGTAAGTACAAGACCTTAGACAGAATCAAGGTGGCATCTGATTTGATTTATGGATGTCATAGTTTGAGCGGTGATTCAGGTATATTAAGTGGTATAGTATATGAAGAAAAATCACAAATATAAATAGGTTAATGGAAAGGATAGCCCTTTGACCTTTGGATGACTTTAAGGCTTTGGTGTTTCCTTGCGTGATCACATCAGGAATGATAGGGGCAGTGGGCAGGGCACACTGCTCGCAGAACAGATAGTCGTAGGGGCCGAAACGTTCTGGAATGGTGATAGCGTACCGGAAGACGCAGCTTTGGAAGACCTCCCACAAGATATATTGCGAGGATCGAGAGTCGCAGGAATCCGATGGATGCGAGATGCTCAGGACCGTCCGTTGTGACGACACTTGGGGAGGCCTATGTCTAACAGTGATGAGCCGAGAACTGAGCTCAGAATTAGGCGACGAAACCCGCTTATGTATTATTAAACCTGTATCTGATGGTGACCTATGGAAAAGGATAGTATAGAGGAGATTGTGACTAAAAGAATAACGGCCAGAGGGATCGACCTCCAAGCAACACTTGCCGCGGTGGTCTGTGGATAGATGACCATCTAAACACACACAGAACTCTCATCTCATCGTTCTACAGAAGCCAGGAAGTCGGACACCAGTCTTGTCACAGGATATCCAAGTAATAAACTTCAAATTTTACTTCAGTAATCTGGGGTAGATATATTTCTTTGCCTATAATCCATCCCGAGGTTATTTAAGTCAAGAGTGAATAGATTACGTCTAGAAAAGCGTGCTCCATCGTCGACCACATCATCGCTTTCCATCAGGTGAGATATATGTCAAGCGCGAGCTTATCAATAAAAAACTTTTTTATCGCAATGTCAACGACCCTCACAATCCGCACGGACATTACATAATGGTTAATCGTATCGACTAGTGTTGCCAGGTGTCCCGATTTGCGCGGAATGTCTCGATTTACAAGTGTCTGGTGACACGTCCCGATTAACCCTTAATCGAGACGTCAAAGGTCCCGATTTTTCACTCACCTCCTTAGTCTGTTAGATAGCTAAATTTCATCTGACAAAACGTCGTCATATAAGTACGCAATTAACATATTTTTGCTTTCACATTTCACCGCTTTTTTCTATCAAACTTTTATGCATAAAAGCCTCGTCTTTCTGAATGAATTTTGAAAAAAAAATCAGCCTTTCAGAGGCGTAGTGCAATTTTTTTAAATTTTGAAATAGCTGCCTCATTTAGTTTTGCTGCCTCCGCAACCGGATAGGCTTGTTTATAATCGGCACGACTATAATTGGATGATTTGAAAACCGATATCCCGATTATTTTCGTCTTCCATCCCGAATGACGTGTTAAACTGAGAGCAAGCGAGAGAGAGGAATGGCGCCAGACACCGTTTATAGCTCCTTCCCTTTAACAGTTCAGTTTAGGTTAGGCCTCTGGCAACACTAGTATCGATGTAACAAAAAATACGAATATAGAACTGCCCTCATAAACAAACATTTTCATTGACATTCTTCCTGTAAACTCGTTACATTTTAGTATCCTGAGCGTGACCGATCAGCCATATTGAATTGCAGATGAAAGTGGCGAAGGTAACCGGAGACCAATGTTTAAAAGTTCAATAATGGTTGGGGATCGGAATGTAAATGTTTGTGTTTTTAGCGTTTTGAAGCACGCGAACCGCCACTACGGTTACTGGAATAAAATTATTGATGTTCTTTGTGCATATTGTTCTACTGCATTTTTTCTTGGTACTTCTGTTTACTGATTTTCAGCCTGAGTACACCGAAGTAACCAGTCCGGACAAGCGTTTCGCCTCGTCGTTTATACCGCGTACATCGAAGGACTGTGACAATTTGCCTGCTGTGGTCTGCCCGTCCGATAATAATTTAGGTGTGTGAATGAGCTCATAATAAACCAGTGCGCTTCAGCATCAACGGTTGCATCACTGCTTACCAGCAGCTGGGATCGCAGTCAAGCACTAGTTTGTAACATAAAAAAATTGTTTATCAGTTGTCTAGTACCCATAACATAAGCTTTGCTTAGCTTTGGACTGGTTGTTTGATAGTTGATTGATAGTTGATTGACGAGACATCTTTGGGCTCTCGCAGACGGACATGCAGCGACAATACGAAATTCCTTTAAACAAATTGCTATACCAGCTACAGAATTCGTCTCATCGTTGCTGCAATGTCGCATCTGATTCGGGAGCGGGATTTTCGATGGTGGAAAACCATCAAATAACTCATCCAGCTCTGGATGGAGCGAGAGGCACTGACAGATTTTTACTGACTAAAACCCAACTGTTTACCTTTAATTGCCCTTTGCTTTCAAGGGCTCTCAATGTTGAAGTATTACAAAAACAAATATATCCTACTTCAACACTACGGTCTTTCTCTTTCTAACCAATATTGTATTTAATGGTCCGAGCAAGGGGGTCGACCATTAAGTCACCACTTGGCTGAAATCTCTAGTATGCTTACAGTTACTGTATTCCACCGGCCTTGCTTAGGAGCATACGTCTCACGTAATATTACTGAAACACACCTTCCAGTAATAAAGAAAAGGATAATAAACAGTTATTATTGAAATCCTTAAAACGATATTTCTTTTGGCATTCACCTATTATCTTATCCGTAACACTCGCTAAAGTAACGGTAACTCTTAGGGCCGAAACTGCGTCAAGCGGATTCCCCCGACGAGCACTCGTCGCGTGACGAAGCGCGTGTGTCGTGTGCGACGGTCCCCATCACGGAAAACGGATTATGCAACGCAGTGCCGCTAGTTCAACTTCAACGGTGTGCATGTAGTCGTGTCGATGGAGAACTTGATATTTATTACGTAGCAAAAAGGGGGCACGGGGCCCGGCTCCTCGCGACGGGTGCCCGCACGGGTCCCGCAACGGAGCACTTTTATATGGAACTGCGCGGGCGGGCGCTTAACGCAGTTTCGATTCTTACGTTACCTTATCTCTGTGTCGGGCAACGACAACTTAGATTATTGCTTTCATGAACATCAGCCTTTCATTTTGTTCTATCCCTTATTTACGTGTTCTCTCAACGAGTATTACAAATACTTTAAATTCAAACAATGGAGCCTCTCACAGAACTAAAAGAGCATCACCTTATCAAGCGAGCCTATTGAGACTAATCTAAGGTATGTGCTTGGACGCAACAAACAAGCCAATAGGGTAACATTAACTCAAGGTCTAAGTAACTAATTACCCTTTTACGGAAATTAAAGGACAGACAACTTGACGTGCTGCTGTGTAGTGGACCCAATGGCAGTTAATGTACAAAATTGTGCATACAGCTAAGGAGTGGAATGCCTTTTTTTAGGTGGGAAATCAGACATCAGACAGAGTGGGAAGGCGTGTCAGACTTTCACCGACTAAAACTACAACAATGTTACTTCAATTGCCCTTAGTCATCTCATGACCATTTTGCTGACATCTCTTTGAAGCGCGCGTGGAACATTGCGCGCTGTCGACGACTCAGTCCGGACGGTGAGCTACTGGAATGTTTCCTGATAATTGTCCTGGGAGTCTTTAACCTTTCGAGCGGTAGGTCATGTAAGTATACACGACAAAGGAAAATGTGTCCAACACGCCATGGTTACGACTACATGACGGACTAAAATACTAATTAATTGTTATAAGTATTACGAGTATTATTATTTGTGTAGTTAAAGAATGAAATCGCCCGCGTTGTATGGCGACGAGCACGCTTTTGCTTTTTTTTTTACTTTGATATCATCAAGGTGAGATAATGGTCAAGCACGTGTCCTGTCAATATAATAAAATAAAAAATAAACGACGAAATTGCATTATTGCACATTTCGTCCGATGCATTTCATATAATTATCAAATACTCGTAAAGTAAAACTAAGTGCGGTAATAAATGGTGATAACAACATATTGATAATGCGCTTATCTCCACCTGCATAGCATAAAACAAAATCGATTACTGCGTCTGTCGTTTTATCTTGTTTATCACCTAAACTACGTTATGAATTTTGATGCATTTCACTAAAGGGTTGACTATTTCCGGGATCCTTTTAAACTTATTGATTGCAATTTTTGTATTACCTAAAATAAAACATTTTTAGCTCAAATAATAAACAAATATAAGACATTTTCAAATATCTTCATCAGCAACGTAACTATTAAGCTCCAAAGCTGCTAACAAGAAGAGAAGTCCGACGTGGACTTTGACGTCACTGTTCATAACGCCCATTAGGCCGCTATAGAAAACGGCATTTTGACGAAAGAAGCAGCCCTCCTAGCCAAGTTACGACCGTTTCGTTCGCGTCGAACGCTTCGAGTAGTGCACGCTTTTGATTTCTTTGTTCTGACGTCATCTCAACGCTCAGTCACGTGGTCAGAAAAAAAGAATCGGAGGCGTGGCCTACTCGAGACGTTCGACGCAAACGAAACGTTCGTAACTTGGCTAATTTTAAATAAATGCATTACTTATGTATAATAAAAAAAAAAATGTAAAATCTTCTAATATATAAAATTCTCGTGTCACAGTTTTCGTTGCCATACTCCTCCGAAACGGCTTGACCGATTTTGATGAAATTTTTTGTGCTTATCCGGTATCTATGAGAATCGGCCAACATCTATTTTCATCCCCCTAAATGTTAGGGGTAGTCCACCCCTAAAATTTTTTTTTTATTTTTTAGACAAAATTTTAGGAAATTATTTATATGGCAAAACAACGTTTGCCGGGTCAGCTAGTTATTTTATAAAAATCGTTTGTTTTTCTACAAATGTTGATATGGTTTTCACATTAAGTATTCTATTTTGGTGTAATTTATTCATAAACCGGTAATTATATATTTTTTTTAAATGTATATAGCCTATTGACGCAAAAATTGATCGTTTACTTTGAACAATTATATAATAATATTCCAAAACTATCACACAACGCTGTCTAGTCCCAAGCTAAGCAGAGCTTGTGTTATGAGTACTAGACAACTGATAAACATACATACATATTATAGATAAATTACACCCAGTCACAGAACAAATGATCGTGCTTATCACACAAACATTTGTCCTGGGTGGGAATCGAACCCACGACCTCCAGCATAGCAGTCAGGGCCACTTTCTACTAGACCAACAGGCCAGTCGAAATTGAAGTTATTGTCAATAAATTGGCATTCCAGTCTTACCATGACGGTAAACAGCAATAAATAGTGGGTTCAAACCCAGCCAGGCGCATTACTTTGTGTAATTTATTTCATCACCACTGCTCTCAAAACGGTGAAGGAAAACATCGTGAGGAAACCGGCGTGTCCTAGAACCAAAAAATTCGAAGACATGTGACATTCACCAACCCGCACTGGGCCCGCGTGGTGGATTACGGCCCATTCCCTCTCCTAGAGAGGAGGTCTGAGTCCCAGCAGTGGGAACATTAAAAGGCTGATTATGCTATGCTATTATATGCTACAGACATGTTTAGTACAAACTTGAAACAAAACATTACGACATAGGTTTACGAATGGCTTAATTAACATAACAGACCTAGGTGAATGCCATCTGAATCTACCGATAATACCAATACAGCTGTTTTATTGCTATCTATGACATTAGCATTTGTTTTTAAACGTAAGCTTGCAGAAAAGACTAAAGTTATTTTAACCCTTTAACCGCTTGCATCGGATTGCTCCAACGAGTGCTTACGTGTCCTCTTCGCCAAGATGAACTTCCTTAACTAGTGCGCCTCACCATCAACGATTGCAAGCATCACTGCTTACCATCAGGTGGGATCGCAGTCAAGCACTAGTTTATATTATTAAGAAAAACTGGGCAAGTACGAGTCGGAATCGCGCACTAAGGGTTCCGTACAAACTTGAAAGGTAAATTGCGGTTTACGATTTATGACGTACTAAAAAAAACTACTTACTAGATCTCGTTCAAACACATACACGTACATCATATATTTTTTGAAGTGAAAACTTCTTTAGCGGCGTTGAGCACTTTTTCTGTAATGGGTATAAAATCTTAAACTCGCGTCAGGACACGTGACCTGATCGAAAAAGCGTAAGACGGATTTCGGAGAGATAAACTTTTTAATGTAAAATAATTGTAATAGTTTTAAAGTGTTAAATTTTTAATGTAATATAAATTGTCATGTTTGTGTACGATAGCGCAATAAATGAATATTGTATTCTACCACATAAATGATAGTACTTTTATACTGATAAAGCAATTGGTGCAAAATTATTCCCTAACCATTCCAAAATATCAAACATGCTCAACGTTAATAATCAAGTTTTCACTTCTGCCGGCACTCCCGGAGTGCAACCTGTCTTTTTTTTAGTTTTATCATTCTCTTATTTTAGAAGTTACAGGGGGGACGGACACATTTTACCACTTTGGAAGTGTCTCTCGAGCAAACAATTCTGTTCAGAAAAAAATGATGTTAGAAACCTCAATATAATTTATTAAGACCTATCCATAGATACCCCACACGTACGGGTTTGATGAAAAAAGTTTCAGTTCTAAGTACTTATGGGGACCCCCAAAATTTATTGTTTTTTTCTTCTTTTTATTTTTATGTGAAAATCTTTATGCGGTTCACAGAATACATCTACGTACCAAGATCCAGCAGTATAGTTCTTAAAGTTTCGGAAAAAAGTGGCTGTGACATACGGACAGACCGATAGACAGACATGACGAATCTATAAGGGTTCCGTTTTTTGCCATTTGGCTACAGAACCCTAAAAAGGGTCGTGTGTTTGCTGACTACTTCATCTCGTTTAGCTCTGCAATCTCTTGTAATCAAAGGTTTCTTGTGAGTAATTTGTTGTTTAGTTTTATATATTTTACAAAAATAAATACAAAACAAAACAAAACGTTAAATGACTAATTTCAAAAAACCACATTTACGTAGTTACAATATTATTATTTATAAAAAAGACTTTGCCAGTGACTTCAGTCAAGTTTAATCGATAAGATAGCACTTAATATCTTTACTTATTTAACGAAGGCTATGGATGTAGAATTTTACTGTTTATCGAAGATTAATTCCGTATCAGTAATCATATGATATAGCCACTCTTACTGATCCATGCGTTTTTCATAAAAAAAAAAACGTGTTACTCTTTCAGATTTCATAAACACAACATTTTAACCAGTTTGACAGCACGGTTTTTTTTTTTTTAATGTGGGAAAATCATCTTATGACAAATCCTCGCGCTCTTGGGCGGAGCGCGAGTTAGTGTCAGACTTTTACTGACTAAAAACCCACTCCTGTTCCTTCGTTGCCTTCGTCCCAGGGCCCCGGGTTTCGTTTTCACACTACCCATGGCCCCAGTAGGCTTCGACCCTGCTGGGCCCCTACGATTTGCTGACATCACCCTGAGGCGCGCGTGGAACAATATGCGCCGTCGACGACTTGGGCTCGGTCCGGACAGTTACCGGACGGTCGGACGGCGAGCCACCCATTGCTCGCCGTCCGCAAGCCTGCGCCTACGGTGGCCGGAAATCGGGATTGACTTTTTGGCCGTTTCAATTCCCAGCACACGGAACAAATATTTGTATGGAATACAGATAGAATATCCGAGTCTGTGTGGGTGTGAGTTTGTGAACGCATCCACAGTACAAGTGTAAAGTAATTCCTATGTCCGTCCGTCTGTCTGTCACCAAGCTGTATCTCATGAACCTTAATAGCTAGACAGTTGAATTTTGTTCAGTTTTTTTTATTTCAGTCGCCGCTATAACAACAAGTACTATAAACAGAATAAAATAAATATTTATGTGGGGGTGGCTCCCATACAACAAAAGTAATTTTTTGCCGTTGTTTGCTACGGACGGTACGGAACCCTTCGAGCGCGTATCCGACTCGCACTTGGCCGGTTTTTTAAAAAGAGAACATTTACAATTTTAATTTTGTGATTGAGCCAACTTTAAAAGCAGAGACTTGTAGAGCTTAGTTTAATTGGTTGAAATCGCCTTTATTGAAACAATGATATCCAAAAATTTGTATGCAATTTAGGCATTCATGTATCCGTGTTTTAAAAACATAAGCTATTGTGAATTCTTAAACGGTATCTTTTTTCAGACATTTCAATAAGTTATTTGACTATCTTTTAAGGTTCTTTCAGCTTTGTCAAGCTATCAAAAAACAACCCTGCTTCAAATTGAGTGGCCTGTTGGTCTAGTGATCAGTGCCTCTGACTGCTATGCCGGAGGTCGTGGGTTCGATTCCCACCCAGGACAAATGTTTGCATGTCGAGTACGATCATTTGTTCGTGTCTGGGTGTAATTTATCTATTATATGTAAGCATTTAATGATTGTTAATTTATTATTTCTTAGATTCTTAGTACTTTTTAGCCTGACACACAGGTCCAACCTAGTTCAGGCAAAAATGCATTTTATGCGTTATAATTGTTTTTATGTATCATAATATAAATGTGCCACTGCTATTAAATAAACGATATTCTATTATATTCTATTCTATTTACAAATATACGAATATGTTTATCAGTTGTCTAGTACTCATAACACAAGCTCGGCTTAGCTTGGGACTAGACAACTTTGTGTGATAAGTAGTTGTGGTTGAAAAAATAAAACAACTAATGATGTTTAAAATTTCTAATACTCGTAAGATATAAAAGGCCTAAAGATTCTTTAAAATTCTCAGCTTTTCTCTACTATAAATTAGCACGAACCAAGCAGTACCTTGTTGCCCAGTAAAGGGTTGTTAAGGTCTATCCAGTTGGTCCATATAAAACGGGTATTCAGCCACATCTACTTTGTCAGAGGCAAGTGTCAGAGGCAAGTCTTTACGTCTTTTAAGATCCTACATGCAAAATAGAAGAATGTTTGTCGAAATAAAAAGCATTGATGAAAATAATCAGGAAGTTGTATCCACGTCAAAGATTACAAATATGCAACGTGGTGTACCTCAAGGTTCAATTTTAGGGCCAATATTATTTATCATATTTACAAATGACTTGCTAAACTTTATGCATCACATTCAACCTGACGTAAAACTTATTGTGTTCGCAGATGACACTAATATAATAATGGGGGCAAAGGACTTAAAGGATTTGTCTAAAATTGTAAATGAAAGCCTGAAAAATCTCTGCGATTGGTTTACAGCCAATGACCTTTTGTTAAATACAAGTAAGACTAACATTATTTTATTCAAGACTACGACTCGCAATAACGACAATTTAGACGTACAGCTCAAAGGAGACAAGATTGACTTAGTAGACAAAGTTAAATTCTTAGGTGTTAACATAGATGTGAATTTAAATTGGAAACAGGAGTTAGCTGCTATTGACTCTTCTATTTCATCAGCGTGCTATGCACTCAGGAGTCTTAGAGATATTTTAAATCTAAAGCAACTTAAGGCTATATATTATGCGCTAGTAGAATCTAAATTAAGGTACAGCATCATGCTTTGGGGTAACAGCTACAGTTATAACTGTCAGAAAGCTTTTATCTTACAGAAACGGGCCATAAGGACTTTAGTAAGAATCTCACAAAGAGACTCGTGTAGAGAGCATTTTAAAGAACTAAAAATTCTAACAGTACCAAGTTTATATATACTAGTTATCCTTAATCACTTTGCCAAGTATATTCATCAATTTGAATCACAAGATGAACGGAAGGTAAGAGAAAGCACAAGAAGAAAGGAGATTAAACACAAGATGATACCAAATTTTAACGTAGCTAAGCATTGCTCCGGATACCAAGCAGTAGAATTGTTTAATAGGCTACCAACTGATTTGAAATTATTAATATATAGCCCGCACTTATTTAAAAATAAATTAAAAACCTTCTTGTTGGAAAAATGTTTATACTCAGTATCAGATTTTATGTCAAATTATATAAAATAAATACTTACTCATACAATAATTTTACTGGACGCACTTTTTTTAACTGTATTGAAACTTGACATAACAATGATTTGAGTTTGGTTAATCACTTGACATTACTTTTGACATTATATCCGACATTTGAGATTAGATTTATTTGTAGACATATGTTTAATTATTTGACTCAATATCTTACATTATTTAATTTAAATTTTATAAATTGCTTTGCTTAAATGTGACAGTTCTATTTTAATAATATTTTAATGGTGTAATATTCAACACAATGTTTATTGTTATGAATAAATAAATAAATAAATAAATAATAATAACTTAAACTGGAAGTCCAAGCCAGTTGAAAAAAGGTTAAGGAGATGATATATATGCAGGTACTTATTATACTGACACCTAAACCTTCCACATGAATCATTTTGTCTATTGATAAAAACCACATGAACCGCGTAGCTTTTTAGTTTATAATCGCGAACAAATAGACAGACACGCAGTGGGGGACTTTGTTTTATATGTATGGAAAACAATCTCTTTTTTTTAAGTTTAACTGTGGAGTTTCCTGCCGGTTTTTCATAGAAAACGAACAATTGGAACAGTCTTCTGGCTTTTCGTAGGTGCCCATTTAGGTATATAAAATAAAAAATTTCGAGTCCTTGAGTCTTGAATCTAAACACAGCTTTAGATAGCTTGGATAATCAACAAAACAGCAAGTTACAATTAAGATTGAACAGTACAATAAATGGAGACTTACAGAAACCGTATTTGTATCTGCATTAGGTCCACAGTTATTTTCTAAATAACATGGAGACAATACAATCAAAACGGACAACAGCAATGGACATAAACCAGCTAATACAATTTTAATTGACCAATCGATACAGATAGAACACGCCGATTAAAACCATCAATTCTGTGAACAGTGATAAAAGAAAACTGCCGATGTAATTATAATCAAATTTAAGTAAATACGTTTATGAGGTACTTAAATGAGTATTTTGTAATGATGGTCTAATGGAACGAGCATTATAAGGTATTTTGGGAGGCAACGCTGATAGTACTAACGCGTAAGCGCCAGAGGAAGTTCTATTAATATAATAAAACACTTAGCCACCATCCTTGCTGTCTGATGCATCTTTTTAAAGAATAATCTATTCCGGTTTATTTGTCTTGTGGTGGCACAAACGAAAGAAGGCTTAATAGCCCTTTTTTTAATATGATCAAGCCCTTCTCATCTCATTTAGAGTTTATTATCTCTAGCTCAGATATTATAACTGCACTGCAATATTTGGACTGGGCATGATCTTTCGAAAGAGCTACCGCGGCCCTGGGATGCAAAAGCAACTGAAGGAACAGTTGTGTTTAATAGTAAATCTTACAATTTCTCTCGCTACACCTAGAGCAGGAGAAGATATGTGATACCACACCCAAGGTATACCACTTCTTAGCTGTACCCAGCAAAGGAGAAGAAAGTCTTGAATAAAAATATTTCGATATTTAAGTACCCTCTTTCCAGACAAATCGCCTTTCACATAACACATCTATCGTTTCAATTATTTTTTGTAATCAATTCTTAAGATGCTCATCTTTTTTCTCTAAGGTAGGTAGTTAGATACTAAGCATTCTTTTAACTGGTAGGTACGCAGATCATTTAGGACACGCACCATTGATTCGCTGTAAGTACAAAGTTCACGCTCTAAAAAAATTAATAGCCCTATTGTAGTCTTCAGACTTTCGAAAGACTCTCAAGACATGCAGAAAGATTATTTCTATAAATGGAAGTTTTTAACCTAAAGAGGCTCCTTTTCCACTCGCCTATCGTCAACATCGAGCATGGTTTAAAAGGTTGTTGCTTCATCTAACGCAATCTAACGCGATGTTTGATGAGGGAATACAAACAATGCAAAAACAGAGAGATAACGCCTGATAACTCTTTTGGCATTCGGTAATTCCGTGATAGTAAATCAATCGAATATTTCACAAAACTTGTTCCAGGAAATGTTTTTTTTAAACCCTCAAAAGTTTTTGATAAAAAATTTTGTGATTCAGAATCTTGATTAAATTTGCAAGGCTTCCATTGTTATACTTTTTTGACTTTTTAAATTTTTGAGTAAATCAGAAGTGTCAAAGTTTATGCAAAAAAGCAGATTTTCAGGTGTTTACTGGATTAGTTTTACACAAATTTATAAATTGATATCAATAGAAGCCACCCAACATCCACAAGATATTGTTTTTCCAAAATACCTAATGAAAAATGTGTAATAATAACGTCATAATCGCGTAAGAGCAGTTGTATGAAAAACAGTGAAAATTTATATCGAGTTGCATCCCCTTAATAAAGTGCAATACCTACGCAGTATCCCACAAATGAGAACTGAAGATGTCCAATAGGTCGGACGCCCTTAAGACTGCAGAAACGCTAGAAAGATTGACCGTGGCCCTAATAACGCAAAAGGGCATCGGAAGGGCACAAGTGAGTTTTAGTCAGCAAGTCTGACACGCCCTCTCGCTTCACCCTGGCAGGAGTCATTTGATGATTACCATCTCAAGAAAAGTATTCTATACATTGTTTAAGAAAAATTGCCTAATACAGTGAAACCTGGACAGCTAGAATTACAAGGGATCTAAAATGTTCTTATAACTAGCTTCTGCCAGCAGCTACGCCCGCGTGTAAGTAGGTTTCTCCATACAAACTTTGGACCCTATTTCTACCCCGGGAGTAAAAAAAATTGGAAAATCCTCTCTTAGTGCTTGCCTACGTCACAAAAGGAAATCATGACTGTGCAAAATTTCACACTCCTAGTCCCAGTTGTTTTGACTGTGCGTTGATATGTCAGTCAGTCAGTTCCTCCTTACATATATAGATAGGGGATTTCCTAAACAGTTCGATAAATAGCCAACTTTAAAAATAACTTAAAATGTCATCGTCTCATTAACAGAGGGCCCGCGAAGGAATCTGAATGTTTGCGTTTTGCAAACAAACCGGACTCCGGACCAAAGTTCAATATGATTAATTATACTAGTATTTAGACATTTGTCTCACATAAAGAGGTCATTGAGCTAAAAAATTTCAAGTATGGAGGTAGACATAAAAAAAGTTAAATCTCTGTTATTAAGATTTAGGTGCTTTACTCAAATTAATTGTTAGGGTTAGGTTAGGGTTAGGCGCCAGTGACTGAAAAATTGAAAGGGAATCGTTTATCTTGGTATGGTCATGTGAAGAGGAGGGATGAAGCGCATGTTACTAAAAGAGTTATGAGTTTACATGTAGGGATGGATGGAGAGGGAGAGGGAGACCAAAGAAAAGATGGAAGGATTGTGTGAAGAGTGATATGAAAGAAAAGGAAGTTAGTGATAGCATGACGAGTGACAGGGCAGAATGGAAGAAAACAACATGTTGCGCCGACCCCAAATAACACGGGACAAGGGCAGGAAGATGATGACTCAAATTAATTTATAAAGAGTCACGACGGTCCTGGAAAACAAAGAGCAACTGAAGGGACACGTGTGGTCCAATATATAAAAAACCCATTGCATCATAACATCTACAGTTCAGTGATTCACATATAAATGCGCAGGAAAATCATACGCATTTAGTATGCATGCACATGCTGGACTTTGACTTCATATTGTGGGTAGTTTAAACATGACGTAACTGCTATTACAGTTTAGTGAGTAGAAGGTCCTGCTGAGCAAGAGATTTTGGATTCGACACCTAGGCTGGTTTTTTTTAGTCTTTTCTATTCATGTAACCACCAAGTCGACGAAGCTGCGACAGATTTTATCGCAGTTTAGATATTTACGGTTTTATTCGTTTACGTGTTTGTATTATAATGATATTCTTAAGGCCCTTGCTACCATTTAGTGCCAAAACAATGATTTGTTTTTTATGCCTTCTACTCGGTAACGGGTGGGTTAATAGATTTGAAAAAAATAATAATAATAAATTCATAACATTATCAATATATATTATGACTTCTTCGTATGACTAATGCTTTTGCCAAAAAAATTTTTTAGCAACATGATATTTTTTCCCTTGATTTCCCTATTCCTTTCAAACGGCTTTGATCTTTAGAAATATGTTTACACTAAAATATTGCTGGTTAAGTATTTATCAGAATGTACACAGCATATATAAATTAATTAATATTTCGGAAAGAAAATGATTTTACAGGTCAGCGGGACTCTATGCGAGCACAGGTGACAGTTCGAGTATGTGTGCATTTAACTCCGGCCAGATGTTCAAGGGACTAAACACCTTAAAAACAAATCTAATTGGCAGAATTGCCAGATTCGTTTTGAAAGTAGGTGTTAATACTCATAGATGAGTTAGAATAGGTTTTTACCGACAGATTGGTCGGAGAAAGTAAAACATTGGGAAGAGTGGAAGACCATGGGAAAACCTTTGTCCAGGCAGTGGGATAATACAGTTAAACCAAAAATAAGGAAAGTATATATAGAGAGAGAAGTATGCAAGAAGATACGATACATCGATCCCATTGGGATAAAGAATGATGACTTGCGTTATCCTCACTATAAATTTGACGTCAAATTTTCTAGAATGATAGGTACGCCTTTGGTAAGTGGCAAAAAGCCTGCTTCATACTTCTTAAACCACAAGGCGTAAAGTTAGTTGGAATAACAAACATCTGCCTAATTACCTTCGGGGAATAGAGACGTGATTTAGGTTCACTTAAATTAAGTAGGTATTATATACGAATTTTCGGTAGACCTCCCACAAGGTGGACCGATGACCTGGTGAGGGCCGCGGGATGCGAGACGCACAGGACCGGTCGTTGAAGCGACACTAGAGGGAAGCCAATGTCCAACAGCGGACGACAATCTGGTGAAAATAATAATAATAAGTACGAATTTTAACCACCTTATTCAAATTGTTTTATGTGGATCGTGGCTGGAATAATAACAGCAACGCGGGGCGGTCTCCAAAATACCTATAGCAACCCTTGCCGAGCAGTGTCACGAAAAGCACGTTAAAGTCCCGGCTGTCATTTGTTGACAGTCGTTACGGGTAGTCAGTTAGAAGACTCAGAAGCCAGGAAATCTAAAGGTCTGTAAGTAACTGTAGCAATTGTGCAGGTTAACCTGTCAGGTAGGTAAACCCTAGCGTGTATGGCTACCTTGACACTAGTCTTGCCAAAGGGTAGGTACAGTGTTACCCAATTATTGGATTGTGGAGGTCAGACAGGCAGGTTTAGCTCTATGTAAAATTCTGATATCCAGCAGCAAACTGTTTTATTGAAAGTTGATTCCAACATAGGCAGTTGGGAAAAGGCTAGGTGGCTTTATTTACTTACGGTAGGCATTTATTACGGCAATACAAACATTGATTCAAGCAACGTTATGTTCAAATTATGCTACTTTTATTGGGTTAATTTAGTTGGTTATTCTAGTAAGTAAATAAACATTTTCATTGATTAAAATTTCTTAGGTATTTTCTTTTGAGTTTATTGGCGGGAGAATTTTCAAGATGGCTACTAGGCAAAGGTAATAAAATTTACATTCTTAATTTTATCAGAAAAAAATAATCGTAGGCCTGTAAGATTTGGTTATACTTAGGTACTTACTACATTACAGTTACCTTCGTTTCTTTTGTTTTTTTATATAAAATATTTTTTATCCTTCATCATTTAAATGGAGAATTTATTAGGTACTTTTACAAGTCATAGACATAGACAGCTTGTAGGTACAATAAAGATGGTGTCAATATCAGCGATTAATGAAACTTAATTTTATCGCAATTACCAATTCTTTTGTCTTATTTGATTCACTAAATGATTACTTATTCAAAAAATCAAAAGCTACGCCATTTTATAAATAGAAATGAATTTATCGTTCCAGTTCTAATGCTCAGTTTTAATGTTCCTCTTACGTTTCGAAACTTCCAACCCACTTCGACGATTCTATAAAAGCACCATAGACATTATTAGTAAATATAAACAAAGCAACCGCCATGCTATAAAACAAGGGATAACGCAACTGGTTTGGAACCAAAACAATCTATATTTGAATTTTGATATTATGAAATTCTGGAACAATAGACTGTATAGGTTACACAATAAAGATCAAATTCTATTGTAACCCGTACCTTTTTTTCGTTTTTTTTTTTAATTGGTTGTCACTTAAAAATCAACTTAAAATCACAATGATTGTCGATACTTTAGTTAGTGGCGATACATTATATCGAATTAAGAACCTACCTATTTTGATCTCTATTCTAATTTTACCTCCGAAATACCTACCTACATCGGAATTCGGATCGGATCGTTTTCTTACGAGGTTCAAATTATAGATTACTTCCTTGAACCATTTTTCATCTCGTAAACTGAGACTAACCTAATAAAATTTGGAAGAAACAACTATTTTTAGATTAATTCTTAATATTCAAAGATACACCTAACAGAGCACCTTGTTACTTTCAAGAATCAAGGAAATAATCATCACCCATCAACGCCATTAAGAACAAAATCTCTAATGTTATCAATAAGGTATTCTGAAGTGCCCACAGCTACAACTAAACCTAAATAACCAGCGTAATGTACAGTTTTTAAGAACCACCACGTTTTATCGCAAAACACTGCCAAAGACAGGGCGTGGAGGTAGCTATGAGGGTTCATTATTCTCCAAATGGCAGACGCTAAGAAGAACTTACCAGATTTAAACATAATCTCTCGCCGAAAAATATCGTACTGGGTACAATAGTAATTCTCTAACAGATCTTGATAGATGTCTATGTACCTGTTCCAAGCTAATGATGATAACAACATCTGTCCCGAAAATAAACCAAGCACTTGCACTATCTTCTGGAAAGTCACTTTTGTTTTGTACGAAATCCCATTATCGGCGTTATGTTCCTTTTCTATGTCTTCTGTAGAATTAATTTCTTTGAGCTGGTGGTAAGGAAGCGTGCTAACTGGTATGTTCTTATACCCACGTCTCGGAGGATTATTTCTCAGGTACAAAGTTATCCCAATCATCAAAGCAATAACACCAAGCAAATCGCAGATCCCGTCGACCCAGTACCCCAAAGTTCCAACATCGGACCTCTCTCCTTTTACATGCTTTCTCTCTCTGGCGACATGGCCATCCAAATCATCCAGGAACATTCGAATTTGGAACAGAACTATGCCGACTCTCCTTGCCGCCAAATTCGGGCATGTCAACAATTTCGCGCCAAGAAGTGCAACGACAACATGGAAAACGGATATCATATTCGGTGTTATTAGTAGCATGTTCGCTGAAATTCCCAAGCCTATATCCACTAACGCGCACAAAGGCCCATAAATGTAGTGATTGACATGGTCTACCATTAATGCTTTTACCGTAGGATGACACAACGGGTTTATGGTACAAGGAACCCATGTTACGTCTTCATAATCCGGCAGCGTCGTCCGTTCTTTCATTGTAGAACTTTCTTGCGTGACATTATTTTCTACGTCGAAAAAGTCTATTGTATAGTTCTGTATTCTCAGAAATAAGAACGTATCCATACAAATACAGTATAAAACAATGACTACAAGTAATACGGTTAGTATTTTACTAGCTTGTGATGACGGCCACATCATTTTTGTAGTTTTTCGGGGATGATCGGGTCAGGCTTCTTGCACAATTACGTGAACTGAGTCAAAACACAGTATTTAGAACCAGCGTGGGCAACGCGAACCCACGCACGGGGCACGTATTTCCGAAATAATCGCAGTAACTTTCAAGACTTTATCTCAATAATCCCGTAAGGAATTTGGTAGAACTTTGTACTAAAACCACTGTTTACACTTGTCATAGTAATTAGACCCTTCAAGAGCACACTTTTGAAAACACTTCAATCCCAAAGTATTGTTTTTTTTTTCTCGGTAAAATCGATGCACACACAATCGTTCTCAATTCTGTTATCAAAACAATTCCGTTTTAAGAAGCAAGCTAATAGTTTGTTACCATAACAGTATTTGAGCACACTTGCTTTGTTTAACAGTTTGTTTCATAAATGCATTTCGTATTAATTTTATCGTTGATCAACAATACTGTCCGCGTTCCGTTGGAAAATGGCACGACATGCGCACACAACCAGACGATACGTTAGACTGAATAGCGAGCGAAGCAAATGCGGGACCGGCGATCGGGCCGTGGGGTAGCCAGGCTCGGTTTACAAATTCCTTTCGGTTTAAAAATTGTTTTTTTTTTTTTTGGGTATTTATTTAAAAGGAAATGATATGAAACAGTCGCTGACGCAATTTGATATTTTATTTTAGCACATTGTTTGACGGTCAAATTATGTGATGTTAGTAGATTACTAGATTGAAATATAGTATGTTATAGGGCTAATAAATGGTAGGCAGTAAAATAAAAAAAGGTGCTCGGGGTTTAATGAATTAAATACATTAGCATAAAGTTCATTAAGATTTCCAAATTAATTGAATAATGGTTTTTATTTTTATTTTGACGAAAAGATGCAAGTGCACTGTGCATTTCAATGGGGAAAAATCGATTCTTAGTTAAAGATGAAAATTTTACATAAACAAAACTTAACTTACACTTTAGTTAGCAAGTTTAAATGTAAATACATATAACTCTAAAATAGTATTTTTATTAATATTCACACTTAAATAATAAGAAGGAAATAAAAAAATTATAAAGGTGTAAAATAATGACGCAATTTTCCCACGATCACAGGAATATCGTACAACCTAGCAACCCTTAATTAATCCAGGAGAAGCACGGTCAATGTTTCCAAACGACCGTAGCGCCGTTTCCCGCCAAAAGTTATGTCAAAGACAAAGGTGACGTTGTTTACCGATTTCATTCAAACATTTTTTTTTTCTTTACGGTTAAATATACCTAACAATTGCTGGATAAAGGTTTAATTTAAGCTTTAATTAGCACGAGGCTAAGTAAATAAAATAATCGTACGTTTTTTTTTTGCTTAATTGGCAACCTTTTTACTTTGTGACAGAAATATTTTTACTCATCGGAATTTCGTAAAATACCTCAAGGGGACGCTTTCTTTGGATAAAAAATATTCTGATTCTAACCTGATTTAGTACATGGTCTACCCGTGTGTCAAGTTTCACCCAAACCCGACCATTCGTTGAAGACGTAAATGCTTGATTGGTGAAAATAATAATCACACTAAAGTTGACAAAAAATAAAAGGCCCGTTTTGACATCTGTCAAAACGAATTCTTAAACTCGTTAAAAAATAAAAGACCCATTTTGACATTTGAGAAATACCCTAGAATGTAACTTGGAACGAAATTGAAAGAAAGGGGCCGTTCAAATATTACGTAAGCACTATTGGGGGGCGGAGGGGTCTTTGTTTTGCTTATTTTGGATGACATGGGGGGTAGGGGAGTCTAGATGATGATTACGTCATCGGTAGTTATTTACTTTTTTACACGAATGGCAACCCTCACATTATCTATGCTTGAAAACGAAACGCATTTTCGAGAATTCCCGCAAGTAATGCATACGTTTAGGCACTCGCTTTAGAACCGATTAGGGGAATTACCGCGCGCTATTCACTTGTCTAAATTTCCTCTGTCAGTGTATTGTTTTGTTTGGATACTATAGCGCGTAGACGTATTGTAAGCATAGCAAGCTATTTGAAACGACATATTTAAATAAGATGTCGTTTCAAATAGACAAATCCAAGTTATACCAAAAATTGTTTGAAAGTTTTAAAAAATCTCATACAAGTACGAAAGTACAAAATGTACAAAAGTTAGTTAACGAAGTGTGGCGAAATTATAAATTACAAGCAAAGTCCGACAAGGAACTAGATATTATTGTATCTAAGAGAATTGAAGAAGAATTGCAAGCGGTGACTAAGAATAAATCCAATCTACTACATTTTTTTTCCAAGGTGAGTGACGAAATCATTTTAGGTACTTATGAGTACTAGAAATATTAGAAATCGCCAAAAAGTTTCTCTTTACATTTTGTAACAATAATTTAAACGTTTTATGATTAGAAAATATTATGGCCTATCTCAAAGTATAGAGGTAATATTCATTATACAGATTTATTTTTTAAGATTGACTCCGTCAATTGGTTACAAAATACAGGGTGTTAGTTTTCTGTATGTGATGGGTTCGATTCCCGGCTTTAAAGATTATTATTAAAGCCATAGGGCTTTAAATAATCTTTAAATGCAGTTTTTTATCACATACTTTGTATTTATGTAGCTTAATAAGAGAATCTTTAACAGAACCCATAGAAAGTTTTTATTTTTAGGCAACGACTACCTGTAAACCTGCAGAAAAAACACAAATTATACAGCCAGCTTCAAATATCAAAAAACAGGAAGAAGATAAAATAAAACCCGGTAATGAATCACAACAGCAATGCGAAAATAATGATAATGCAGATAAACAGAGAGCAAAACCTTCTCAGGAAGCTATGAAAAATAAGATTGCTCTACTCGAAAAAAATCTGAATGCTTTGTATTCTGCCAGAGATACTATGCCAAGCCGTGCTGAAGTTGATAAACAGATCATTAAGTTGCGCGAGGAAATAAAAACATCAAAACAGTCTTTAAACAGGAAGATTCAAAACGCAGTTGCCCAGAAGAAACACAGGGATGGTATGAAAAGAAAGTTAGAAGATATTTGTCATGAAAATCCAGAAATAAAAAAAAGACTATCTCTGAGGGATTCAGTGGGACGCCCTAATCTTGAAAGCAATCAACCATCACTATTGAAAACAATTGCGGATATAGCTTTATTTGGGAGTGCAGCAGATGATAGAAGACGAACGGAATCTATTCGCAGCGTAAAAACTCTTGATGAACTCACAAATGAATTACGTAAAATAGGATTTGATATTAGTCGCAGTGGGACATATCTTCGTTTGATTCCCAGAAAATCTAATTCTGTAGAAGGACGAAGACATGTATCGACAGTCCCTGTTAAGCTCATTCGGGCTCAAACTGATCACCACAAGAGCCACTTAGATAGCAAGTTCGCTGAAACATCAATCCATTATTTAGAGAACATAGCATCCATACTTGGACCAGATCAAGTATTTTTCATATCTCAAGATGATAAAGCTCGAGTCCCTATTGGCGTAACTGCGGCAAATAAGCAAGCACCTCTTTTAATGCACATGGAATATAGAATCAAATTGCCTGACCACGATTGGGTAATCGCTGAACGTCATAAATTAATACCATCTGTTTATGCTGGTATCAAAATCACTTCCAGTATGCTAGGACAACCGCAAGCTGTTGGATATTCTGGACCAACATACATCGCTATTCGAAGTGGAAAGCATAGTTCATCTACTGCTCATACTCATGCTCAGGATTTCGAGACGCTTCTCGAACTTGAAGAGTTTCGACCATTAGCTAAAACTAACCATGGACTAGTAAAACCAGTGGTAATCATGACGGTTGATGGAGGGCCAGATGAAAATCCGCGTTATCAAAAAGTCATAGGGTTTGCTATACAACACTTTAAGCGACATGATCTCGATGCATTTTTTTTAGCTACCAATGCTCCTGGAAGAAGTGCGTATAACAGAGTAGAACGCAGAATGGCTCCTCTTAGTCGGGAACTGGCTGGTTTAATATTGCCTCATGACCATTTTGGGTCTCATTTGGATGAACGTGGCGTTACAATTGATGAACATTTAGAAAGATCTAATTTCGAATTTGCAGGAAATGTATTAGCTGAAGTATGGAGTTTAATGGAAATTGATGGCTATAATGTTACTGCAAAATATGTTGGAGCTGGTGAACAAGATGTTCCTGATTTCCCAGACATTAAATGGTATTCAGAACATGTGCGTGAAAGCCAATACTTGCTTCAAATTGTAAAATGTAGAAATACAGAATGCTGTCGTCCAAGAAGTGGCCTATTCAGATTACTAGACAACAGGTTTCTTCCACCACCTGTAAAAGTAAAACAAACAGTTGATGACTTGGTTTTGGATGAAGGAGGGCAATTTCTTGATCTTCCAGTCAATTTAGCTCTACGCTTAAGTGCTTCACTCAAAGATTTCCTCCAAATGCCCTACGATTATTTTTGTCCGACGGTAAAATTGAGGCTATCAAGTCGAACATGCAAAACGTGTGGTCTTTATCATGCTTCCGTCAAGTCACTAAATCGTCACATCGAGAAGATCCATAAAAAAAAAAACACGCACACTGATAAGAAAATTAGACCTGTAAGAGTCGCTGCTCGTCGTGCTAATGAACTGATGTGCATTATTCAAAATTTAGAGCACCATGATGTTGAATGGCTCGATGAGAACGACGTAGACATTCCAAAATCGGATGAAAGTGAGCAGATTCACAACACTGAGCAGCAATCTAATGTTATCGAAAACTTAGAATCATGGATTCGGGTTTCATGGACTGAAGACTGTTAATTTGAATTTAATATGTGTACCAAAAATTTAAAATAAGTTTGTTATGTTCATAAGATTATAATATTTTTGTCCCTTACTCTATGTTGAATACTGTATCAGTAAAATCTAATCTCTATCCTAAATCTATTCTTATTTTTGAAATTATAAATATAACATTATAATCATAAATAAAAAAAGATACATTTATAATTGAAAAATGTTTACGTAAGCATAGGGGGAAGGGGTAAGAGCTTTGCTTACTTTTGCTGACAAGGGGGATGGGGGGGTAAATAATTGTAATAAATCTGCTTACGTAATATTTGAACGGCCCCAAACAATAAAATAATATCTTATTAATTACATGAAGTGTTTAAAAAAAAATACCTACATATATTTTTTGGCGCGATCAAACAGTCGGATTTGGATGAAATTTAGCGAACCTACGGGTAGACCATAAAACCAGGAATAGGACATGGGACTTTTATTCCGAGAGTATGTTTTCGTAGGATAATTACCAACTGTTACGCAGGCGACGTGGCTGACTGAAGCTTTTTTTCTAAGGTGAGAATTCATCCAATGACTTTTCCCGCTCTGGGTGGAGCGCGAGGGCGTGTCTGACTTTTATAAACCACACCTGTGTCCTTTAGTTGCCTTTTATGTTCTAAGAATACGGGCTTTCTATTCAGAATATCCCCGCGGTCGTAGCGGGCATCGACCCTGCTGGGCCCCTACGGTTTGCTGACATCCCTCGACGACGGCTCGGCCCGGTCGATTACCGGCCGGCCAGACGGCGAGCTGCCCATTGCACGTCGTCCGCAAATTCGCATCTACCGTGGCTTAGCAAAGGAGGCGGCCGATCGCGTGAGGCAACGGTCCTGACGCCCTAATCGCCGCCGGGATTCCGATCCCGATTTCCGGCCACCGTAGGCACGGGCTTGCGGACGGCGAGCCACCCATTGCTCGCCGTCCGGTAACCGTCCGGACCGAGCCCAAGTCGTCGACGGTGCGTATTGTTCCACGCGCGCCTCAGGGAGATGTCAGCAAATCGTAGGGGCCCAGCAGGGTCGAAGCCTACTGGGGCCATGGGTAGTGTGAAAACGAAACCTGGGCCCCGGGACGAAGGCAACGAGGAAACAAGAGTGGGTTTTTAGTCAGTAAAAGTCTGACACTATCTCGCGCATAGTTACAACAGATTAACTAATTGCCACTATGCATTAAGATACCATTTGGTGTTTACGTAATAAAATATTTTCAATTACGATTAGCGCTCTGTGAGGTCTGCTAAGAATAAGTTTTGTCCTAATTTTTAGGTTTTTTTTTTTATTGTGGGAAAATCATCTAATGACAAATCCCGCCTTGGGTGGAGCGAGAGATAGTGTCAGACTTTTACTGACTAAAAACCCACTCTTGTTCCCTCTTTGCCTTCATCCCGGGGCCCCGGGCTTCGCTTTCACACTACCCGTGGACTTTTTCTTTGAGGTGGGAAATCATCTAATAACTTCTCTAGTCAAGATATCCAGAGCTATTTTCTTAAATGTTTGTTTTAAGTTAGAATTTACCTACTTATCTAGGGGCATTATGGTGCCATTCGATCCTCGGCTGCAAGCTGCGGGCGCAGGCAGCGAATGCAGGTAGCACTCATATGACACGCAGCCGTTGCCTGCATCCGCAGCCGGGAGTGATTCCCCGAGGCTGGCTGCACGTGCAAATCTTCGATTCAATCCAATATGAGCGCTAACAGCTCTGAGTAGTCTGGTATTTTGGACTAGTCTGAACGGGCTGGAGTGCATCGACTTGCGGCCGCAGCACTACTGTGGTCTGCGATCGGCTGCGGCTGCATGTCGCGGCAGCACTCGTAACCATGGGCGTACCCAGGGGGGGGGGGCAGGGGAGGGCAGCTGCCCCCCCTTGGAAATTTCGGAGAACATGTGTGGACTCGCCTAATTACTAATTAAAGTGCAAACGGGGCCTTATGCTCTAAATTTTAAATAAACCGCGCAGTAGACACTGGCAAAATGCACGACGCAATTGCCAAAAAACCGCGCGCGACGATGGCGGACGTACATTACCGAATCTAGCCGAGCGTTCGTACGCTCGGCTCTATTCGGTAGAGGGTTGCGAGCGACTAACATTTATTATATTTGACATAATCAAATTTACTTTTATTTATTTAACTACCTTTAAAGTAGGATAATTTGCGGCTGTTTGCCCTACACACTACACTATATATACCTAATGTTTCATGTAGGTGTGTTTGTGTAATGTGTATGACAAAACAGCCGCGGACGAACCGACCTACAAAATCTGACTTGCCCCCTCCTACGCCAGAAGCTGGGTACGCCCATGCTCGTAACCGAAGCTCGGCAGCACGTGCGGCCGCAGCCACGTTCGGAATGGTTTTCACAAAAATCCATACTACTACATAGAATACTAGCTGCAGCCGAGGTTCGAATAGCACCTATATCATGACGTGTTAAAACGTCAGGCGTGCGAGCGAGATAAGAGGGATGCAGCTATACACCCAATATAGCTCCATCCTTTTAACAGTTCAGTTAAGGTCAGGGGGGTGAAACTACCGAAGAAACTTCAGACACAAAATTTGCTAAGAAACTAGCGTCATCTTACGCCTAGAGTCAACTTAGTTTTGGAAGTAATGCATTTAATATATGAATATGCCAATAGATGGCAGCAGCTAAGATAATATATTTAATAATAATTTATTTATTTATTTTCTCCCATATTTAGTAAAATTTATACAATTTATAAGAAACAGTTTAAAGACGGGAGACAGGAGCCCATACTAGGTGAAACCTGTGCTACGAGTCTCCTGGTCTCCTAATCTCGAAAACATTATAAAAATCCAAACTCAGAGGATGCATTACATTAATAGTAAGTAAGTTTGTGATTTGTTGGTGAGTGTTTATTTTGTTTATAGTGTTGTGTGAGTGTGTATTCTGTGTATAGTGTTGTATGAGCGTTTTACGAGTTGTGCTTGTGTGGTTTTGGGGTGTGTGTAATCCATACTACTACATAGAAAACTAGCTGCAGCCGAGGTTCGAATAGCACCTCTATCATGACGTGTTAAAACGTCAGGCATGCGAACGAGATAAGAGGGATGCAGCTATACACCCAATATAGCTCCATCCTTTTAACAGTTCAATTAAGGTCGTCAAATGGATCGTGTTAAGAGCTCGTGGTAGGGTTTCAGGTTCGTCAAATATCTATACTAATATTATAAAGAGGAAAGATTCGGTTTTTAACCGACTTCAAAAAAAGGAAGAGGTTATTAATACAGTTGTATTTTTTTTAATGTTTGGTACCTCAGAACTCCGTCGTTTGTGGACCGATTTACATTTTTTTTTTCCCTTAAAGGATATGCTTCCAGATTGGTCCCTTTTTTTTCAAAATTCATTTCTGATGATGGGATCCATGAGGAATTGTGGGAAAGCCTCAAATATTATAGGCAACCATCTAGTGATTTTAGTATTTTCGTCGAGAACTTAAGCATTTACAGTTAAAAAGTAACATTTGATGAAGTGGAACTGATGAAGAAGACCAGAAATGGCCAACGGAACTTCATATTCACATAGAGATCACAATGAAGGTAGTTAAGCGATTATGACAATACAAATAAATAAATGGTTCTGAATAGTTGTTGAAAATGGTATCTTCAAAGTGATGATGGAGCCGGAAGATAGGCACCGGAACTCTGTAATTAATCAATTTATCCTAGCTATGTTTGGGCTTATTAGAATTGTCATGACATGCACTTTGGCTATAAAGTACTATCGAAATGATCAGATGATGTAGCCGGTAAAAAGTGTAAAATAAAAAACTTTTTACAAAAATGACTAAACGATATACCTAACAAAAAAAAGCACTACAATTAATTTGACCCTTTTAGTGTTTTTTTAGCTAAGTACTAACTTTAATTTCAGAAGTCGGTGTTAAATCGTGTTAAATAAGAAACAAACAATTACGAGAAACACCGACTTCCGAAATTGAAGTTATTTTGATCCTTTTAGTGTTTTGTTTTAGTGAAGTTAGTTATTTTTTTTTTGTTTGTATGTTACGATTTAACTCAAAAACTACTGGACCGATTTTCAAAATTCATTCACCAGTAGGAAGCTACTTTATCACTGAGTAACATAGGCTTATATTTTCTATTTTTAGGCAAGCGAAGCCGCTGGCATAAGCTAGTGTTATATATGTGCATAATTATATTTCTGCAGCATCAGATAAGTGACTCGGCTGATATAAAAAATATGACTCATTTATCGTACGATTCTATTAATCATTTGTTTATCTTACTTTTTAATCTATTTTTAGATAAGTAATACATTTTCAAAAAATATCGGGTTTATCGTCAGTTGTTTCTGTTATTATATATTTGTATGATGAGCTGTTTGTGTGATGAGCACAATCATTTGTTCTGTGTCTGGGTGTAATTTAACTATAACATGTATTTAGAAATATTTATGTATGTTTATTAGTTGTCTAGTACATATAACACAAGCTCTGCTTAGCTACGGACTAGATGGCGTTGTGTGATAGTTGTGTGAATATTATATTATACTAGCGGTCCCGGCAGACGTTGTTCTGCCCAAAAGCGGGATTTAGTAAAAAAAAAAATTACCCTACTCTACCCTACTCTACCCTACTCTACCCTACTCGTTAAAAAGTACCCTATGTCCGTCTCCTGGTTCTAAGCTACCTCCCCACCAATTTTCAGCCAAATCGGTTCAGCCGTTCTTGAGTTATAAACAGTGTAACTAACACGACTTTCTTTTATATATATAGATTTGTAATCATTGTGTCTTTCCGCATCTTTTTTTTACTATGTATGCAGTCCGAGAGTGACGGCGCTTTAGGTCGTGTAATCTACTTAAACGAACGATAACCCAGCAACCGTTAGCGAGGAGGAGTGGCAGGCCGTCGCCTTCTTCTGCGAAGCAGTAATGCTAGCAAAGGAGGCGGCCGATCGCGTGAGGCAACGGCCTTCACGACCCAACCGCCACGGGGATTCGGATCCCGATTTGCGGCCACCGTAGGCGCGGGCTTGCGGACGGCAAGCAATGGGTAGCTTACCGTCCGACGGTCCGGTAACCGTCCGGACCGAGCCCAAGTCGTCGACGGCGCGTACTGCTCCACGCGTGCCTCAAGGAGATATCAGCAACTGCAGGGGCCCAGCAGGGTCGAAGCCTACTGGGGCCATGGGTCTGATTCTGAAAGGAAGACTCGGCCCTGGTACGACAGGCAACGAAGGAACAGGAGTGGGTTTTTAGTCAGTAAAAGTCTGACACTATCTCCCGCTCCCGCCCAATAGCGGGGGATGCCATAAGATGATTTTCCCACCGCAAAAAAAAACCCAGCAACCGTTATCAAATAATTATTTTGGAGAACAAAACCGGAAAAATGTGCAGATATCACCAAGACATTCGCAAATTCAGTTCAATTCGGGAAAACTATTGTGGATTAGGTTTTTCCCTCGTTTGTCCACCAGGAAATTTAGTTTTATTGATTGTAATTTTTCCTGAGAGTAAGATAATTTTGGAGCAGACAAATTACGATTAACAGGCTCTTGTATCTATTTTCCTGGTACCTTGCCTGTATACATATATTGTGTAGAAGGTAATTTACCTTTTCATTCGCTTATTTATAAGTCTTCAGTCTTAGTTAGTGTAACTAACTATCAGAGAAATACCGGTCTTCCCGTTCGATTATTATTTAGGTGTCTTGAAGGCTAGAGTGAATAGGAGCTTAATAAACTAGTGCGCTTAACCATCAACGATTCAATTCAAATCCGAGACTCAAAGCAGGCAGTCACGCACTAGTTTATATGATTAAAAAAAAAAATTCGCAATCTTAATCGTGCTTGCCGCGTGAGCAGTGAATTCCCAGTGGTAACGGCCCCGACTTATCAGTTGCAGGTCATGGGTTCAAACCTAGGAAGGCGTTTTACTTTGTGTTTTATTTTATCACCACTGCTCTCAAAACGATGAAGGACAACATCGGGAGGAAACCGGCATGTCTCAGATCCGAAAATATGAAGAAGACGTGTGACATCTATCAACACGCACTGGGCCCCGGTGGGTTACTTCTCTCAAAGAGAAGTCCTCCTGAGTAGTATTGCCAGGTATCCTGATTTGCGCGGGAAGTCTCAATTTACTGGGGTTTGGTGACACGTCCCATCTTCATCGGGACGCCAAAGGGCCCGATTTTTCACTCACCTCCTTAAGTCTGTTAAATCGCTTATTTTGATATAAGTACGCTATTGATACATTTTTGCTTTCACATTGCACCACTCGTACTTCCGAATAAATTTTGAAAAAATCGTAGGCTGTTCAGAGGATTTTTTTTTAATTTTGAGGAAGCGGCCTCATTTAGTTTTGCTGCCCCCTGACCATGAAATTCTATGTATATAACCTTATGTGTTATATACATATTGGTTACATATCCATCCATATCATATACGTCTTTCAGGTATGTGAAGTAGGCTTATTGTATTGTACTGTATTGTGTTGTATTGTATTGTTTTGTATCGTATTGTATGTCTTTTTGTTTTTCTTTAGTAGGTATTTATTTAATGTTTTTTAATGTTGTTGAAACTATGGATCTCTGGTCTGACAATAAAGTTTATTAATAATATTATATCGCTTATTGCTTCTATTATATGACCACAATGTAGATAAGTAATAACCATAAAAAAACGAATTAAAAAAAAGAAATTGAATTAAGCCACTGGCAGCTAAGGCAGCTATCTCACTGGCGTTTTACGAACGTTGGCGTTTCACCAACGTCTGCGCAGCGCCAACGTTGCGCAGACGCGACGTTAGCATGACGCGTGCATAACCTGCACTCAGCTCAACCATTTTCAAGGAACCGAATGACCCAATAACACGTGTCACCATCAGCGAGACATTTGAGTGAGCATGACACATTACGGTAATTAAAACCCGATTGTACTGTTAATTATCCTATTAATTATAAATAATTTTTGCAAGTAAATGTATCATAATAATAAAGGCGATGCCTTGAGGCTTGCAAATCACAAGGTGTAATATAGTTGGACTGTGCTATATTTTCAATAACTTTTAATTTCCCATATTAGCAAATAAATGATTATGAATTATGATTTTAAAACCAAAATCCTGCTGATTTTGATCTTTCTTCCCGAATTATCACTAACTGGAACTGGCAATACGACTCCTGAGTCCTAACTGTGGGAACTGTGGCTGATTATGATGCTTCTAGGTATTATGTAATAAAACTAAACACTGGACAGATCTGAGCTCACTCTTATGATTCAAAAGTGCTTAAGTAGGTATTATATTACGCATTACTTGTGAATTGCAATGATTTGCATACGTGATACACATTTTATGGTCCACGCGGCAGAATAAATTCTTGTCTAACTGCTGCCAGCACTTCGCCTGTGTAAATGTTGAAAATTGTTTCAAGGTTACATACCTACTACTCGGGATAGCAAGTATCCAAGTGTAATGGGTTGCCTATATCCTGGAGAACACCCGTGTGCCAAAAGCTAATGCAAACTATTGGCATGATTTACTTTTTCTTTTCGCCAGAAACGAAACCTGCCTAAATAGCAAAAAGAACCAGGTCTTTAAACCGTAACCGAACTAAGATACCTAAAGAAGCATTGCTTGTATTTTTTTGTCAGGTGTTACCTATTTTTCTTATATTATAATGAAATGGAAATATAATACGTAATATTTTAAAGTTTCCATTGAAAATAGATTGTGTTGGTTATTACTTTTTTTTTTTTTCACACTCGCAGTGATTTTTGGTTTTACAAAAATCTTTGTTTACCTTATCGTAGAACAATAATACATGCTACAAAATTCTTATATGTAGATAAACTTAATTAAACATCATCAATTAATCATCGGAATAACTCTCTATAATAATGGTTATCGTGGTATACGATAACCTCTATTTACCATTAATTATCTACTTTTTAGGGTTCCGTACCTCAAAAGGAAAAAACGGAACCCTTATAGGATCACTTTGTTGTCCATCCGTCTGTCCGTCTGTCTGTCAAGACCCTTTATCTCGGTAACGCGTGGAGGTATTGAGTTGAAATTATATATATGTATATATAATTTTAACCATATACTAAGGTCTGTGGTTCCTTGAAGCTGTGAAAATATTAAACTTCTAAGTTAACAAAAAAAAATTCAGGCCGTTTATGTCGCAAAAAACGTGTATTTTGTCAATCTCTCTCTCTCATTTGTAGTTACGTCAAAAACAAAAAACTTTTTTTGCCATTCGGAAATACATATCTTCGTAACTCAATTCGGGAATTGAACTGTTTTCAAATGTGAGTTTGTAAGGAACCCTCAGTGCGCGGATCCGACTCGCACTTGCCCAGTTTTTTTCCTTAAGGTTGCACTAGTCGGTGGCTCGAATTCGTAAAATTATCTCACTCTACAACTCATCAACAGTGCAGCAGTTAGAAATATTTTGATGAGCAATAAGAAGCTAGATTTATAATTAACAAAGCGCGTAAAAATGTATGTGCAGACCTTTGGGTGTCTAAATATTAAGAAAAATCTGCCGAATTTATCTGTTCAAAATTAAATTAATTGACTATTCAAACAATTATCCCAGTATGGAAACTATTCTGCCACAATTATGCATATTCCCTAAGGTATTTACGCCTAAAGATGCGCTAAGTGTTAAAATATGGTAATTTCGATGCACATAACTTAAAAATTATTTATTTTTTTACTATTTTGCTTACATTCAGGGTTAGATAACGACGTTACAAATCAGTATCATTTTCTTACTTTGAAATTACACCGTCAAGCTAAGAAGGTATCGCCATACTACGTTGGTATGAAATAATGATCGACTAGGGCACCCTTAATTAAAGTTCACGTTAACTTTAATCACAAACAAATTGGGAACCACGTGACCGACCTTAATTACTAAAATAATACGTTATTGTTATTAAAATAATCCGGAACTCGTGGCTACGTAATAAATATGCCGTACCGTATTGTCCGCCGCCGACTGAGTATGCTTACTGTCAGGGTCAGCTCCAGTGTGAACGTGGATTCAGTCTGCAGTATGCGTTTTCACCAAGCTGACAATACGCTATAGCGTAGAATGCGTTACTTGTGTCAACAAAAGAGTACGCTTGCTAAGCGGCCGCAATAATCGACCACTGAGAGTCAGCGACAATGCACTACGTAACTAGTGTATCGCTGCGCCGTGGCACCGCGGCGCCGGCCGGTTCTCGTTCACAGTCAGCGGCCGACAATACGTTTGGTCTGAACAATGACTTAAAAAACGCTTGCCGAGTCCGGTCCGAGAATGGGTGACCAAACCGAGAAAGAAAGAAAAGAAACAACGTTTATTCGTGTCTCACACAATCGTATAAACTAAAAATAAACATTGAAAAAAAGAAAGATATAATCAGTGCGAGGCCAAAAAGACGTCTAACTCAGCATTTGCTGCGTTATTTGAAACGATAAATAATGCAGCGTTGGTATTCTGTTAGGTCTCTCTCGTGGCACCACACTAATTACGGTCGTTAAATAGACTATCGAAACAAAGTATAACCATGACCCTCTGGCATGCGTTCAGCTGGGACACCGGTCGCTTTCGCAGCGACGGCGCCCACACCGGCGCCTCATAAAGGGCCATGGACCGAACGATTCCTGCGTAAAGCCTCCGGCAGGAGGCGTCTGGACCCCCTAGGTTGGGCAGGAGCCGCTTGAGGGCACCCCAGTCCGATTCAGTTTGGGAGCCAGACGTCGGAAGTGCTCCTCGGAATTCCATCGGCTGTCGAGGACGAGTCCAAGGTACTTCATCGTCGACCCGACGCCGATGTGAACTCCTACCATTGATTGGGAGCACGCTTCGAGGGCAAGCGATAGGCATAGGAGCCGGTTTTTGAGTAAGCGTATTGAAAAATAGGTGGGAAGTCCTCTGACGCAGTCAAGGAAATATAGATTTACTTGTATCAAAATGACGTCGCTTCCATTACTAAGACATTGCTTGAAGCGGTCATTAGATTAACTGGTGACTTACTTTGAATAATTATTCAGGGAAAATGTATCTGCTCACGAATATAAATAACTTTATTTATACAATATAAACTAGTGCTTGATTGCGATCCCACCTGATGGTAAGCAGTGATGCAATCGTTGATTGTGAGGCGCACTAGTTTATTAAGACCTTGAAGACTACATTTATTTTCTTCTTGCTCAGTCTATGTGGTCCAAAGGCTGGACAAAGGCTTCCCCTATATTTTTCCAGCTCTTTCAGTACATGTTTCAGAGCCACGGTTACTTTTTCGAGCATTCCTGCAGCTCTAGGACTAATCCCTAAAAACCATTTTTACCCGACTACGGCAAAGCCAAAGGAGGGTTATGATTTTTCAGAATTAACAAACAAAGTAATTTATGAAAAAGTATCAGAAGACAAAGTTCAGGTTAAAGTGCTGTATAATAGTCGATAAAATTTCAGAGTGGTCACAATAGGCACTGTAAATTTTTCTAATTCACCACATTTCTACCGTAGTTTGTTAGTAACTTGTGTGATACGTAATACCAATTTTATCAAATTGTCAGTTGACAACTAAGTTTAGTGAGCAACGAATGCTAGTTGTCAACTGTTATTGAAAAAGTTAGCCAATAGCCCCCACTGGGCGCGTCGGACTCCAAATATTTTATATGGAAACTAGACTTGTAGAGCTACATTTGATCCACGCCACGCGACGTCGTTCTACGTACAAAACATACGTGTTGCCCGTGTGCATCGGCTTAAAGTGGTTCTAGCTTTATTATTGTCATAACTTCAACGGACCAACACAATAAAAATATTAAAATAAAACACTCACCTGAGGAACTTGCGTAGACTTCCCACATCCCGTCTCCCCAATCAGCACCAACGTTTGATACCGCTCCAACAGGTACAGAATATGGTTACGGTACTGAAACACTGGTAACCTCTGACGCTGAGCATCTAATGGTAGGTGATGATAACGGTTATAAACAAATAATGTCCGGGAATCACTGTCTGCGGTCAATGCAGAGTCTACATTAGGGTTTACCAGTGTTTCAATTACGCCATCTTTATTTCTCGTTGGGTAGAGCGGTTCTTCTTCTCCTGTAAAGAACAATGATAACACTATTATTTTTAGGTAATTCTATGATAGTTTCTTATTAAAATACCGGCCAAGTGGTCGGATTCGCGAACGAAGGGTTCGGTAACCATAACAATATACAACTTTTTTATTTATTTATTTAGTTTTCAGGATCTATACGAGGCCAATAACAGAGCCATAGAGGTTGCCAAATACTGGTCAGATAAAATAAATTTAACTAAAGTTAGAGTACATCGACACGAAAAGAAGACGAAAGGAAGATTTATTTATTATTTATTTATTTAAACTTCATGTAAGTACAGTAGTGGTACATAGGCGGACTTAATGCAACAAGGCATTCTCGACCAGTCAACCATGGGTTAAAGAAGACAACACTATGGTAGGTTTGCACAATAAACAAATAACAGATACTTAAAACAGAAAAAATAAAATATAAGTTATTTATAATCATAAAATACATATATGCAGGGTGTTTGGTGCATTGTGTGCCAAATTGAAATGGTCGACGGGAGGGGTCGTTTGCTATCCTTTCAGACCCCTAAACACTTCTTTGACTTTTTATTGTTTTATGAAAATAAGGCTCAAATTTTTCATTCAAATACAAATTTTAAAATATATTTAAGGCGTAGACTCTGAATTTTAATTTGATTTAAAGGTGTATTATATTAGAGTACATTTCAATTAAAAATGTATGACATTAGCCATCTAGTTTTTTTTTTATTTACTCGCAAAGTACACCCTACAAAATAAAAAAATAAATATAAAAAAATAAAAAATGTAAATTAGCTGTAACAACATGGCTAGAAAAAAAAACGACCGGAATCTTCCAACTCCCTCAAAAATTCTCTAGTTTATCTTCTTGCTAGTGATGTACCACATGTAGGGATTGCAATCGAATATTCGAATATTCGAATATACATTTAAAATTCGTATTCGAATAGTAAATGATAAAATATTCGAACATTCGAATATTACCACAGCAATTTTATTAAAGTTACAACATAATATTGTTAATTACGAACGCGACATCTAACGCGTGGTCGTCAAATTTCTGAATAGATCGGCACTGCTCTGAGAAGGCTTTGTAGTCGATCGGAATGTGGTTTCCAGAAGTGAACCCAATCTCAATGTCGAGTACAAAGATTTGATTGACAAAGTAAGAAAAGTAGTGAAGTTTTCCAACCAGAACAGAAATCCTGAACAAATATATCCTTGAAGAAAACAAAAGCGCAGGCCTGGTATTAGACTGTAAAACGCGGTGGAATAGCATGGCGGACATGGTTTCAAGATTCTTGCTACTGAAAGATGCAATTTTAAAAGCACTGATTGACTTGAAAGACAAAACTATGTTCAGCACCTATGAGCTTGCTCTTTTCCAGGATTTATCTACGTCTCTTACTATCGTTAAAACTACTGTGGAAGCGATATGTCAAGAAAAGGCCACTTTATTAACTGCAAACACAGCCCTCAGGTTATCAAACTACGAGAGACCAGAGAGAGGGAGAGAGGGTTTATCAGTGGTAAACTTCTTCAGGCTCTGAAAACAAGGATTGCTGAACGACGACAAACAGACCTGGTTTGTACACTGAAGTACTTGCACAACCCTAACAAATACTAACAGGAGCCGAGTTTTTCTATCTTCCCTAAAGTAGGAAATGATGTTATCACCAAAGTCATAGTTGACATTCAAAAAAAATATTTTAAGCAAAAACCTGCGACAACTAACACTGGCGTTTCTGATGACGAAGATGACATTGCTATAGACCTTCAGCGCTATCAAAATGGAGAAGCGTCAAGAATCTCAAATATGTCAATGAAAGAACAGCTGCAGAAAAAGATAAAGGACGAAATGTATGCAGTGCCTTCCATATCCACAGCAAATCTTGAACATCATGATCTAGAAACATCAATAAAAATGCAGATGGCTCTATATGATACAGGTACGCCAAGAAAAATACACCTAAGTCAGGCCTTTGGAGTTTGCATTCCACCAACTAGCGTAGAATGCGAAAGGGTATTTTCTTCTACAAAATATATCTGCAATCATCTCAGATGTAAATTGAATGATGATTCCATTGACTCTTTAAGTTTTCTAAGGTCCCACTTTCAAAGGATCCGTAAATAAGAATAATTGTATCCTTTGCCTATACAATGGCATTTATTTAATTATAATTGTTACTTACCGCGTTGGATCATAATTTTCAATTTTAGTGATTGCGTGCACTTGCAATTTGCATATCTCTTTAGATGCTAGTTATCCGCGCAGTGCATTCTTATTGTGACTTTGATCTCGTTTCTTTTTAGTTATCCTTAAGAAATTGATAGTACAATATCTATAATATAGTTTACTTGTGTTGTATAAAGTTTATTAACATGTTATTTGATTTTGCTAGTGAGATTTTAATTGTGTTTCCTACTTAATAGTTTTTCTATAATTGTTTAAGATTTAATATTTTTTATTTCATATTTTCATAGTCGAAGTTCCCATATATCCTATATATCTATATATACATCTAACTTTATTAAGTTTGTTAATTATTTTATTTGATTAAAAGTTTTGTTTAAATATTGGTTCTGTCTTGTTGGGATATTGCCCTACTTACATGAAAAATATGTTACTAGTTTCTAAGGCAATAAAACGTGAGAAATTATATAAATACTTTTTTTTTCTGAAATATTCGAATTTTATTCGAATAAGGCTGAAAAAGTATTCGAATACCAAAAATATCGAATATTTGCAATCCCTAGCAACATGCCATTTTTTTTTTATAACTTTGTGAATTAGCGAAAGATTTGTGAATCGGGTCACATAAGACTAAGTAATATTCAAAATTATGATAAAAAAAACTATTTTTGCTTAAATGATACCTAAAAACCTATTAAAATGCTATCTCAATCTTACAAGGTTACGAGAGAGATTTTCTGTGTCGTATCTCTCTTTTCATAGGTTTTACTAGATAAAAAAAAAATTAATTGCATTTTTAAGATTGATTTCTTAATTTTTACAAATCCTGCACAAATTGTTGGCCTCTGTTGTGCATGCAGGCCCGACATCTGTTACATATTTCGTCAGTGGTTGTACGAAGTCGTATTTCCTCCTTAATTGTATTGAAAGTCGTTTCAATGCGTTGTTTGCAACATTCACAATTCTAGCGAATTTAAAAATTTTTAGCGTTTGTTGTGCAGTGATGATAGTTGGAAACTAAGGAGGTACTAGTTCAACGCATTGAAACGGCTTTCAATACAATTAAAGCTGTTGTTCGAATTAAATGAATTTTTATTTAATATCATTTCATTTTACCCTTTGGGTACGGAACCCTATTAAAAAAAACCGGGCAAGTTCGAATCAGACTCGCGCACTGAGGGTTCCGTATTAACTAACCTGAAAAAAATTGTTAGGTTCCCAAATTGAAAACCTGTTTTTCTAGGACTAAGATTTTTCCGAATGGCAAGTTTTTTTTTGTGACGTACCTAACTACAAATTTACAGTTTTCAGATTGTTGCCTTTTCTTATACTTGTGCCATGTGACCTTGCTTCATGCCAAATTTCAAGATTCTAGGTCAACGGGAAGTACCCTATGAATTTTGATTCCCTTGAAAGTGTCGCGTTTTTTTGCAACATAAACGGCCGTATCTTTTTTGTTCGTTAGCTCAGAAGTTTGATTTTTTCACAGCTTCAAGGGACTGCAGACTTGAGTATATGGCTTAAATTTCAACTTGATACTTCCACGCGTTCCCGAGATAAAGGGTCTTGACAGACAGACAGACGAACGGAAAACCAAGTGATCCTATAAGGGTTCCGTTTTTTCTTTTTGAGGTACGGAACCCTAAAAATCAACCAAACAAAAAAATAATCATCAAATCTAGTTCTGCCTTGATGGTTTCATAGTTGCGAGTGTAACTGCTGAGTTTGAGAGGTCCTGGGATGATTCTCAGATTGGAAAAGTGCTATTAGATTTTCATTAGAAATTACATAATTTGCAGCAGCCCAGAGTTGGGTAGTGGTGTGAGACATCACATACAGCTATTGGTCTTGGACCAGATCTCTCCTTGGCCATGTGGGATTGCCGTTCTATCTAACTATAAGAGTAATGGAACAGAGAGTGCCTCTGTGTTAGCGCACACACTTGTGCACTATAATAATAATATAATAATATTCCACAAATATCACACAAGCTAAGCAGAGCTTGTGTCATGAGTACTAGACAACTGATAAACTTACTTATATATTTCTAAATACATACATATTATAGATAAATTACACCCAGACACAGAAAAAATTATCATGCTCATCACACAAACATTTGTCCTGGGTGGGAATTGAACCCACGACCTCTGGCATAGCAGTCAGGGCCACTAACCACTAGACCAACAGGCCAGTCAAATATAATATCCTCTGTGTGCTCTACTTTTAGCTATAAGACTGCCCGTTGATGGATATCAATGAATTAATTTGGTAATATTACAGTAGAACTTTAAATAGGGGATCCTATTTAAAGTTCTACTGTAATATTTTATATGTGTACAATAAAGAATGTATCTAACTATCTCTGTCAATCTATGTTGGCCACCATGATCAAAATATGATTTTTTAAAGTAAGTATTATTTTTTAGTATAGATATGGAACTGCCGTATCGTAAATCTAGTGGTCCGATGCCATCATCGGACCACTAGATGGACTATGTTGCACTACCCGTACATGGTAGACATCCAACCACAACATGTACAAAGTTCAGTCAGGTGAGATATTGGTCAAACATGAGCTTTTCTTAATAATAAAAAAACTTTTCAGTTTATATTTACTAAACTGATCAGTGGATTTTAAGAGAAAGAGGTTCTGAACAGTAAAATACACACTATAGTCTATATCTCTTGTAATCTCTCCTTTCGCTGGTCTGCTGTAAGAAATTTCTTTTGTGTTCAGTACCTTGTACAAATTTTTATAATACGGTATCTTCTGTATATTTGAGTGTACATAAATAATAAAATAAATAAATAAAATAGTGTAATTCTACTCTTACTTAGGTGATATTAGTAGGTAGAAAGTAATATTAACAAGTGAATGACCGAAACATGAGGCCTAACTGAATGTTCGGTTGTTTTTTTTTAAATTTATATAAACGAGTGATGGACTGCGATCTCACCTGATGGTGAGCAGTGATGCAATTGTTGATGGTAACGGGCACTAGTTTATTAAGAGCCAATTCACTCTAGCCTTGAAGACACCTAAATACTGTTTTGGTTTCAGCCAAAAAGTGTACCGTGACCGCTATCTCACCTGATGAAAAACGACGATGCGGTTGACGATGGAACACCTACCTAGAAGTAACCTAATGAATGATCATTGAAAATAATGGAGGAAAGCCTTTGCCCAGCAGTTGGACAATAATGAGTACAGCACTTATATCCGCCTCGTTTTTATAGTTTTTATTTGGTTAGTTTATTTCATAAATAAAATATCATCTGTTTATGTTTGAAAAACAAAATTGTGGAAATTGAGACTGCATGGTATTTTACCTATCAATACATAAATCTATTTGTGATGATAAAAAATATCGCAGTAGCCTTTGAATAGGGCGTATGATTGGCTATAATCAAAATACCGGTAGTAACAAAGGTTTTTGTTGAGTATCATTTGATATGTAAGCAACTTGGAATCTAATTTAAATCAAAGAAACTAAAAGAATTGAGGATATAAATACGCCTAAAGCTTTTCAGCAGTTTTCAAACACCATTACGTAAAGAAATATAGAAATAATGTGGTGTAATATATTAACCTAATAGAAAAAATTAAATACCTGGTTTGATGAACCTCGGTCTTTGGCCCAACATATTTAAATTTGATACACAACACTATTCACGCAACTTTATCAGTAATTGTAACGTATTTACACAGTTCCTTTATTTATTTACATCAACGAAATTCATGGAGTGCACACCGTAGTAATAATTCATTGATTTACTGTGTTTCAGGTAAGTCTGACTATAAATGATCATGAATCATTAATAATAGGTCTATCTCTGTCTGACTTATGTAAAAAAGCAGGGTAGTCGTAATGGCGTGCAACAAATCTGAAGCTGTTTGAACGGAACGCGCCACACACAAAAAATCAATGAATTATGACAGTGACAAATAAAGTTTCGATCAGAAATCATTTGTGTTCATTATGATTTCATTTAATATCCGCATCTTTTTATGCTATATTTTTTTTTAGGTATTTTTTTATTTAGTTATAACAAAATAGCAAATTATATATTCAAAAAAAAAAAATTAACTATAAATAAAAAGCTTCTAAAGAATTAAAAACTAATCTATAGTATAGCGTCGAAATATTCTTCCTTATCGCTCGCGCTGTCGACTGGTAGAGTACCTGTCTAGAGCGCTATGTGACGCGCACTTCGGCTACATGACAGACCTTGGTGGCCGAGGCTGTTGACAACTTCGCCACGCCACAGTGGCAATGATGAGAAGAGCAACAGGGAGCGCCTAAACGTAGGGAAGCAGCGAGGCGGAAGGTATTATCGACGAACAAGGTGCCTATGTTCGACGACGGTAGGGTGGTGTTTGAAGCCAGAGACCCGACTCCCACTCCCCCACAGCTAGCAGGCGCACACGCTCCGCAGTAGTCACTAATGTTGCTAACAGGTTTTCTAGAACTAGTTTGCAGAGCGGCTCATCCCACCGTCTTTGGGAAGAAATGTCGTCGGGCTGTTGTCTATAGCCTCGGTGAAGCACGTATCGCCAAAATTAATTTTTCGGTGCCGTGAACCGAGGAATACGGATAGCAAGGGTAGCTTGGTCGTCCTGGCCACATTTAAAATTGAAAGTTACATAATTTTGTCTATTTTTCCAAAAGATGAGTATTTTTCCACAAATGAGAAGCACGTAGAAATATGTTAATTTAGGGCCAAAACAACAGAAACTACGATTAAGGTGATGACCGAATGCATGTTAGGTTAGGTTAGGTTACTATGCTATATAATCTATTTCAAACTGTAGGTAGGTACTCACCACATTTGATAAATTTTGATAAATATTATTTACTTATTTTCAAATAATGTGTTTTATAATTTAAAATAATATACTTCGATAAAATATAAGCAAATAATATTTATATTAATTTGATTTTCATTCATGCATCTTTGCTAAACTGCTTTTGGTCAATCTCCTTTTAAATTGGAGGCGATGCTCTCTGATCTGCTATTCAGATAGAATTCCAAACCACTCATTACTTTCCCCATTTACTTACTGGAAGCAATCCAAAACTCGCATGTTCACAAATCATACATAGCCATTAACCCATAACTTACTACAAACCTCTACTATCTACTCAAAGGTATCAAATAGTGTATGGGTCTTGCAAAATTGCAGACTGTTAAGAGTGGTGAACGCGCCAATGTCACCGAGTGTCAGAGCTCGTGGCAAACGTTCATATTCGCTTGTTGCGGCCTTACTGATAAGCCTTAGCTAGGCCTGTCAGTGCTTATCCCAAAAAACATTCATCGCACTAAAACACATTTCATTATATTTATGTACATAATCGTACCCTACTTGCACAAACCAACTAAGTGCACCAAAATTTCAGTAAAATGGTTTTGAGATATACGCAGTTAAAAGTTTCACGTCTCAGAAGAGTCTAATAATTAAGTAAATAATAGGGGTTAAAGTATGAAATTGCTGTTTTATTGTAATATAGGTACTTCGAATTGACATAGAACCTTCATGGTTTAAGATTTTTGAGTGAAACTTTTTTCACATGGTACCTACCTATCAAGTTCTTCTTTTAAAAAATGTGCATTCGATTATCGACTTTCAGTTGTTTTTTTTTATTCAGCTTAGACAAGAAATATGGACACTTCGAAAATTCGAGTGATTTTTGAATACGAGCCGACGTGGAACTAACGCAGCAGAAACAGCTCGCAATATCAATGCTACGTTTAGAGAGGGGACTGCTAATGAACGCACAGTGCGATTTTGGTTTAAACGCTTTCGTGATGGGAAATTTGATTTCAATAACGAACCACGTGGAAGACCGCCCGCTTACACGGGTTAATAACAATGAATTGAAAGGGATGTTCCACCATCCCTTTCAATTCATCCGAGCCAAACTACCCAGGAATTAGCGCCATGGTTTAACGTTACCTTACCAACAATATTGACTCATTCGCGTCAAATCAATAAAATAAAATAATATGAAAAATGGGTGCCTCATGATTTGACTGATCTGCAGAAAGAAATGCGTGTTGAAACTTGTATTGCCTTGTTGAATTGATACAGAAATGAAGGAATATTGGATCGTATTGTGACATGTAATGAAAAGTGGTTTCTTTACAATAACTGTAATCGAAAAATGCAATGACTGACCCCAGGTCAAAAGCCTCAACAGTGTCCTAAAGCAAAGCTTACCAATAAAAAGGTAAAGGTAACTGTTTGGTGGTCTCAGCATGGTGGTATTCATTATAGCTGTCTCCGATCTGGTCAAGCAATATAGTGGATGTCTACTGTGCCCAACTCCGAATAATGATAGCAAAACTAGCAGTGAAACATCCCCGACTCATGAATCGATCTTCACCATTTCTGTTCCATGATAACCCGAGACCTCATAAAGCACGAGAAACCGTTTTAACCCTACAGGAACTGCAATTAGAAACCATTCGTCACCCGCCGTATTCGCCTGACCTTGCTCCAACGGACTACCATGTTTTACGTTATAAAAAGTTTTCTTCTCAGGAGGCAGTACAAAATGCATTTATACAGTTTGTCGAATCAAGAACACCACAGAGTTCTATCGCAAAGGCATAAATTACCTTCCTATTAGATGGCAGCAATGTATAGATAATTAATAGTAATTATTTTGATTAAATAAATAATGTTAAATTTAAAAAAAAAAACATTTTTTTCAGTACAAATGGGCAATTTCATACTTTAGCCCCTAATAATACCCACTAGTATATATTAGTTAACTATAATATATTAATGTATAGGTTATAAATGGCAGACTTAAGTTTAATGGTTTTCATTTCAACTCGATACCTCCACGCGTTCCCGAGATAAAGGGTCTTGACAGACAAACTGACAGACAGACGGACAACAAAGTGACCCTGATAATATAAGGGTTCCGTTTTTTTCTTTTTGAAGTACGGAACACTGAGGCTGGCTAAAACAGTCTTGTTTCAAGTGGGAGCAGGCCCTAATTTAGATTAGTGGCCAATTCGACGGCACGATACGAAAGATATAGACATACTGCGAGTTCGATTTTCACATGAAACAAATATTTGTATGACTTACAGATTCTTGTTATGGGCTTAAGGAAAAAAAATAAGCGTAAATAACTTACTTTGGCTAATGAAATCCATTAAAGCTAGTGACAAAAGCTATAATCTATAAAAAAAAAAAAACTATAATCTATAAAAAAAAACTGTAAAAGTAAACTATAATCAAGTAATTGGTTTTACTTGTAAAATATGCAAACTACCTAGTACAGTTTTTAATATCCTGCAAAAAACAATTGAATTGGTTTAGTTTGTTTTACTAGAAGATGTTTACTTAATTTAAGGGCAAGTAAGTAAAGCCTCTAATAATCGTCTTTACCTGTAGATTCGTCTTGATGAGACGAATCGACAGCTATATTTACCTTAATTTGGGTAAAAATTTGCAGACAGTTGGTTTTTGCAATAAGGATACGATAATTTCGTTACGTTACGATATATTTTATTTTTAAATATTAACCTAACATATTATAATCAAAATAAAATAAAAATGCACCGACGTAACCAATAAAACCTTCAGTTTACCACGAGATAATGGTCCGCATAGGACTAAGTGCGGAACTTTTCTCAGACATAACATAACCTTCATTTTTCCCAAAGAGGTCAACGACACGCAGTCAGGCTACGAACGCAACGCTAGCCCTCGTAAGGCCGGGAAAAAGCATCCGTGAAGTGTCATAATCTGCTATACCTCCCTTTTTTAAGTCATCCAATGACATTGAGCAGTGGTGGCCGAGTGGTAACGGCTCCGACTTACGAGTTGTAGGTTGCGGGTTCAAACCCAGCCAGGCGCATTTCTTTGTGTAATTTATTTCATCACCACTGCTCTCAAAACGGTGAAGGAAAACATCGTGAGGAAACTGGCATGTCCTAGAACCAAAAATTCAAAGACATGTGACATCCACCAAGCTGCACTGGCCCCGCGTGGTGGATTACGGCCCATTCCCTCTCCTAGAGAGGAGGCCTGAGTCCCAGCAGTGGGAACATTATAAGGCCGACTATGCTATGCTAATGACTTATCCCACTCTGTGGGGACTCAGACTTTTATTGATTAAAACCACATCTGTATCCTTCAGTTGCCCTTTGCGTTCTAAAACCACGGGTTTTCTTTTCAGAAAATTCCCGCGGCTCTAACGGGCATCGGCCCTGCTGGGCCCCTACGGTTTTCTGACATCTCTTTGAGGAGCGCGTGGAACACTACGCGTTGTCGACGACTTGAGCTCGGCCCGGATGATTACCGGACGGCCGGATGGGAAGGATATTTGAGGAAGCTAGAATTTGCAGCTTCTACCAACCCCAAAAATAAAACCACGCACTTTGTCCTATAGTTTATTTTTTAATAAAAACATAGTATGACTTCTTCTAATTCTGGTTTTGATTCTCTCGAGAAATATATGTTTTGTGTATCGTCTTAGTCTTTTTATACGAATTTCCTACGAGTGTTGGGTTCATTTCGACGTGCCTATAACGTACCGTCGGGACATCAATAAACTTATCAACCTCTTTAATAGTTAATTGATCAGGATGAACCCCTTTCACTTCCTTCAAAGCCGGGAAGTATTTCGCTTCGTTCATTTTATTCAATTGCAATATTTCTTCCGGCGAAATATCTGAATTCAATCCGTGGACATACGAAATCTGATCATTTAAACTCAAATTTTGCTCGTCCAGAATCTTTGCTTGCACTAAATCTCCGTCATTAAAAGTCAATTTCAAAATTTCTTCTTTAGGATAACCTTGTAGGTTTGGTGAAACTTCTGTTACGTTAGAAACCACTATTAGTTCTTGTAAGAGTTTCATGGGGTCTGCATTCAAATGCGGGTTCTCCAGTAACAAATTCTTCATGTTTGATATAAAGCTCAATATGGGGAGCCTATATTTTACGTAATATACTGGTTGGTAAATCAGAGGCTTTTCATGTTTCAGCATGTAAGTCAATTCAACGACACCTAATTCACGCTCTCCAACTTCCAAAATTTTCATTATTTTATTTACCATATCTGTATTAGATCCCTGATCTGGAGTTATTAGTCCTTGGCTGTCTAACCATTTAAAAATCGACATGAAGTCGTGGTCAGGCATTTGTTGTCCAACAGTCAGTGTTTGATATCCACCATTGGGTGTTCGATATTCATTGGACTTATCTTGCCTTATTTCACTACTTACAACTTTTAATTTAGGTGGGTTGGAGTCGCGATTTGGTACTCCTAAATCATTGTTAGTGGATTCAAACCATTCAACTATGTTTTTATACATACCTTCTAGATTTAGAAGATTCAACACGTCTGCCGCAAGTTTTGGATTGGACTGCTCGAACGGTGCTAGTTGGAAGAACAAGGTTTTCACTTGGTTTTCGTCCAGTTGTCCAGTGACTTCATTTTTCAAGAGATCAACTATTGTTTCTACAAGTTCGTGAGTCAATAACCTATGGCTATCTAAGAAAAACAAGATTTCTAAAAATTTCGAATTTAAGACACCCAGTGCATTCTCTTGCAGCAAAGTTAGAAGAATATGTGCTAATTTAGGAAACTGCGACATGTTCTTCAATAAGAAGTGTATAACATCAATACGTCGCGCGACTAAGACTCCATTTTCAGGGAACAAGAAAGACAATATGAAATCTAAATGTTTAGGACTCAAATGCTTACTCTTAATCAACAAGAAATGTATAATATCAATAGGCCTGTGATCTGGATGCCCATTTACATAAGGTTTCAGAAGTGCAAATATTCTGTCAAGTTGGTTTGGACTTAGTCCTATTTCATTCCACCTGGTTAAGAGATCGGTAACGTCACCTTCAATGGGATGACCCTTTCCATTTAGGGACGGTTTCAAAAGTTTGAGCAAAGTTTCGACATGATCTGGATGTATCAAGTTATGTTGATGTAAATGTATCAGCTTGAGTATTAGATCACCTATCCTAGTGTCTAAGTTGCCTTCTTTAAATGGTCTCAAAAGGGAGAGTATATGTTCGATGTATTTTTCATTTCGTATAGGTTTTTTGTACAGGTCTAGTATAATTTCGATGATTCTGGAATCCAGATTCCCGGTATGATCTGGGGTTAGATAAGACAGTAAGTTCTCCGATAGTTTGCCATTTATTGGCCAGTCTCGATTTCTTTGGGAATCGAGGATGATAAACAGTATATCTTTAAACCTGTGAATGTTATTCTGCTTATGGGCATTCAAAAGAGCAAACAGGAGTTTTAAAATTCTGGGTTCAAAATTATTTTGATTTTCTTGCACAATATTCATGAGACGATCTAACAAGTTTTCACTGCCTGGGTTTTGCAAGAGATTTATTAGAATATTGATTGTTTCTTCTGGTTGCATTGGTATAACTTCTTCTACAGTTTCATGTATCGTTTCATGAATTTCTGGCATCTCAATGGATTGGACTGGTGGAATGATAAGGTCTTGAATTTGTGGAATATTATATTCATGACTATGTGTTATACTATATTCGTGAACTTTGGGAACATTATATTCTTGACTTTTTGTTATACTGAAATCATGTATTTGAGGCACATTGAATTCATGATTTTCATGAGTTATAGTATATTCCTGAACTTTGGGAACGTTGTATTCATGATTTTGAGTTATAGTATATTCCTGAACTTTAGGAACGTTATATTCATGATTTTCTGTTATAGTATATTCTTGAACTTTTGGGACGTTATATCCATGCTTTTCACCTATAGTATATTCTGATATTTTGGGAACGTTGTATTCATGACTTTCAGTTATAGTATATTCTTGAACTTTGGGAACGTTGTCATGATTTTGAGTAATAGTATATTCCTGAACTTTAGGAACGTTATATTCATGATTTTCTGTTATAGTATATTCTTGAATTTTTGGGACGTTATATCCATGCTTTTCAGCTACAGTATATTCTGATATTTTGGGAACGTTGTATTCATGACTTTCAGTTATAGTATATTCTTGAACTTTGGGTACATTATATTCATGATTTTCAGTTATACTAAAATCATGAACTTTGGGAACGATAAAATCATGATTTTCAGTTACTTGAACTTTGGGTAGGTTTAATGCAGGCTTGATCAGCTCATGAGCATCAGGGACGTTGTATTCATTTACTTTATATTCCTTGACTTGAGGCACATTATATTCCGAAACATCAGGCACACTATATTCATTTAAATTATATTCAACAATTTGAGGCTTTTTAGGAATATTATACTCATGAATTTGTGGAATATTATATAAGTGGGTTTGTGGAAGTCCAGGGTTTGGGATTTCCATGTCACCGTAACGATTTTTTTCCATAGTAACATCTAGGATTGGCTTACGTTTGTCGACTTGATGCAATATTGAAGCTATCAAAGACTTCATGTCAAGTGGTGGTCGATCTAGATGGCCTGTAGGACGATCTTCAGGTTGATGGGCGGCGAAATTATACAAATACTCCCGGCATTGTGGATGCTGTTCTAATTCCATATACGCAGTATATGCTAACTCAATCAGCTTCTCTAGTGCTTCTCTACAACGAGGCTCCTTATGGCTCGGGAGTTCATATTTCAATATTAAATTAGTTCTCGTCTCAGATTTTGGTTTATCTAACATTTGGAATATTGTTTTAGAATCTAATGGATACAGTGGTTTTTTAACAGCGTTTTCTTCTATATATCCCTGATCTGATATTCTGTCTGATTCTTGATCTAGTTTCGATATAATATTATTTATGTCTGAAGGCATTTGGCTTACGTACTCAAGAGCTGCCTTTATCATTTTGTGCACCATTGAGGGTGTGAAGCATATAGTTTTTTTTCCATATTCTGTTTCTTCCTCATACTGAACGGGTCGTGGTACCTAAAAATAGAAAGCTTAATTATTTTCTTTTCTGAATAATGTTAGTATGTTGGTATTTTCAACAAAAATCTGTGATTTACGGCAATCAGTGTCAATGTTAAATTGCTATTTAGAGATTTTCATTGTTATGACTTTTCTTCTTTTTAACTTGTTTACGGAAATGAGAGGAAATTGTGTACCGAGAGGAATTAGGTTCTCTTTAAGTCTCAATCTTTAAATCTTTCCTATGATATCACCAATAAAACAAACATTTCTAAAGGCAAAGGTACAAGGAGGCAAAAGACACAAGGAGGCATCAAGGAAAAGGCAGTAAAGCAAGGTGGCAAGGAGCAGGCAGGGGGACAGAGAGGCATTAAGTCTACCTTTTACTTTTGTGTTGCATAAAGTTTTAATAAATAAATAGATACAGTGTTAACCCAAACGTACCTGAAGACTGTCATCTGGCACATATTCCCGTGCTGCGATGCTTTCTATACGGGACTGAGTTATTGTCGAATGTACGGGTTTCGCGTTTATCAAGCCTTGTGTCGGATATCCATAATGACCCTGAAGTAACAAAATATTTACCTTGATTTCGATCTGCGGTTCGCTCTCAATTTTATTCCTATTTTACTATACCGACGCTTGAAAGGCAAGAAATATTAAGCAAAATTGAGATAACTTTACATGAGAGTCATTTAGAGTAAATTTTTTTTGGTAAAAATGTTGAAATAGTTGGATTTAGATATTATTAACATCATGGTAATTTTATCTAAATCCGATTTTTTTTTAACTAGGTATATGTTTAATTTGGTTTTCTAAAAGTTTTAACTTTAAATCCCTCTACTGTAAAGTTTACTCAATGTCACTTAGTATTTTTTGAATTTGAAGGTTTTATACGTAGTTTACGGTTTCGGAAAATGTTAGTATGATCAGAAAAGAGTTAATTAACATTGCTTTAGCACAACCCTTGAAAATACTCGCAGAGCACTGAATGACTCCCAACTAGTTACAGTAAAACGAAAGTCAAATCAACTTCAATAGCAATGTATTATTTCGTCAAGTCATCCTTAGATTTATTTGACGAAGCACCAGGGTCGAAAGAAGCTAATAGAGTGAGAACCTGTGGCTGCCAGCGCATGTCCCCAACACAGGTAGGAAGTAGGAACGATGCCCTAATATGAAGTTTCAGTTATGGTGGCTTTGGCAGGCAATGGGTAACAAACGAAGGAGGAATATAGCAGTATTACATTATTTTTAAAATTAATAATGTGTAAAAATAATGTAATAATGCTATATTCCTATATGACTATTGTATGCCCCAAGGGCAGGACGTAGCTGATCTATTTAATTATTTAAGACCTGTATAATGTACAAACCTATAATCTACGATAAAGATAATTATTGAAAGTGAAATTGAAATTAAAGGTAAAAACTCAAATTCGTGAAATTATTAAGCTTAATTTTTATTATATGTTAATCTAGATGGTATTAGTAATCATGATCATCCATTGCCAGACACTTAGTGTAGTGGCAACCCCTCGCGAGACATCTTTAAATTTCAATAAAATATAACTGATCTTACGTTATTTTATAAAAGCTTTTGGAGGTAGACGGAACAGAGAGTAAAGTCCCGCAAATCTCCATTGAAAAGGGAGGATCCTCCGACCAGACGGGTGTTATGTCTGGTGGGCTACTACTGCCCGATAGATGATTTCGGGTTGTTCTATATGTTCTAAACGCGCGGAGAACTTTGATTGCGCGATGCAGGATTAGTTCTTATGTGACGTCATAGATGTCGCTACATCACTCCCCTCCGGAGATCGGAGATCGATGGTTCTTGATGCTTCTTGATGCGTGCCAGACCAGTGGTAGGTTGGTTCCAGTGAGTCGGAACCGATTGCCGCATAGTTCTCGGTGAGTCGGAACTGTCTGCGGTGATGCCCCAGTGAGTCGGGGTGTTGCTGTCCCAGTGAGTCGGGATGATGCCCCAGTGAGTCGGGGTGATGATGTCCCAGTGAGTCGGGATGATGCTGCAGGCTCCAGTGAGTCGGAGTAGTGCTGCTGGCTCCAGTGAGTCGGAGCGGTGCTGTGCGACGTAGTGGCTTGACTGCTGGCGTCGACCAGGAGAGGTTCTTCATGGCTCTTCATGTGACTGGCCGAAGGTGCTGTGTGCTTAGCCAAGGTCGCTGATGAGGCTGAGGGTGATGACCAGGTATGACCAGGAAGGCATGCTGGTGGTCAGGATACCCTTTAAAGCCGTGGGTGCTGGCTGTACGGCTCGCTGCTCGAAAGCTTGAGGAAGTGATGATGACGTCACGAAGTAGTTGCTGCACGAAGGCTGCGCTGACGTTCTTTGTCGAGGGTCACCAGTTTGGAGGTAGACGGAACAGAGAGTAAAGTCCCGCAAATCTCCATTGAAAAGGGAGGATCCTCCGACCAGACGGGTGTTATGTCTGGTGGGCTACTACTGCCCGATAGATGATTTCGGGTTGTTCTATATGTTCTAAACGCGCGGAGAACTTTGATTGCGCGATGCAGGATTAGTTCTTATGTGACGTCATAGATGTCGCTACAAGCTGTATTCTATAAACGTTTCTCCAGTAATTGTAAAAAAAATGTTTCCTTAGCCACGGGCCATAAGCAATAACGGAAGTTATTCTTAAAACTAATTTGTCAAAACTTATTGAAACAATGCAAATTCCTAATTCAAATCTTTCGTGGCTAATAACACCATTAAAGATTAAGTACAACATTAATCTGCGCATTATCAAAATCTATCTCATTAAAATAAAGGATCACGATTATATCTGCAAAATGGAAATTATCAAAATATATGTATTGGCAATGTGAAATGTTCACGGTTCATTCGAAACGGTAGTTGGTTGATTTTAATGCACTTTTTTTGTGAAATAACGGCACGAATTTCTGCGTAAATTAAATCAATGTTTATGTTGCTTTAACACTGAAGATTTTTTCAATTTCAAGTCTATATTACTCTATGTTAAGGTTAACAAACCATTACTGTTTGTAAACAAAGATCGCATGCGCAGAAATGAAAAAAAAAAACAAACATGTATCATCATCACCCACAGTCTGATCTCTCCTACGGTTTGGCATTAGCCTTTCCTTTCTTCTGCCAATCCCCACGTTTCTGTGCTAGCCTCATCCATGTTCTATGCCAGACGGCCATCATTCCATCTGCCTGATAATATAGTAAAGAATAATGGTAACTTTCGTATGATTCCGTAAGTAGCATTGTATACAACTTAATACAACGCTCTGACATGTGCCATTTGAAAAGTTGGCGCTAGTGACTGAAAAGTTGAAAGGGAATCGTTTGTCTTGGTATGGTCATGTGAAGAGGAGGGCTGAAATGTATATTACTAAAAGAATTTTGAGTAATACATGTGGATTGAGAGGCAGAGGGAGATCTAAGGAAAGATGGACGGATTGTGAAGGAGTGAAATGAAAGAAAAGGGAGTGAGTGGGGTGACGCGTGGCAGGACAAAATGGAAGAAAAAACGTGTTGCGCCGACCCCAAATAACACGGGACAAAGGAGGACGATGATGATGATATGCCATTTGAAAGAAAATAATTAGAGTTTTTTCATTTAATTGTATTACACTAACACAACAGTCACATAAATGCAGGATTAGCGTTATTAGGCACCAACTAATTTTATTTCAACAGGACATCATTTACGTATGATCGTAGACGGTGGAGGTGTGCACTACTTGGGCGAAGCACCACCGTGAGCTCTCGCGTCGAGCCCTATAGTGCAGGCCATGGTCCAGAGTGAAGGCGAATGGCAAGCGGTCTCCTACTGCAGCAAAGTAGTAATACTAGCGAAAGAGAAGGCCGCAAGCCTGAGGCAACGGACATCATCACGCCTCAGCCGCCGCGACCCCAACCCCGAGTACCAGCCACGGTAGGCACAGGGTTGCGGACGACGAGCAATGGGTAGCTCGCCGTCTGACCGTCCGGCAATTGCCCGCACCGAGCCCAAGTTAACGACAGCACGTAGTGTTCGACGCGTGCCTCAAAGAGATGTCTACAAACCGTAGGGGACCAGCAGGGCTGATGCCCGTTAGGTTAGGTTAGTATCAGGCAATGGAGATTTTCTGAAAAGGAAAATCATTGTCCTAGAACGCAAAGGACATCAGTTGACACAGGTGTAGTTTTAGTCAGTAAAAGTCTGATGTGCTCTTTCACTCCACCCAACAGCAGGAAAGCTTTATGGAGCTCAAAAATCTGACGAACTATATCAAAGAAAGGACATTGGGGTGAAACTATCAGACAATTATGAAATCTACGTAAACAACGCCCCGCAGATTCGTCACATTCACAAACACACATCGTCTATCAGCATAGATCTATCTGCTGATTCTAGATCCTGACGTTTCAAACTTGTAATCTATAGCAGAGTAATCAAAAATGTTGGAAAGCTACAGCTCTACAGTCTTCAGTGTTACGTTTAACTAACTTAAGCTTAAAATAACGTCGTCTATATAATTATTCTGTTATCCGTATATCTAACCGCCAGCAATTCACAATTTAGGAAATCGAAGTTATTTTTATTAACGCCAATGCCATCTTTACTTACTCGCGTTTCAATTTTTTTTATTGTTATGGCGCGTTCTTGAGAACAAAGTCGGTATCCATATTTAAAAATTGTGTCAAACAAAATTTGGTTGTAACCCGAGAATATATCTATCAGACTTTACCAAGGATATCCATAGAATTTACCAAGGAATTCATCTTTTCAAAATGCATCGCTTTCAGACACAGTTAACTTTTATATTTCGTCAGCACTACGATGAGGAAACAAGTTAGTCTAGAATAGCAAGGAAGACTTCATTCAATAAGAATTTTGAACCACACTTTTTATGCTGTTTACATGTACTCGAGGCTGAACTTACCAGTTTGTTTGCATGAATGTGTCAATGCAATGCGCTCAATATTTCGTGAACATACGATGTACTTACTTAGCTAATAGAACCAGTGGTGGTAGAAATTGTGCAAATGGTGAAACCCAAATCAATAGAGTGCAAAACCATAATTAGTACCAAGGTGAAAGAAAGATAGATATAATAGCTTTATGCAAGATAGTACCGTCCCGTTTTCTAGTAATGTATTTTCAATGTTCTAAGAAAAAAAGCAGTGGGATGGATGAAACAAGTGCACTAACTAATGAAACTTCTTACCTCTGCCACTTGAAGTGGGGTTTCGGTAAATTGAGGCACTACTTGATGACGGGGAGCCGAATGTAATGGCGATGGGTGAGGTAAGGCTGTGTTTGAATCCGGCTGATCTTGGCACACACAAATTTTGTTCTGGCAATCACCCGTCCTGGTCGTCTTCGTCAAATCTTCCAACTTCAAATAACAATGAGTTTAGGTGTCTGTTCTGCCTAACATTTGCCTTAGTACCAATTTTGCTTATAGAGTAATTTATTTCAAGTCTACAAACAAGGAAATTCTTAAAAATGAGATATTCTTTCTGTAGGGTCTTTCATCAAATAGGTTACGAATGCCGCTGTTGTCGAAATAATTATGTAATTATTAATAACCAGTCAGTAACTGGCAGTTTTGCCAGTAGTTTCACCCACGTAAAGTATCATTCAGCTGATGAAAGAATTTTGAAAATCGGTTCAGTAGTGTTTGAGTTTATTCATTACAAATAAAAATTCAAAGCTTTCCTCTCTTTAAGTATCGTGTACTATAGAAGAGGTTTAGATAATAATATAATTCAATAAGGACGTATCTTATTCATTCAAAACTTTAGCATCGACAGTACGTTCGACATTCCACCAGTCGTGCATAATTTAAGAATTCTTTTAGACGTTTAATATTTTCAAAAGCTTTTCGGAGAAAATGAGGGCTGAGCAAGTAAGCGTTGTATTTTAGATTTTTTGATATATTCACAATTCTTTAAATGAAAATAATTACCTAAATATCTAAGACTCAAAGACCAAAATCACTCAAAAAAGCGGAAAAAATGCTTCCTTCAAAGTCACATCACTTATTTCACATATAATGACTAAAAGCAGCCTTGAAGAGTTATGAGAAATATGTCAAAGTCCGAGTCGTAGCTTTCATAAAATTCTACTATATTCACATATTTTTCATATTATTCTATTGTATTCAATGAACAAATATGCCTATGATTGATATGAAATCATTAAATGTGTTGTTTGGATTATTTATTATAAACTGTGTGTGTCTTTCACATTCTGATTACCCTGGGGTCACGGACGTTTAAAAGGCAGACAAGGGGCTGAAACCAACGTGCAGAGACCCGTTAGACACACTATATGCGGCACCGGATGACAATATCACTGAATGCTCTATGCATTTGCAGAACACCTAAAGACAACCACTGACTGGTGTGCGCCTATTAGGTGTGGAATATGAAAACTGGGTTATGAGTTTGGGTGGTTGCATAACCACCATCTAGAACTATGGAAGGTTTCTGAGCTCCTGTCAGACCACTATCAAAGTATACGACAAGCTTCCGTCGGGGGACGTGTTCTCAAGTGCTTGAACAACTGGAAAGGCACCCTGCTTCTCCGCTAGTGAATTTGCCTGTCCAGTATGGAGCCGCATTGTCACTGCAACTTAGTGGATACAGTTGCGGTTACGTTAAATCGACACCGGTACGAATACTGTAACCACTAATCGGCGCTACACCTTCGCAGGGACGTTGTGCTAGCCGCATGAAAAGGACGAAACTACAGAACGACCCTCGTCATCTAATGATTTACGCTGGATGCCCCAGAAACTTAAAAGACGTAAAAGTTTTTTTTGTTGCAAGCTCGAGTCCATCTCATGGTAAAGCCCACGTCGGAGAGATGAAGATTTTATAGACCCGTCGGAGAGTCTACGAGGTGCCGTGGCCAACCTAACCTAATTCTTACGCAGATGACACGCTGGTCCTGCTACGAAGATGACACGCTGGTCCTGGTACGCAGATGACACGCTGGTCCTGGCGCGGGGAGAGTCGTACCAGGCGGTGGTCGAACTAGCGACACGCGGGATTGCGACAGTCGTGGGCAGGATCCAGGAGTTGGGACTCAAGGTGGCATTGCACAAGTCCGAGGCCATGTGCTTTCACGGACCTCGGAACGCGCCACCACCGGGTTCCCAACTAACGGTAGGAGGAGTCCACATCGGCGTCGGGTCGACGATGAAGTACCTGGGACTCGTTCTCGACAGCCGATCGGATTTCGAGGAGCACTTCCGACGTCTGGCTCCCAAACTAAACCGGGCTGGGGCTGCCCTCGGGCGGCTCCTGCCTAACCTGGGGCGTCCAGACGCCTCCTGCCGAAGGCTCTACGCGGGAATCGTTCGGTCCCTTTATGGCGCACCGGTATGGGCACCGGCGCTGCGGAAGCAGCCGGCGGCCCGGCTGAACGCATGCCAGAGGGTCAAGGCCATACGGATGGTGCGAGGATACCGGACGATTTCCCGCGAAACGGCAAGCCTCCTTGCTTGCCAGCCACCATGGGATCTGGAGGCAACAGACCTTGCTCACATGCACGATCTGCGCATGGAGATGCAACGCCGGGGCGAAACTCCGCTGCCGCGACAAATCGCAGCATGGCGGACAGAGCTCCGGCGGGTTCTCATGGCTAAATGGCGGCAGCGACTGTCGCGACCCAGTGCTGGGCACGCCACAATTATGGCGGTAAGTCCCCTCTTTGAGGCGTGGTTTGAAAGACCTCACGGCGTCCTCACCTACCGTATGACGCAGGTTCTCACCGAACACGGTAAGTTCGGGAAGTTCCTGCACCGGATTCGTGCGGAAGCGACGCCCGGGTGTCGCCCCTGTGTGGACCGCCCGGAGGACACGGTGGAGCATACGGTGGAGGTGTGCCCCGCTTGGGCAGAGCAACGCCGTGTCCTCGTGGGGGCGATCGGCGACGGCGATCTCTCGCGTCGGGCCTTGGTACAGGCCATGGTCCGTAGCGAGGAGGAGTGGCAGGCGGTCGCTTCCTTCTGCGAAGCAGTAATGCTAGCAAAGGAGGCGGCCGATCGCGTGAGGCAACGGTCCTCACGCCCAAGTCGCCGCCGGGATTCCGATCCCGATTTCCGGCCACCGTAGGCGCGGGCTTGCGGACGGCGAGCCATGGGTAGCCCGCCGTCCGACCGTCCGGTAACCGTCCGGACCGAGCCCAAGTCGTCGACGGCGCGTATTGTTCCACGCGCGCCTCAGGGAGATGTCAGCAAATCGTAGGGGCCCAGGAGGGTCGAATCCTACTGGGGCTATGGGTAGTGTGAAAACGAAACCCGGGGTCCTGGGACGAAGGCAACGAAGGAACAGGAGTGGGTTTTTAGTCAGTAAAAGTCTGACACTATCTCCCGCCCCACCCAAGGGCGGAGGATGTCATAAGATGATTTTCACACCGAAAAAAAAAAAATACCTAACCTAATTCTAAACAGACTTCACACCCAGGTCAGGTGCAGCAAAGGCAATCTCCATAGGTAGGAGATCTCGGATGGTCCCAATCCTCAGTGTTTGTGTAGCGTTTCTCCGCAGACCATGTCCCGCCACCCATCTTAGGTCACGTCTCCTATTACTTGTTCACGTAGATCAGATGACGCGCATCGCGATGCCATAGTATTGCTGTGACAGAATACTGGACCAGGCAAATAATTTAATTAGAAAAAAAAATAATTGTTTTCGCCATCAACCTGCTAAAAAGAAGAAGCAAAAACATGCTCAAACACGGTCGCTGCTAGCACTTTAGTGACCTTGCGCCAGAAAGCGACATAAACTTGAGGTGCTCCAGGAGGTGTTATCACAAAAATTTCAAAGACCGGAACAAGCTCATGTCTTTACCAGTTTTTAGTAGAATAGAAGTATTCTACTAAAAACTAGGAACTAGGAAGCTGTATCAGAGCTAGTCTCCACTCAAGCCAGCCAATAGCCAACAAAGGCAAGAGAAAGGTGGAAACCAAGTTTTTCATCAGTGTTTAATTGTTTACTCAGGCCGGTCTATAAGAGTAAGGAGCTAAAAATGAGGAGCAAAACTTGTGTTAAGAGAACAGGTTGCTACTGCCCAATGGCTCACTCCAAAACTGCCCTGCGGATTGTATCTCTCTTAGTCTGGCTCCTCACCTTAGGCATAATCGTGGTAAAGTAGAATCTACCGGCTTCGGCACTGACCTTGGGCTAATTAGAGCGCGGAAGGCCAACCACGGTCTTAACGTACAGACACAACATTGTGTAGCTTAGATCCCCATAATCTAGACCAAATAAGCCCTGGACCTTTAAACGGCGCATCGTTTTAAGATTGCCTTTTGTTATCGTGGCATTACTTCAGTGCTATAATGCGTTGTGATCGAATATTATGAAAGCCATGACATGCATTCTTTTTCGTTATAATCCATTTTTTAAATGCCATGAATTCGCGATGTGTTTGCAACGCAATATGAGCAACTTTTTCGTTTATTATGTGATTCCGATCTTTGAGCGTAATAAATGTATTTTTGCTCTGCGTCTGTAATTGCAAAAAAACCACTAACTACAGCTTATAAATTTAATGAAATATTAATCAGCAAATGAGCAGCTCGATCCTCGCGCGAGTGGTGATGGTTACCTTAAAATGGATGAAAACAATGGGCCGCGTATTCTTAATACTCAAAACGATATGGTTCCTGCAGAGAGTGCTTAGTTTAAAATTTAATCCAATATCCTTTAACATAATAATATGACAGAATTGATAGAGTTCGGTATACTGCGAAGTCTGGACCTTGAAAATTAGTTCAAGGTAGTCTTTTCAAGAATCATATCGCTTAACGGTATTTCATCGTCATACCTCTTATTATTTATTAGAAATTAAAAAAAAAACTTACTCGCTGATTTCCCGTTACTAAGCTAAAGAAAAAAAAACTATACACTAGGCGCAAAATCATTATGGCGTATCGGAACTTCAAGTAGCGTCTGCAAAATATATTGAAATATACACAGTATATAATTGATTGACATGTCACATTAAATACCATGAAATCGAAAACAATAATTGACTGATTAAACGCAATTCTATTATGTATAATATCGACGTCCTGTTTTGCATATAGTACACGATTGAATGCTATATTAGAATATATATTGTTGTGTTTTCAATGATTTGCCAAATTAACAAGAGTAGTGTTTTACATGTTTTGATTTCTAAAAACGGTTTTATAAGCCAATAAACCGCATGGAAATTATTTAAGAATGGTAGTATTTTTTAAATATGGCGGTACTAAGGGTGCATATAATCAACTAGTTGGAACTGCGTATATTTCCAATTAACGTCTCGACATTGCCACACACTGCCTCATACTGTATTAAGACTTGGTCAATCATAATCTAAGTAATATGATTTTCAATTTTCCAAGCGATGTTGTTTTAATTAACACATATTTACTAACTACCTACTTTATGTGAGGTATTGGGGAAAAGGGAACTGTTTCAATCATCAATCCAACTTTAAATGTTAAAAGGCAGTGCATACTAATAAAAAAGCAGTAAACTGATCATAATCAGATATTACCAATCCTAGTAATTTTCGTTGAACAGTGCATCTTGTAGACCAAATTTTTGATGATGAAAAGAAAAAAAACTCTTGTATGAATCAGAGGAAAATTCTGTTTTATCTATTCACTACTTTAAGTCCAAAAATAATTAGGAATACTAGAATTTAATTAGGTGTGTAGGAATAAAAAGAAAGAGTGAGGCCAAAGAAAAGATTGATGGATTACATGAGGAGTGATGTGATAGAAAAGGGAGTCAGTGATAGTGTAATTGTTGACTAGACAGAATGACAGAAAAAGCAGTGTGTTGCTTCGACCCTGAATTTTTTTATTAGGGGTATATAACAACAAAAGAGAAGAATTAGTTTTAAAAGTATGAATAAACATGGACATAAAAGACTTCCCTGCGGGACACCTTTAATGATACATCTTAATGACTTCAGTTGTATTAAAAAAACTGATGCCATATACAAGCTTAAAACAACAATTAATTTAAAAAAAACTATGACATTCTTTGATATGAATGGATATTGAGAAAGCAAAGATTTTGAATAAAAAATATAAAAAAATATTAATACCAATGATGTCAAAAGCTTTACTTAAATTCTAATCTTTAATGTTTAATACAGCTGTAAATATTTTATAACTCTGGCTTTTTTTCAAATTGTTTGTTTTATTTTACAGACTATTATTATTGTTAGTTTTTAAAAAGTGTACTCAAAAGCTTTCATATTTAATTTACAATTTTATTGATACATTGTGAAGTTTGCTGATACATTTTGTACCAAGCGAATGTAGTTATTACTCGTATATTATAATTGCATGACCGACCAGTGATTTGTGATATTGTAATAAATTTTAAACACCAATCTAGTAATATTTTCTAGTATGTATTTTAATAAATTTACCGGTAATGAAATCAATTTGACATTGTACAATATTGGAAATAGCAAATGATTTCAGTCCATAATGCTGGTTTCATATAAGTAAAATAAATAATAACCCACTGAAGTAAAAATGATTGTCTAGAGTTGCAAGTCCTTACTACTCATCAAGTTAGGGTGATTCTACCCAATTTTGCTATTGATGGTATGATAGGTTTGATAGTGGGTTGGGTGATTATGGGAGAGCATGAATGATAGCGTGGACAAGGGTGAGAAGAAGATAATAATAATTACGGTAAGGCTGGTATGTTGGTAAAACTCATTGATATTCTAGTTAGCACATATGTTATCAAACTGCAAGAAGGTATTTGAAATGGTAAAAATAGTGACTAATGATATCGAATGAAATTTACTTACCGAACGAGTTTCACAGAATTATCTTTCTGTACCGCGATACTTTCTTTTATGTGGTTTGCATCGAATTCGTCATAGTTCGACTGGTGGTGTTGCTGTTAACAATCTATCTGATATTTTACTCAAAGTAAATTTTAGTTTTGATGGCAATAGCCACTGTGAGTTTAGTCCTCATACATAAGCACTATTTCAAGTAGCTGAATAGACAAGAAGAAAATATAAAAAAAAACTTAAACAAGAAAAAAATATTCATTTCCAAAACATTCCTCAAGCTAAATGAAACACGTTATACCTTAATATTTACAGTAAAATTTATTTTAAAATTAAATTTAATGCATATTTTTCAAGAAATAAACGAGCATTCTTAGCTCCTGTAAAATTATAATGTTGCCGGCACATGGAAACAAAATAATATAATTAAAATAATGGTATATATATGTTCACATAGTCATAAGATACTGATAAAATGATAAGATTGTACAATAATTTTAATAGTACAAATAAATACGAATATTTAGAAGGTAACTAAGAAATTCCTTACATTGTTCGAAAAGAACCTGGCAGTTTCAAAATTAATAGATCAGTTTTAATAAATCAAAGAAATGCTTAAAATGCTACTAAATACAATCTTATTGATATCAATAATGTATGTTTAAATATAGATTATTTCTTAAATACATACATATATAAAGTCGTATTTTACTAAAGGAATATTTGTAAATAAAAAAATAACTTTATCGTACCGATCTTCTCAAAACAGGTAATACAACTTTATACATTTTCTTCGCAAAATTAGGGTGATATGGATGACATTCTTTTCCTTCAGTCAAATCAACTGTTGAATCCAGTTTATAAACCAATTCTGCTATAGTTTTAGGATCATACCCTTTCTGTGTTAAAAATAGTATTATTTGTTTTAGCATTTCAACCTTATTGTCACGGATGATAACGTTTTGTTGTAAATTTTTGAAATGCAAGTAATTTTGTAGTATATTTACAATTGCATTTGCATCTGGTTCTACTTCAACACCGGCAATACTTACTACAATACCATCATTCGGTGCTTTATAACTTTGAATAACTTTATTAGTTACATAATTTTCTAAGTCTTCGGGCACTTCTTCTAACAAATCATCATAAGTTTGAGTAGAAAATTGATCTGGCAAACTATGTTGTGAATTTTGCGTTACATCAAAATCATAATTCTTAGGACGTTCTGGTTCCAAGAAACTTTCAACATAATTTGGGAATTGCCAAGATCTCAAAAAATAAAACATATTTGGGTTTTGGAGAATATGGTTATCAAAGTTATTCTTCGAGAGTACTAACATAAGTTCATGCAACCATCTTTGCCGGATTAAATTGTAAACATACAGCTGCAATGGGTGATGATTTTTCTCAGCATTATAAAATATCTTCATATACCATTCATTACTATCGTCTGATTCATTTAATTCCTCCGCCAATATGAGTATAATATTGATAATTTTCCTTAAATTAATCATTGCTCTGTAGTCAGAAGTATCAGATTTACTTACTTTTATTGTTTTAGTAACCGCATCATGCAGTTTTAATAAGTTATCTAAAGTAAGCAACTTATAGGTTGGAGCCATTTTTAGTTGCATGAGTTTAAGATAGTCAAATTTTGTTGGTCTTTTACCATGAAGGTATGCAACATAACTTGGCTTTGTCGTGTGTACTGTATGTTTATCGTGTTGGTAAGTCAGCGGGTTATTATTATTTTTTGTTGGTCCATCATCAACAAGCGTTGGTTGCGCGATGTCACCATTTGGTATGTCTATACTTTCAGGACGCGTATCAATGTCTTCGTCATAATTAGTATAATTCCAACCAGGGTGTAGTACTGTATCATCTTCGTAAAGAGGGATCGGTTTATCAGAGTCATCCTGTATATTTATATATTTTGGACTATCGGGCACATTTTGAATCATACCAGGATGTGTATATATGACATGTTCATTACCAGACGTTGGATTATTATAATCGTTTGTTACAGTAAATTCCGAATGTGCCTTAGCAACGTAACCAGGATGCTGCCGTGTATTTTCATCATTATATACAGTAATTGGTTTATCATCATTATCATGTACTTTTAGAGATTCTGGATGATAAGAAACCAAGTCATCGTTAACAGGTGTCAGCTCTTCATAATTAACTTCCGTATTTGTATTTTTGGGATGATAGGGAACCATAGGAATAAAGCCGGGGTGTTGGTCTATTCCTTCACTACTAGCAGCCGTTGGATTATTATAATCATTTGGTATGGTAAATTCTGAATGAGTTGAAGTCTTCGTAGTATAACCAGAAATCTGGGATGGGCTTTTGCCATGTATAATGGTTGGTTCATCATAGTCATCTACTATATTGGTATGTTCTGGATGATTGGGAATCACAGAAACAAAATCGGGGCGTTTTTCCAAATCAACATTATTATCAGTTGTTGGGCTATTATAATCGTTTGTTATGTTTGTGAATTCTGAATGAGTTGTAGTCTTCGTAGTATAACCAGAATGCAGTGATGGGTTTTTGTCATGTATCGGGGTTGGTTCGTCATAGCCATCAACTACTATTGTATATCCCGGTTGATAGGGAACCATAGGAATAAAACCGGGGTGTTGATTTATTTCTTCAGTACTGGCAGCTGTTAGATTATTATAATCATTTGGTATGGTAAATTCTGAATGAGTTGCAGTCTTCGTAGTATAACCAGAAATCTGGGATGGGCTTTTGCCATGTATAATGGTTGGTTCATCATAGTCATCTACTATATTGGTATGTTCTGGATGATTGGGAATCACAGGAACAAAATCGGGGCGTTTTTCCAAATCAACATTATTATCAGTTGTTGGGCTATTATAATCGTTTGTTATGTTTGTGAATTCTGAATGAGTTGTAGTCTTCGTAGTATAACCAGAATGCAGTGATGGGTTTTTGTCATGTATCGGGGTTGGTTCGTCATAGCCATCAACTACTATTGTATATCCCGGTTGATAGGGAACCATAGGAATAAAACCGGGGTGTTGATTTATTTCTTCAGTACTGGCAGCTGTTGGATTATTATAATCATTTGGTATGGTAAATTCTGAATGAGTTGTAGTCTTCGTAGTATAACCAGAATTCTGTGATGGGCTTTTGCCATGTATCGTGGTTGGTTTATTATAGTCATCTACTATATTGGTATGTTCTGTATGATTGGGAATCACAGGAACCAAATCAGGGCGTTTGTCTAAATCTTCATTATTATCAGTTGTTGGGCTACTATAATCTTTTGATATGTTTGTCAATTCTGAATGAGTTGAAGTCTTCGTAGTATAACCAGAATTCAGTGATGGGTTTTTGTCATATATCGGGGTTGGTTCGTCATAGCCATCAACTGCTATTGTATATCCCGGTTGATAGGGAACCATAGGAATAAAACCGGGGTGTTGATTTATTTCTTCAGTACTGGCAGCTGTTGGATTATTATAATCATTTGGTATGGTAAATTCTGAATGAGTTGTAGTCTTCGTAGTATAACCAGAATTCTTTGATGAGCTTTTGCCATGTATCGTGGTTGGTTTATTATAGTCGTCTACTATATTGGTATGTTCTGTATGATTGGGAATCACAGGAACCAAATCAGGGCGTTTGTCTAAATCTTCATTATTATCAGTTGTTGGGCTACTGTAATCTTTTGATATGTTTGTCAATTCTGATTGAGTTGAAGTCTTCGTAGTATAACCAGAATTCAGTGATGGGTTTTTGTCATATATCGGGGTTGGTTCGTCATAGCCATCAACTACTGTTGTATATCCAGGTTGATAGGGAACCATAGGAATAAAACCGGGGAGTTGATTGATTTCTTCAGTACTGGCAGCTGTTGGATTATTATAATCATTTGGTATGGTAAATTCTGAATGAGTTGTAGTCTTCGTAGTATAACCAGAATTCTGTGATGGGCTTTTGCCATGTATCGTGGCTGGTTTATTATAATCATCTAATATATTGGTATGTTCTGGATGATTGGGAATTACAGGAACCAAATCTGGGCGTTTGTCTAAATCTTCATTATCATCAGTTGTTTGGCTACTATAATCTTTTGATATGTTTGTCAATTCTGAATGAGTTGAAGTCTTCGTAGTATAACCAGAATTCAGTGATGGGTTTTGGTCATATATCGGGGTTGGTTCGTCAACTACTGTTGTATATCCAGGTTGATAGGGAACCATAGGAATAAAACCGAGGTGTTGATTTATTTCTTCAGTACTGGCAGCAGTTGGATAATTATAATCATTTGGTATGGTAAATTCTGAATGAGTTGTAGTCTTCGTAGTATAACCAGAATTCTGTGATGGGCTTTTGCCATGTGTCGTGGTTGGTTTATTATAGTCATCTACTATATTGATATGTTCTGGATGATTAGGAATCACAGAAACCAAACCGGGGCTTTTGTCCATATCTTCATTATTATCAGTTGTTGGGCTACTATGACCATTTGGTATGTTTGTGAATTCTGAATGAGCCGTTGTAATAAAATCGGAATGCTGAGGTGTATTTTGACTAGAAACTTTGCTTGGTTTACCATAGTCATCAACTCCTATAGAAATAAAGCCAGGGCGTTGGTTTATATCTTCACTATTATCAGCTGCTGGACTATTGTATTCATTTGATACGGTGAATTCTGAATGAGCTGAAGCTTTTGTGATAAAACCGGGCTGATGTGCGTCAGAAACGAGTTCGTCACTTTGATTTGACATAGTATATTCGGAATGGGATACAACCTTAGAAACCAAATTGGGTAACTCATTTGTATGTTGGTTAATATTTACATTAATATTAGTATTATTAAAGTTAGGTTCTGTCTTCACAAAATCAGGATTTTCGCCCTTGGTATTTGATGTTAACAGTGGTCCGTGTTGATCAAGAAATAGAGATTGGAATTGGTTTGAAAGAACATTTGGAAATAGAAATGCAGAATGTGAACTTACTTCTTTGGACAAGGATCGTTCTTCAATACCTTCATTTGAATTAGTTTTAGGTTCTGAAGGCTGAAGATGTTCTGGTTTCTGATTTGTTTCAATTTCAGGTCCAACTAGGTATTCAGGTTGGTTATCGTCTTGGGTAGTATCAGGAAGTTGATCAAATGCATTGACTGCGTTACCAGTATCATAAGTTGAAGTAACGTATTTAGTATGTTTCAATTGAGATTTACCTGATTGACTGTTTATATCAATGGTTGGTTCTGATAAGATTTGCGATTCATAATAGCTTGGTGAGGACTTTATATATTTGTGGCCAACTTTCGAAGTAGACAGACTGTATGATTTTGTTAAGAGATTGGAATTTGTTTGTCTAGGCGCAGGAACGTTTTTACTTGATTTGGGTATTTCATATAAACGTGTATCTGGCTTTATGACATACGTGTATATATGATATGGTTTTTTGACTTTAGTTTGAACCAAATGTACTCTGCTAGGTTGGTTAGAGCTTATAAGGATTTTATCATTATGAGTTGTGACACTGGGACCATCAGATTGATGCAAAGTTATCGGTGAATGGCCAAAATTGTTATTTACATCGTTCCAGGGTACTTTTATAGGTGATCTATCTTCAATGATCCAGGGTAAATTAGTTCTATTTTGAACGGTCCACTGTTGATAATTAGTTATTTTGTCGTTATTATGCCAGGGAAGGTGTTTAGTCTTTTTATCCTCGATATGCCACGGTAGGTGATCTTTCGTTCTATCCTCGATATGCCACGGTTGGTGATCTTTCGTTCTATCCTCGATATGCCACGGTAGGTGATCTTTCGTTCTATCCTCGATATGCCACGGTAGGTGATCTTTCGTTCTATCCTCGATATACCATGGTAGGTGATCTTTCGTTCTATCCTCTATATGCCAAGGTAGGTGATCTTTCGTTCTATCCCCGATATGCCATGGTAGGTGATCTTTCGTTCTATCCTCGATATGCCATGGTAAGTGATCTTTCGTTCTATCCTCGATATGCCATGGTAAGTGATTTTTCGTTCTATCCTCGATATGCCATGGTAAGTGATTTTTCGTTCTATCCTCGATATGCCACTGTAGGTGATCTTTCGTTCTATCCTCGATATGCCAGGGTAAATTATAAGCATTTTTATGCTCGAAATACCGTGGTAGATCATGAGTCCTTAGAGCTGCAATAGTTAAAGGAAGACTTTCAGTCGATTTATCTACATTGATCCACAGTTTAGTTTCTCTGGGTTCAGTAGTCAATAAAAGATTATCAGTAACTTTTGACTCAAGCGATTTATCTTCAATGATCCACTTATTGATGTCTCTGGAATCAGGCGATTTGTCTTTAACTACCCATTCGATAACAGTGGTTTCTGGTGATGAATCTTCAACGACCCACGACTTTATTACACTGGTTTCAGTGGTAACCGGTTGATTATCAGTCACTATTGATTCAGTGGTTGTCGGCAGATCATTTAGATGTTTATCCATCTCTGAGGAAACAGGAAATAGTTGGTTTGATCCGGCATCTTTTTGAGTATTGTTATATGAGCTGATCAAATCATATCCGCTGTTTGAATTTCCCGTTAGTCTTGTTTGTAAGTTTTGGTTTTCTTGTACTAAATCGTTGCTAGGTATCCGGGCCTCGAGTCCTGTAAGATAAGTACCATTTGAATCCACCTGAGACTTAAAGTGTTTTTGTTGACATTTTCTCAAACAATCGTCGTCATAATCTCCAGAAACTTGTATTTTAGATTTTTTTTCATTAGTGTTTCTTTTTATGACGAAAGGTATTTGAAGAATATCAATAATACTATCAATCATCGATTCAAAAGGTTTTTGCGATTTTGCAGCTTCATACAAAATCGTAAAAATATTTAATAATTGAGACAGTCTTTCTATTTTTACCATCAATTCATTATCATCGGATGTTCCATCCATATTAAATTTCACTAATTTCCAAAAGTCCTCCATATTTTGGACAGATGAGTCATGCACTGCAATACCAAACTTTGTAAGTATCAAAATATCTAGTTCATCCTCAAAACTGTTTTTTGTGGAATTAGATCCCATATCTACAAACCGTCTACTATGATTTTGTAATAAGTTGTAAATATTACCGGTGATATTGCTGCTTATGTTGATGGACTTAGTAAGAGGTTCAACTTGAAGATTTATACCTATGTCATCTGGTTCTAAATTGGATTTCGTGCTCACTGATTTCTGAAAAGAAAAATATAATGGTCAATATACTAAATATAATAAATAAATAAAGAAGGCAAATTTATTAAAACAGATTATTAAATAGAAGACAAATGAAAGCTCAAAACGTTCCCAGCTTTGTTGTACTTAACACACTTACTTACATAGGAATTAATGTTAACTGAAGGGTAACCGTTTATTTACAAAAAATCGGAATCAGTCCTAATATCATATAATATTACTACTATTATATTGATGATATTTGAAATCATTCCTTTTGGTCCCCTAGAATATTTATTAATAGACAGACAGTCTAGAATCCTACTTTGCCAGATTAATAGACATTCTAGGATCCTACTTACCAGAAAATCAGATAAAAAGGAATAAATTAAAAATCATCAACATAATAGTACTTAGCTGAATCCGGGTTTTTCATGTCGATTTAACTTATTCCGGATGGACATTTCAGTTTGGCTGTTATATAAGATGGCTATGGCCCCTCGATTAACACAGGTTTTAAAGTACCACAAAAATGGGGATGGTGTCCATACATTTTTTAGTATTCTTTTTTCAAACAAACGTATCATAAACTCAGTTTTCTCGGGGAACAATAATAAATAATAATAAATATAATAAAAACGTTTATTTATCTCCAACAAATTACAACACAGTTTTAGTTGACAAGTAGTTTGACAAGAGAAAGAAGGTAATTTGTGGGAGATCTGGAGTCCAAACTAAGCAAAGGCCTGTATTTTAGAGCTCCAGGCCCCCCCATTACATCACAAATTGCAATAGTCAACGTGCGTGTGTGTTGCATGAGTGTATATGCATGCATGAGTGTGTGTACATGTAAATATAATGTGTAAATAGATAGGTTATAATATATATATATATATATATGTATATATTTAAATATATATATTTGTATATATTAAAATATTTTAAAATAAGAAAGTATACAGTAAATAGATACATACAGATAATCCCAGTTACTACTTTGCTACAATGACACTAGAATAAATATAATTTACGAGTAGCGTAAGGTAGCGCAAGCGCAAAAAGAGCATAGAAGAATACTTTTCTATGGAATAAACTAAACAATCTAAACTCACCGTTGATTCAGAAGTACTAACACTGGTTTGATCTTGAACATCATTCTGACCTGAACTAAAGCTGTCTACAGTATCATTGACAACAACATTATTATTTTCAATAATGTGGTTGCTAGCTTCATTATTGTATCTAACTTGATCATTATTTTCATTAGTTTTATTGATTGCTGCTTTAACTTCGTTGGATTTGCTTTTAGAATAATAGTTATGACTTATACGAAGAGTTTTTTTTTTAGATACTTTAGTGATATTGTTATTAGTAACATTTTTAGGGTCGAAATCGTTCGGTACTATATAATATTTGGATATGGTGTGTGTGGTACCATTTTTTTTCACTACGTTGCGGTCACCGGCAATCAGCTTTACAGCATATGCATCCTGTGGAATAGGAGAAGATTTTAAGCGAGATTTTTAGCCCGCCAGAATATAATTTTATTATTTTGTTCTGCGAGCAATGTGCCCTACCCACTGCCACTTAAGTTTGGCGTTTGTTCGGGATATGTCGGTAATCTTGATTCTCCTGAAGATATCTTCATCCCTGATGCGATCACGCAAAGAAATTCTGATAGATGCGAGATGCACAGTACTGTGCGTTGTGACGACGCTTGGGGGAGGCCTATGTCCAACAGTGGACGTCTTTCAGCTGAAATCATGATGATAATGATGATGATGTATTTTTTTTTTGCGCTACTTTTTGGGGTTGTATTTTATTTCGTTTATTTTCATGGCTACTGTTTTGTCTTTCGTCCATGCGAATAAATTGTAATAATTATTCTTACCGATATGATCAAAACCAGCAAGTTAATGCACAAACTTAATATAGTCTTCATATTGCACTAAGCTTTCGTAGGTACATAACTGAGATCAAGTTTAACAAGACGCAACTACGCTCAAGTGAGACCTATTTAATAGAAAAGTATATAGTGTAGGCAAATTATTTGGAGCGTGGACGGAAAAAGAATAAGTATTGTAGATAGGACAGTTTAATCTACACTATAATGATAAATAAAAAGAGGTAAAGCTTATTTTTTTTGTTTGTAGGAGGTAATCTCTGGAAGTAGTGGTCCGTTTGTTAAAATTTTTTCTCTACTAGAAAGCTGCTTTATTCTTGAGTGATATAGGCTATATTTTATGTAAGCGGGCAAAGCCGCGGGCAAAAGCTAATACCTATTCAATAAATCTGTCAAGCCTTTTTCCCACTATAACAGGCTATGGTCCGAAGTGAGGAACTGAGGAGGAATAGCAGGGGCCGCCTCTTTCAGCGAAGTAGTAATGCGAGCAAAGGAGACGACCGCACGCGTGAAGTATCAGACACCCTCACGTCCTAGCCGCCGCAACTGCGAGCACGACTGCCAGCCATGGCAGGCGCGGACTTGCGTACAAGCAATGGGTAGCTCGCCGTCCGGCCGTCCTGTAACCATCCGCACCGTCGACCAGTCTCAAAGAGATGTCAGTAAACCCTAGCCCATTGACCATTTGTTCTGGGAGCAATATGCCCTGTTCACTGCCACTTAAGTTTGGCGATTCTTCAACATATGTCGGTAACCGTGGTTCTTCTGCGGATATCTTCATTTCTGATGCGATCACGCAAGGAAACTCCAAGTTCCCAACAATACACGGTGTCTTTGACATCGACCCACAAACGAATACCACGGATCCACTACATGATTCTGGACCCGCCAGTGGTGGAATTTTTCGTCGGATTCTTCCTAATTTTTGTTTAAAAAATGTTTACGTTAAAACTAATATTTATAGTGAAAAAAATGGATTAATTTCTTTTAAAATAAAAAAATGCCCTCGGGATTGATTAGAATAACGATTTTATCTACCCTGATGACTTTTAAAAATTTGATATTTTTTACTAAAAATATCATCAGGGTTGGTTAGAATAACGATTTTACACAGTTTCAAATTAAAAAAAAAAAAAAAAAAAACAGATTTTTTTTGGGAAATTCCGGCAAAAAATTCCACCACTGGGGAGTCCAGAATCATGTAATGGATCCGTGGTATTCGTTTGTGCATCGATTTCAAAGACACCGTTTATGCAACTGAATAATACCAGTATTTTACATGGAGGGACTGCCTATCGGGTCTCCATTACCCAGTAACTGGGTAACAAGATACCTCTTGGTTGATTTTCTGACTATTCGTAACTAGATAGTTACTGTTACCTAAACATCAACTAAAGACAGCCAGGATCAATATAGGTACGAAGGAGCTTTGGCACCTATGTTATGGATGGTCACCCATTCATAGACCGTCCTCACCAAATGCTTAACCTTTAAGATCACTCCGTGCGTCTATTTTAGTCACGCAAAATTAGTATTATTATGATTTTTATTCCTGTAGTAGTTTTTCTAAAGCTTACCCTCGGGCGACCCGGGGGTATTATTATTAACCCCAGGTTTTTAAGGTTATTTTTGGAGAAGCGTGCTCCTTCGTTGACACCATCATCACTAATCATCAAGTGAGATAGGGTCAAACGCGAGTCTATCAAGAGTTAATTTAAAAAAAGTTAACATCAAGATACCATTGCAAAAAGATCAGAATTAAAAAAAAAACAGGGTAAGTGCGAGTCGGACTCGCGCACCGAGGGTTCCGTACAAACTTATCTATGAAAACAGTTCAATTCCCGAATTGAGTTACGAAGATTTTTCCGAATCGCAAAAAAAGTTTTTTGTTGTGACGACAAATTTACAGTTTTCAGATTTTTCCCTATACTTGTGCTATGAAATCTCACTTCATGACAAATTTCAGAATTTTAGGTCAACGGGAAGTACCCTATGAATTTTGATTACCTCGAGAGTGTCGAAATATACGTTTTTTGCGACATAAACGGTCGTATCTTTTTTTTCGTTAACTCAGATATTTGATTTTTTGGCAGTTTCAAGGGACCTCGGATCTGAGTATAAGGTTTTAATTTCAACTCGATCCCTCAACGCGTTCCTGAGATAAAGGGTCTTTACAGACAGACGGACAACAAGGTGATCCTATAAAGGTTCCGTTTTTTCCTTTTGAGGTACAGAACCCTAAAAATAGAGAAGTAAAAGATTGCCATAACAAATCTGAATTTATGTTAAAGAAGATCGATTAACCGTTTGCTGATTGCGACATCAAACAAACGAAAAGGGTTATTATCTGTGTATTATTTTACTTAATCTTTGACCACCGTCACATCTTTAATGACCTGAAAAAAGCTGGAAAATGTGACAAATTGGCGTAAATTATGACGTCGTCTTCTTACACACATCTGGAAGCTAATTTGTAAATCAATTGGTTGGGTCAAGCCTTATTGATGCAGAGTCGAAGTGAATTTCTATAAACGTAGGTACATAACATTTTGAACTTTATCTCTCCAATACGTACATACCTAATGGACACAATTCTATAAAGACAAAAAACGAGAGCATTCGATCTTCGAATTTTCGAATGCGATCGTCAATATCGAAAGACAAAAAAAAGAAAAAATTGAAAAAAAAACATCCATCCGACCGCATTTCCGTCACGGTCGGAGACGGACGGACGGACGGCAATAGATCTTATAGGTCACAAGCGTGTACGTTATTTTAGGTACCTACTCGAATAGTCCGATGGGACGGCAATCTGAAACGACCAGGGAGAGACCAGCCCCCATAGCCAAGTTACGACCGTTTAGTTTCGATTCTCTTGCTTCGAATGCCTCGAGTAGGCCACGCCTCCGATTTCTTTCTTCTGACCACGTGTCAAAACAAAGGAATCTGATGCTTGGCCTACTCGAGACGTTCGACACAAGAGAAACGAAACGGTCGTAACTTGGCTAGGGGGGCAGGTGCAGGACAATCGGCTTTACGTAGCTAATTTCCGAGGCACGAAAGGGGTTGGAGTTGGGAATATGGTCCTGTCCTTATGATACTTATGTCTAGAGGGCCAGAAGCCATACCACGAGCTGATAACGCGATCCATTTTACAACCTAAACTGGCCCGGATGTCACCATTGTGTTGACCGCCCGAAGGACATAGTGGAGCATACAGTAGAAGTTTGCCCTGCCTGGGCAGAACACCGCCGTCTCCTCGTGGGGGCGCGCGGCGGCAGTGATCTCTCGCGCCAGGCGCCTTGGTACAGGCCATGATTCGGAGCTAGGAGGAGTGGCAGGCGATCGCCTCCTTCTGCGAAGCAGTAATGCTAGCAAAGGAGGCGGCCGCACGCACGAGGCAATAGCCCTCACGCTCCAGCCGCCTTATTCGGGATTCCGATCCCGATATCCGGCCACAGTAGGCGCGGGCTTGCGGAAGGTGAGCAATGGGTAGCTCGCCATCCGACCGTCCGGTAACTGTTCGGACCGAGCCCAAGTCGTCGACGGCGCGTTTTGTCCCATACGCGCCTCAAGGAAATGTCAGCAACCGTAGGGGCCCAGCAGGATCGAAGCCTACTGGGGCCATGGGTGATGCAAAAGAGAACCTCGGGCCCTGGAACGAGGGCAAAGAAGGAACCGGAGTGGGTTTTAGTCAGTAAAAGTCCCGCCCCGCCCAAGGGCAGATGTCATTGGATGATTTCCTACCTTAAAAAAAAACCTAAACTGAATTGTTAATGAGATGGAGCTAAATAGGGTGTATGTATAGTCCATCCGTCTTTCTCGCTCTGACAACTGACATTTTAATACTTCTCATGTACTAAGTATAACTTATTCTGTAGTCATGGTAAGGCTCCTAAGTCTAAAATGTCCTTCCATAGATCTAAGTCGAAAAACTAATTGTACCTACAATTTGTTCCAAATAAAAATAGGATCGATTGCCATATTGTGACGTCACGTCATACTGTCAAATCGAAATAAATTGGGCAAAATTTAAGAACTGGATTCTGATAAAATTTTTTTCGTTCACAGTTCGTAATCAATTAAATTAAAAAAAAAAACTTGTTTTGCTTACCTTATTAATTCTTCGATTTGACAGTATGACATGACGTCACAACATGACAACGAATCCTATTCCTATTTGGAACGCATTGTGCTGCAATGGTCATCTAAGTGGCCACTTGATCAATCTATTTTGGCCATTTAAATCCCTATTCCAATGTTTTTGTTTTAATAACCTGCTAAAATTCTGATTCCTGCACCAACCATACAGGGATAATTATTGAAAGTTGTCTCATTTTGTTATGAGCGTCTTACGGGCCTCGGCCCCTTGCACATCTTCCAAAACTCAGCTATCGTTCAAAATGATCCTACTTATTATTTATTTACGAGTAGGTGTGCTAAATGTCGAGATTCAAAGACGTACGAAGGTCAAAGAAGACGACATCGGAAAACGAGTTATAGAACTTAAATGGAGTTGGTGCTTGCGGGTAGTGAGCAATAGGTAGCTTGCCGTCCGATTGGGAACAAGCGGTAATTGAGAGCAAGGTTAACTGAAGGTCAATAGGTGGGATTTAGTCAGTAAAAGTCTGACACTTCTTCTCGATCCACCGAAAGCGGGAGAGGACATTTGATGGTTTCCCACCAAAAATAGGGGGGAAAAGGCGTGAGTTCATGTATGTTTTAGGTACATACATGTTCTGATTCGGTCGTTTATTATTTAGTTACACATGACCAAATCAGCGCACGTGACCAAATTACAGTCCTGTTTTTATAATAGCCCATTAGGTATAGAAAATAGTTCAATTTATTTATTTAATCTTCATGCAACACTAAGTACAAAGGCGGACTTAATGCCTTAGGCATTCTCTACCAGTCAACCTAGGGTAGTGGAGAGACAATACGGGCAATAATGTAGTAATTTATTTTATTTTTATTCATTATTTTTGGTTTACTTGAAGTATCCTCATTACGAACAAGTATAACAGGTAGCTATATAAGAAAAACCGGCCAAGTGCGAGTCGGACCCGCGCACAAACAGTTCCGTACCACCCGTAGCAGAAAACGGCAAAAAAAAACACGTTTCTAGTTTGGTAGCCATTTATATATTTTTTCTTTTTTTTGTATTTGTTGTTATAGCGGCAACAGAAATATATTATCTGTGAAAATTTCAACTGACTAGCTATCACGGTTTATGAGATACAGCCTGGTGACAGACAGCGAAAGCTATAATAACCATTTTATAATCAGGCATCGGAGGCCCATAGAAAAATAAAAAAAAAACATAAATAAATCTTAAACAAATATATATTATAAAAACAATAGATATTTGTGCAACAAGAGAGCAAAATAGTTTTTTGCTGCGAGTGCTAATTTTGAGTCCCGAGCAAACGAAAGATTTCTTTGATTGAATCACGAGCGTTAGCGAGTGATTCTAAAGTAGAATCCTGAGCGAGGGGAGGGATTCAAAGGCACGAGATGCAAAAAGTTTTCCTCTCGTGTTACACACATAATTTTTCACTTCAGCAGCGAGAACACATATTATTTGGGAAATAAAATAATTAACAGTAATAGATTTAATAATGATTTCAATTAAAATAAGTAGGTACTATGTCTGTCGCTAGTTTTGCTCATATTTTACAATTATTTTAACATTCTTAACCATAATTGCCACTATTTTATTTCCGCTGTTTTTTTTAAAGCACGTTCTAAAACAGTCAATGTTTAAAGTAGAAATAATTATTTAAAGGTTAAATGCCAGTTTTATCTGCTGCTATAAGTACTCAGGTACTCTTATTTTTGTTCAAATACAATAAAAACAACTATTTTATATTTTAAAAATATTTTCTATTTATTACGCATTTCCGAACGTGTTTTTCTTTGTAGTGAAATTTCAAAATCGGAGTGAACTTCGAAGTGGCATGTTTCTCACTCGCTTTTTTATAAGGGCGAGAAAGAGTCAGAGTACAGTGCAGTTCGAATGTTTCGAATTGTATGGATCAAAAAAAAAAAAATTAAAAAGTTACTTTGTCTCACGCAGTGAGCAAAATCGAGTTTTGCTCACTGTTTTCAAGCAGCAAAACCTACTTGTTTGAGCTGCTGTGGTGTAAAACTTATTTAACTATTTAATGTAGTCGGCGTCGTGTTGCGCTGCAATAGGGTCCTTTTGGATACGGAACCCTAAAAATGGCGCCATTACTGGCTAAAGCACGTATTATCGAAAGATATATTTATTTACAATGACGATTCATCATCTTCCTGCCCTTGTCCCACATTACTTGGAGTCGGCGCAAAATGTTTTTTTCCATTCTGCCATGACACCCGTCGCTTAAAGGGCAATGGAACGGGCTATGCTCGGAATTTCCTTGCGAGATCACATCAGAAATTAAGATATCTGCAGGAGAATCAAGGTTACTAACGTAACTCGAAGCATCGCCAAACTTAAGAGGCAGTGGGCAGGGCACATTGCACGCAGAACAGTTGGTCGATGAGGACGAAAGGTTCTGGAGTGGCGACCGCGTACCGGAAGACACAGCGTTAGAAGGCTGAAATGATCACGAACCGTCACTAAATCCCTTTTCTTTCTAACTACCTGAGGGTTTAGCGGGACAGTGTCCCAGGGCTCCCAAAACCGATTTTTTTAATTGATATAAACTAGTGCTTGTCTGCAATCCCACATGTAGGTTAGCAGTAATGCAATCGTTCATAGTGAATCGAACTAGTTTAGTCCCCCTTCAAGCGCCGATTGTAAATAAGTACGTCTGTACAACTTGAGTGACCTTGAAAAACGCTTAATTGTCGTTTTTTCGATTAATTTTAAAAATATTGTTTTTCTTGTTTAACACCGACTTCTGAAATTAAAGTTATTTTGATCGTTTTAGTGTTTTTTTTTTTATAGTGAAGTCGGTAATGTTTTTTTTTTAAGTTTTTTTTCACACTTTAGTTGCGATACACTTATAGCCAGAGTACCTATTTCTCATGACAATTCCAATTAACCCAAACACTGGTAGGATACATTGTTTTATTATGAACTTCCCGTGTCCACCTTCCGGCTCCATCATCAGATCAGTTCGATAGTACCTTATAGCCAAAGTGCATCTCATTACAATTCTAATAAGCCCAAACACGGCTAGGATATATTGATTAATTACGGAGTTCCGGTGACTATCTTCCGGCTCCATCATCATCATCATCAGATCACTTCGATGATACCATTTTCAACGTAACTATTCTGAACCACTCATTTATTTGTATTGTGAAACAAACACGTGCATTTGTACTAAGCGTATGCAGAGGCTGTCCGAGGTAGAATGCCGCACCTCTCGGGCTTCCCTCCAGTCCTCGCTGCATCCCTTCCACCGGCGATCGTGTCCAAGCGGTAGGGTGCCGCTTGCGGTTCCGGTGACGATATTATTAGTTTACGAAACTAATTGTTAAATGGCGCTGTCCGTCGCACCCTTCCGCCATTAATCCACGACAAATAATAAACGAGTAATACGGATGGCCGTTGGGACCGAAAGATTCTGGAATGGCGACCACGTACCGGAAGACGTAGCGTTGGAAGGCCTCCTACAAGGTGGACCGATGACTTGCACAGGACCGTTCATTGTGGCCACACTTGGGGGAGGCCTACTTCTAGCAGTGGATTTCTTTCGGCTGAAATGATGATGATGAAACATAAAAAAATACAATCGAATTGATAACCCCTCCTTTTTTTGGAAGTTGGTTAAAAACTATGAAGCTATCGACGGAGCGGCAACGACACGACGGCAGGACGTGAAAGCTACTCGTCCATAGACAGTAGTCCTTAGTTGGTTTTAAAATAATAAAACACCAATTTGTAAATAACACTATTATAATATATTCAATTGATAATTGCACGTAAGAACCAATATACAAGAATAACAAATAAATACAAAATTATCCTTATAATTATTAAATCACAATAGCTAACGGTTGCCCAGCAGTGGGCAACTTTATTATTAACCAATTAAAAAAGTATTTTTACACAACATTTTTTTTAATTCAAAAATAGAATTTAATCATTTAAACGCCTACATTAGATATATCCACAAACACTTACGCCAGGGTCGCACATCCACGACCAAATATTCGCATCTCGTCAGCTCTTCTGTCACCTACGGGTGTTGAAGAGCTAAACGAGATGGAGTACCCAGTCGCATCCACACGACCTTGGCAAATAGGACGTGAAAACAGAAGGGTAAAGTATTTATAATAGAATTCAAAATGGTAAAATACAAAATGTTTTAAGTATGGCTAAAATAAATTTTATTAGAAAAATCAACATTTTTGACAACCGCTATAGAATGGTGCGGGTGACAGCTGTCAGATTCATACAATTTAGCTACCCATTCTTTTCTCTCATCTTAAAGATGCATATTTTCGTCCTGCTGTCATCCTATCCATGCTATGCAAAAGACCTTAGGAGAGTTTTCCATACAATGCATTCCAAATAAGAATAGGATTGATTGCCATGTCGTGATGTTACGTCGTACTTTATAACTGTATATACTGTCAAATCGCATTAAATAGGGCAAAATTTTAGAACTGGATTCTGACTCAGCTTTTTTCGTTCACAGTTCGTAAATAAATTAAATTATAAAAATTTCTTGTTTTGCTCACCCTATTAATTGTCCGATTTGACAGTATTACGTGACGTCAAAACATGGCAATCGATCCTATTCTTATTTGGAACGCATTGTACAAAATATTAACCTTCCTAGTCGCACTTTCTATATATGGTCGATTAAACATCAGTTGCCTTTTATATTTAAAATCGTATGCCCGACAGTAGGACATAGTCAATTCTTGTATTACATTGTAAAAGGATATTTTATCACAATAGTATGAAATGTTATATATTGCAAGTGTTTGCCTAACAATGGGCATAAAAAATTCCATACATGGGTCTTGTTAAATTAATTAATTATTTTGGTACAGTGTAGAATCAAAACAAAATGTTTTTGAAATTTGCCTACACGTTTTCAGGGTTCCATACTCTAAGACTGCCAACGGACCTCTATTACTAAGCCTCCGTAGTCCGTCCGTCTGTCTGTCAGCAGGCTGTATCTCATAAACCGTAAGAGGCTACAGAAATTTGCACCTTTATTTGATTTGCACCTTGTTTATTTATTTATTAAAACTTCATGCAACATAAAAGTACAAAAGCGGACTTAATGCCTTAGGCATTCTCTACCAGTCAACCAAGGGTAGTGAAGAGAAAACATGGCAGGTGCATAAAAAAAAAGGAAAGTATAATAAGAAAACAAGGGATCAAATGTATATATACATAAAATAAACATGTTTCGCCAAATAAAATGTTTTTGTTTCTTCTTTCTTTCAGAAATACATAATCTGTGACAATTTCAACTGTCTAGCTATCACAGCTCATGAGATATAGCCTGGCGACAGAAAAACAAACAAGAGGGTCCCGTTATTTTTGGGTAGGGAAAACTAAAAAATTTTTTTTACAATATAGGCCCTACCGGCAAACAAGTGGTATCTTAAGATATCATAATGGGGTCGCGACTGGCCACGAAGGAAATGGACAGACAAACACAGATTGACGAGAAAATGCGTATTAAGAAAATTGAGGATAACATGTTATGAATAGTGCACTAGCTTCTGACGTTTTATAAGTGCCCATGTAGGCCTATGTGAAATAAAAACATATTGAATTGAATGAATTAAGTTTTGCACACGTCGAGGCCCCTGCAGCCCGGGGCCCCACATATCATTGATACGGTTAATACGGCGGCGGTAGCTACGATTCTGCCTATAACATAGCACGAGAATGGTGGAGCGTTAATAACAGGCATTTTTTTGCCGTTAAAGATATTTTAATTTTTTTTTCATTAGAAAGCTGCTTTATTCCTGAGTGAGATAGACTATATTAAACGTACGCGGGCGAAGCCGTTGGCAAAAGCTAGTAAATAATATAGTCAAAGCAATTTGCGTTGAAACAGAGTTGCGTCATAAGACTTGTGAAGGGTGGACGTGTTGTCAAAATTAATTCTGCTCCTCAAATTCTAAAGAAATAGTCACATGTAATCTGACCCGTATCTCAATCCGAAAAGTGTCAAAGTTCAGTGCATAATAACAATAACATATCAACAAAAAAGTTCGCGCGCGACATCGCTGTGTGCTGAGGTACCCCCCGCCACACCTCGAGTAAACGAGACGGGCTGCGCCAAAAACAATAATTCATCTCTTTCACACTACCGGGAGGTACTTACTACCGCCGACGCAGCTGCAGGTGCGCCCGGATTCCAGGAATTTTATAACGATTTGTTTACGACTAGCTAAATTCGCCTTTTATAAATAATAATGGCAAATAACTGCACATCGTGTCAAAAACCTTTAAAATCATCTAACATTAAGTGTTCTAAATGCGACCTACTATTTCATATCGCATGTGCCGGCGCTGGAAGTCAGACGAAATTATCGGGTGAAATGAAAACTAACTGGGTTTGCCCGGCATGTAAGGCAACAAAAAAACACACCCCCGTGCATACTCCAGCACCCGAGGGGCTGGTGGGTGGTACGCGTACGTATAACTTAGCAGATTGTTTCTATTCAGCATCATCACTTGACTCGTCATCAGCTGTACAGCCAACTGACTCGGAGATATTACTGAATTTAACCTCTGAAATAAAACTACTTCGAGGCGATGTTGGAGACTTGAAGTCGCATATTAATTATGTGTCCGAACACCTGACCAAATGTTATTCTCGCCTAGATGAATACGACACACGAATTAAATCGCTAGAAAAGCGGGAAGAAGAAATCATTTCTCTGAACAACATTGTTGTCAATCTTCGCGAACAGCTGAATGCACAGGCTCAAACGTCACTAAAGAACGAGTTGGAGATCTCCGGGATTAATGAGACAAAAAACGAAAATCCCCTCCACATCATCCGTGTCATAGCCCATAAAATAGGAATTCCCATCGATGATCAAGACCTGGACTACGTGACCAGAGCGGGACCACGCCGGCAGCATTCCAAGGAGACAACCGAAACTTCACCCCGCAGAATCATTGTCCGTTTTGTACGCAGATATAAACGCGACGATTTCTTGAAAGCAGCCAAAACTAGGAGAACCATTAATTCGACCGACCTGGAGATATCTGGTGCGACGAGGAATGTATATATTAATGAGCGCCTTACACCTGGAAATCGTCAGTTATTTCGCGAGACCAAACTCTCCGCAAAAGAACACGGATATAAGTTCTGCTGGTGCAAGAATGGTGCAATTCTCATCCGTAAGCAGGAAGGGAACCCTTCCATCCACATACGGAACGCTGAAGACCTGGAACACTATCTGGGGCCAACGATCGCGACGTCAGTGTGAAACTACACGCCGGCAGCATTTACAGATTTCCAACGAAGCTGTAAACCGGATTGATCTCAAACAGTACAAATTTTATATTATTATTAATTTTCTCATTTTTCAATATTTTGTTATTTTACTTTTATATTTTATTAACATACTGTGTATTTCAAAAAACGCACACAAAAACAAAACCCTTTACACTCTACCATCCACATTTACAATAACACTGCCATTCAAATACAGGATTTCAGACTATTTTGAACTTTTCTGCAGTAATAATAACAGACACACAAAAACTAAAACCCACACAAACCGACATTGCAATTTCAAAGTTTTCCTACATTTAAACATGAAACCGATAACAGTGACAAAATCAAAAATAATAACTACCCATAAAAATAAATTTATTATTATTATCAATGGCTTTACTTGAAGTAATGCAGGATATTGATGAAAACGTAAATATAACTTGTCACTCTCGCGAAAACTTGGAAGATTGTAGGAAACTAATACCGGAAAACTGTGATTGTAAAGTACTCACACTTAATGTAAGAAGCTACCAGCGCAATTTTGATGACTTTTGTATAGCTTTTAAACGGCTTGACACCGACTTCGACGCTATTGTCTTGACAGAATGTTGGCTAAGCGAAGGGTCAATAATGGAGCCGCTGCCAGGCTATTCTGTGAATCGCTCTAATTATCAATCTAATAAAAATGGAGGTGTTATAATTTACACGAAAACTAGTAGGAACGTTAAGATAATAGAAACGCGCGTGGCAGAAGCTGACAGTCTCTTACTTGTATTAGATAATGAAATAGCCATTCTGGGAATATATCGGTCCCCATCTTTTACGAATCTTGATAATTTCATCATATCGCTAGACTCTGTTTTAACACAAATAAAGAAATATCCCACAATAGTAGTAACCGGAGACTTAAACGTCGACATAATTAACACCGCTATTTCAAATCACGCTGAATACTTGTGCCTGATGGCCTCCCATAGTCTTCTACCTGCTATCACTAAACCAACACGAGGGCACGCTTGTTTGGATCATATTTTCATAAAATCAAGTCAAGAGTCCGTGGGAATAATCGGAAAATGTTCCATAACAGATCACGAAATGGCTATGGCTGCCACTACACAAAAAAACAGTAGCACGAAGTCTCCAACTAGATCCAGATGGACCAACAAAACAGACGACGACACAATCGCTCAAGAATTACTAAACACTGACTGGTCGGACATCCTGAACTCTAACTGTGTCAACAGCGCCACAAACATGTTTGTAAGCATTCTTACTAACATATTAAGTAAACACACAGAAAAAGTTAAAATTAGCAGAAGTAGATTCACAATCAAACCCTGGATTACTCCAGGCCTAGTAAGATGCATGAAACATCGTGATAAGCTTCATCAATCTGCAACTTCTCACCCTAACGATAAAATGAAAAACTTGGTTTACGTTAGATATAGAAACTTCTGCAATAACCTTTTACATAACCTGAAAACAGACTACAACAGCCAACGTATAAATAAAAACCAAAAAAACCCCAGAAAATTGTGGAACACACTTAAATCAATATATAACCCAAATAATCAAAGAAGTGACTCAACTAAATTAATATCTAATGCAGAGGATCCTGTTAATGCACTCAACAGCTGTAACGCGTACTTTACATCGCTGGGAAAAAATCTATCGGACCGGATATTATACAGAATTTCTGAGACTCAGGCATCCCTGGCCAGCAAATATAGACCGCGTGAAAATTTTCCACATTCCTTCTTTCTTCACCCAACAGACGAAATTGAAATAACTAAATTTATCTATCACCTTAAAATCGACAGCGCTCCTGGACTTGATGGTATCACTACAAGACTAATTCTAAGAATAAAAAATACTATCCTTACACCGCTCACTCACATTTTTAATTTGAGCCTAGAGTCTGGACAATTTCCAGAGTGCTGGAAAGTTGCATCTGTTAGACCTATACACAAAAGTGGCCCTGCCGAATTACCGGAAAATTATCGTCCGATAGCCCTTTTGTCCATTTTATCCAAAATATTGGAGAAAATAGTTAATAGCCGGCTAGTAAACTTTTTTGAGAAACACAAGATTATATCAGACAGACAGTTTGGATTCCGGCGAGGAAAGTCAACTGAAGACGCAGCTACATTACTTACCAACTTGGTGGCTACATACATTCAAAATAAAGAGCAGGCTATGGCGGTTTTCTTAGATCTGGCAAAGGCATTCGATACAATTTCGATTGACCTCCTCTTAAAAAAGCTAGAATGCTCGGGAATTCGAGGAACTTCACTTGACTGGTTCAGGAGTTATTTATCTAACAGAAAACAACTGGTCAAACTAGGTGACTTTTCAAGTAACCTGCTTCCCATCGACTTCGGAATTCCGCAGGGTAGTACTCTCGGTCCGACACTGTTTAGTTTTTATATGAATGACATCTTAAATATACAATTAAACGATGCAGAAATACTATCATATGCCGACGATACTGCTATAGTATTTCACGCTAAAACGTGGAACCAAGTATACCGCCTTGCAGAGAATGGTCTACTCACTATTTCCGAAGCTCTTGATGCAAATCTTTTAACTCTTAACATTAAAAAAACTACATTCGTCACTTTCTTCAAAACTATAGCGTCGAGACCCCCAAAACAGTTACTACTCAAATACCATACCTGCAGCAGAAACCAGTCCCCACTACTTGCAAACTGCTCCTGCACAATCATTGAACATGCTCCTTCTATCAAATACCTTGGCATCACACTAGACGAAAACCTTTCATTTAAACCACACATACACCGCCTCTCTAGTCGAGTTAGGAAACTAATATATGTTATGAAAAGACTACGAGACTGCACACCCATTGCAATTCTCCGCACAATTTATCTCGGTTTGTGTCAGTCAATTCTTCAGTATGGTATCTCTATCTGGGGCGCAGCTGGAAAAAGTACGTTTATAGAAGTAGAAAGAGCTCAAAGAGCTGTTATTAAAGTAACCTTAAGAAAGCCATTCCGCTTCCCTACAGATCTAATTTATAGTGAGCTTGCGGTCTTAAGAGTACGACAACTATATATTTTAAGTGCTACACTAAATGTACACAAAACCCTAAAATACAGATCCGATTACAATAAAATAATCTCTAAACGCGTCCTCCATATTCCTCTTCCCGAAGCAGACAGTCTGTTGGTCAGGAGATGCCCCTTTTACTCTCATTTTCAAATTTACAATAAAATCAGCAAGAGCTTCAATATCAAAGACCTAAAGAATTTTACGTGTAAAAAAACCTTAATTAACTGGCTTGCTCTTTTATCGTACGAACAGACAGAGGAAATTTTAAAGTAACACAGAACTACTCCAGTCAAGCAATAAAGAAACACAATATGGCAATAGTATATGGCACATATAAATACACACATACACTACACACATACACTACACACATACACTACACACATACACTACACACAAAAACCTTTATTTTAAGTTAGCTTGTTTTTATCCTATTTTTACTTTTTATTATTCATTTTGTTGTTTCATTGTTTACAACAACCTCTTCGATAAATATAAAAAAATAAACCGAATTTCTACATGTCCGCCCGATACAATGCTATTATAGATTAAAGTTATCTCAACTCAGGTCCCCAAGATACAGGTTCTACCTAGTTTGGGGACCACCATCTAAATATATGTATAATTAATAATTAGTTACAGACAATATTAATCATTATATAATAGTTTTAAGGTATTCTTTATTTACTGTAACAATGAACAATAAACATTATTATTCTTAAGATGTCGCTAGTTGAAATTTTTAGTTTTTTATTATTGATAAATTGTAAAAATACTTTAGAGTTTGGACGTAAATAAACCTCTCGTATCAGCAGTCGGTTCGGACTAATAATAAAAATAATTAAGATTTTTATACTACGATTTTTATGATTGTTAAATACACTGTCAATCAATCTACCTAACCTATTCCTCCTGTTGTATGCGATTTTATTTGTCATTGGAGCCGTAAGATGTCGCTAGTTGAAAATTTTTAGTTTTTTATTATTGATATATTGTAAAAATCCTTAAAATAGTTTGAACGTAAATAAAACTTTCGTCTCAGGAAACTTTCGTCTCAATTATTATCCAAACTGAGTGTTTCGCTTTTTTTGTCGTTAATTCAATGTTTAAGTTATTATTTCTGTAACAAGCACTCCATGAACCAAATTCATTTTGAGTCTCAATGATAATACTAAAATTTTTATGTTAGTACATTTTTTTTGGTCACTGAGCGCTAATTTTTTTGATCCTATACGGAAAAATATACACGTTTACGATCGCGGTGCACGCGACGATACGCCAGAGTTGATGATGATGATGATGATGGGCGAAAACTGCCTCCTATCGACCCGAGGAAGGGCTTTGTACTTCAGGCATACTTTTAACGCTTTACCTGACTCGCATTTTCACTCTCCACTGTACCAAAACTCCTACAGAACCGGGTTAAACAACATTGCTGGTGAAGATCTCTATCCAGTAGCCGTCAGGGTCCTGAATGAAGGCCAGTCCTTTCATCTTACCGTCATTGGGGCGCTTGATGAACTTCACGCCTTGCTGTTCGAACCTGGAATATTAGGGTCAGGGGGTTAGAAGATTCAGTATGTAAATTTATTTACTACTTCGTTTGTGTGGATTTTAAGAACATTTCTATGCTTTCTTTTGGGCAATCTTGTAAAATAATGTCATCCAATTCGGAGATAGAATAGAATAAACTTTATTGTACACCAAAATAGAGAGATGTGTGTGTGGGATGTGTATGATGTGTATGTGTGTGATGTGTGTGTGTGTGTGTGGAGATGTGTCTAACGAGTTCTTTTTTTTAATAATAATAGTGGTTTTTTTCTCTACACAAGTTACTTAATGCTAGGGGGGTTAGGCATCCATTACACGATAGGTTTTGCTGTCAGTTTAGCCACAGTCAAATACCGAAAACCGTATGAGGATAAAATTCCGTCATTCAAACATCATTCTTGATTGATGGTTTTTGATTGACGCTTGCATGACCGTGTAATGGACGCCTTACAGTGGAGCGCGAACATGGAATTAAATTTGTGAGAGACTAGTGCCTGTGATAGGTCTCTATGAAACCTAAATCACAAGTCACCAGGGCCCTATCGCAGCTATTAGCCTACTATGTCCTACTTCTGTTCCGTTATAACATTAGCTATATCCCAATGACAGTCCTATCAAATTTTGTTCAACCATTTCGACGACATATCTAATAGTTTAAAATCCCTTTCCCACGGGAAAATAAAAAGCAACCCAAGTTACTCCTTGTAACCTTTGCAATCTACTAGTAAAACTCCCTTAGTCAGAGCAAACAGACAGACAGACAAAAATTTGAAACAGGCATTTGTGCTACAGTAACTGAATATTAGCATTTTTTATTATATAGATAATATTAAAATAGTTTTTTTTTTATACCTGGCCTGCGACGCAAGCCACTAGTAAATAAGGTTCGCACGGAAGCAATATCTGTACATGTCACTGTAAAATTGTAAATACCGTTAGATTATAATCTAGCGAAATTGTAAACTATCGCATGATTGTTGTTATGTAAAGAAGATTGTAAAGATTGTGATTTGGCTAGGTGGACATTCCCACAAAGGCTTATTCTTAAACTAGCTTCTGCCAGCGGCTTCGCCCGCGTAAAAGTATGTTCCTACATACAAACTTTGGACCCCCGTTTCATCCCTTTAAGGGGCGAATTTTGGAAAATCCTCTCTTAGTGCTCGCCTACGTCATAAAAGGAACCCTTGTGCAAAATTTCGTATTCCTAGTCCCAGTAGTTTTGGCTGTGCGTTGATATGTCAGTCAGTCAGTTTCCCCTTTTATATATATAGATAGATGAATTTGCTCATAGCTTGAGGCAATGTCCTCGTAAATGTTCTTTCAGTGTGTTACAATATGTCATATTACACACTGAATCACCCAGTCGTTATGTTTATGATTCCAGGATTTTAGACGAGGTATTTTTTTTTCGGTGGGAAAATCATCCAATGACATCCCTGCCCGCTCTTAGGCGGAGCGCGAGATAGTGTCAGATTTTTGCTGGCTAAAAACCCATTCCTGTACCTTCGTTAACTTTCGTACTAGGGCCGAGTCTTCCTTTCAGAAGCAGACTCTTGGCCCCAGAAGGCTTTCACCCTGCTGGGCCCCTACGGTTTGCTGACAACTTCTTGAGGCGCGCGTGGAACGATACACGCGGTCGACCTCTTGGGCTCAGTCCGGATGGAGAGCTACCCATTGCTCGCCGTCCGCAAGTCCGCACCTACTGTGGCAAATCTGTGAAAATCGGGATCGGAATCCCGGTGGCAGCTGGGGCGTGCGGACCGTTGCCTCACGCGTGCAGCCTCCTCCTTTGCTAACAGTACTGTTTCGCAGGAGGCGACCGCCTTCCACTCCTCCTCGCTTCGGACCATGGCCTGTACCAAGGCCAGAGAAGGTATTATCAAATCTGTTACATTTTCCACTATACTCGAGCTCTTTCGATCTCTGGTCATCATAATTTGCATTCCAGGGAAAGCTGACAGTCAAAAAATTTGGCGATGCACATAAAGAAAACATTGCTATGTTCTGGAGTGGTGACTGCGTACCGAAAGACGCATCGTGGGAAGGCCTCCTACAAAGTGGACCGATAACTTGGTAAAGGTTAGGTTAGATTCCCGTAAACTGGTTAGGTTGCGGGAATGCGACGGATGTGAGACGCACAGGACCGTTCATTGTGGCGACACTTGGGGAGGTCTATGTCCAATAGTGGACGCCTTTCGGCTGAAATGATGATGACAATCTTTTTGACGAATTGGAATGTATTACCCATACAAGTAAGGCGTGCTCAACGCTACCGACCTCTAAAACAATGGTGAAGAACCATTACCTTTCACTGTAATATTTATTTATTCTCCTTGCTCAATTTTATATTTGATATTAATTAGTATATTTATTGATATTGTATATATGTATTTTTATTATAATGTGTAATTAATATTATTTGTGTTTTTTTGTACACTGGCCGCCCTAATCTATCTCCTTTCGTTCAGTCCGTCTTAAGGTTGGGTCTGTATATGTTTATCCTGTCTACATTATGATGTGTATAATCTATATACAAAAAAGGAGAAACTGACTGACTGACATATCAACGCACAGCCAAAGCTTCTGGGACTAGGAACGTGAAATTTTGCACAAGGCTTCCTTGTATGGCGTAAGATAGCACTAAGAGAGGATTTTCCAAAATTCACCCCCTAAGGGGATGGAACAGGGGTTCAAAATTTGTATGGAGAAACCTACTTTCTAGCGGGCGTCGCCGCTGGCAGAAGCTAGTAAAGTATATAATAAATAAATAATTGCGTTGCATACCTGGCACAAGCCTCGTCCACATTCCTCACTAGTATACCGATGTGTCCGAAGCCCCGCGGGTCTGAGTTTCCATTGTGGTAGCTTGAGTCGTCGCTCTCTGTACCCCAGTTGCTGGAAAATTTTGTTTAAATCATAAGGTAAGTTGTATAATTAAGTAACTTCTCGAGTTTGACAGTTATCAGAAAGTTTGACACTCCTTTCTGATTAACCTTTCGTGTGTTTTAGACGCGGATCCACACGAGACACAATCGCTTTTTAATTGCGTCTCTAATTACGGCATACGAAAGGTTAAGGGCCAACGCTGAGTTAAGCGCGGGTATCCGTCGCGTGACGTCGCGCATGTTTCGTGTGCGACGGTCCCCGTAGCGGTAACCTCGCTATGTCAATTTTAACGGTGTGCATGTAGTCGTGTCGATGGAGAACTTTAATGCATTAATACGTGGCAAAACGCGCGGGTAACCGCGACTTTTGTATGGGACCGCGCGGTCGCCCGCTTAAAGCAGCGTCGGCCTTTCCTTTAGTTGATCTTTGCATACCAGGGCCGCTATAAATCTTTCTAACTATACCGCAGCCTTAGCAGGCAGCAGCCCTGATGGGCGTTATCGACATCCGGGGCTGGGGTTGTTCCGGGTAATCTCCGAAACAGCTCGATCTCGGGTCGATTTTGACAGCAATTTCACTGACGTTACAACCAAAAACTTAGGCTACTTACTTTTTATTTTCTTGTGGGGCCGGTATTTATTCCCGGGGTGTGGGAGGGGGCGGGGACATATCCGATATGGATAAACAAGTTTTGACGATAATTAATCGCAAGCATAGAATTTATTAGTTATCTACGTTTGTGCAGTTTTACGAACTTGATGCAGACTAAGTCACGGGCAATAGCTAGTCAGTATTAAAATATTGAAGTATACTTTGTCAAAATATCTAAAAAATAACAACATGTACTCTTCTATCCGTGTTTGTGTGTATGTGTACAAATAAATAAATAAACATATACTCACTATGTCAACTCCAGTGTAGCCTTCCTGGTCATAGCCCAAGCTGTTCTCGTGGCCTCATCCGAGGGAATCTCCCCAGCATTCTCATAACCCATGAAGAACAAGGAGAACTTCATCTCGGGGAAGTGCAGTTGCTTCAGTAACGTCATGCCGAGGACTCCAGTGTAGAACGGGATGGATTTACGTGGGTCCTTTATGCGGTACATCGTTTGTTGAAACATGAAGTCCTGGAAGTAAATGAAAGGGAGGATTTAGTCAATATTGTTTTAAACAGGCCCTACGACTGACTGAACCTCAATTACTCAAAGTGACGGCCTTTACAACTGGCCATGGGACCTTTAATAAGCACCACTATGTCATAAAAAAGGGTTTATTATCTTAAAAATCTATACAATTAAGTTGTCGGGGCTTCCCAGAAAGTAATCCGAAGATACTTGTGATGGGATAATCGCTCGCATCGATAATCCTCGCTCTTCCTAGATTAATTTACAATTGTTTCGTTGTGCTAATTAGGTATAAGTTACACATTTTTTTATAAAACCAATAAAAAGAAAATGAAAAATGAAAATCGTGTTTATGGCAGTGTGTGAAAACTAGATTGTGTTTTGTATAAGTGTGTGTTTATACGTGTGTTTATGAGTGTGTGAGTGGGCGTGTGTAAGTGTGAGTGAATGTGGAGGTGTGCTGGAGTGTGTGAGTATGAATAGGGGTGTGTTGGAGTGTGCGTGTGTGTGTGTGTTGGAGTGTGTTTGCGTGTGTGTATGTGTGTCATAGGAGTTACAGACTGCTTCATGCAGAGCCTGCATGGAGGAGGACGAGACAGCAGCTCATCTGCTTCTAAGCTGCCCTGTGGCAGCTGGATACAGGGCAAAGCACTTTGGAAACCCAGGTACCTTCAGTGAAATGGTCAGTAACACCCAAGGCACTGCTGTCCTTCCTTGAGGAGCAGGGGTGAATCAAATGACTCATTTGTCCCACCTGTACGCAAAATACGCACTTTAGTTGTGGAGTTGCGGATAACAGCCCGATATACAATACAATACAATGCAATAGACATAAACTTTTCGTAAATTTTTGGAGCACTAATTTTGATCAATATAACAGCTCAGTTTAATATTCAATATATTTTTTGGTGGCCAATACAAAAGTAGAAAGGAAAGGGCTATGCTCGGAGTTTCCTTGCGTGATCACATCAGATATGAAGATTCTTTTCTCATTGCTTGCAGTACAGATGGTTGATAGGGATGAAAGGTTCACCATACATCGAGGGACTGGAAAAACTTGCCTGTTGCGGTCTTCCTGTCCGATTATAATTTAGGTGTCTTCAAGGCTAGAGTGAATAGGCTCTTAATAAACTATTGCGCCTCACCATCAACGATTACATCACTACTTACTATCAGGTTGGATCGCAGTCAAGCAATAAACAATAAAAAAAAAACTTGGGGGAAGCCTATGTTGGACATAGGCAGTGGATTTCTTTTTGTTTGTTTGTTTTTAGATGCCATAAAAAGTCTCAGTCAATCTACCTAAGCAGAATTTTTCTACCAATAGATTTAGAGAAGATAAACAAATAAAACCACAGACTAGTTCCTTCGATTTCTATATTTACATCCGCTGTCATGATTTCAATATTGTTTGTTAAGTTTTATGTACAACTAGCGTCTGCCCACGACGTCGCCCGCGTTGAAGTAGGTTTCTCCGTATATACTTTGTAAATTTTGAAAAATCCTCTCTTAGTGCTGCCTACGTCATACAAGGAAATCTTGTGCAAGATTTCACACTCCTACTCCCAATCTCAGTAGTTTCCGCTGTGCATTGATATGTCAGTCAGTCAGTTTCTCGTTTTATACATATAGATAGATTAAAAATAACAGAATAAATTATATATGTAACTTAGTGATAAAGGTTTCATAAATACCTAATTTTTAAGTCACAGGTCACTGATATGAATGAATGAAGTGATTACAATAAGATAATGTATTGAAGAATATCAAACAGTATTAATATTTACGAGAAAAAAAATATTTTTGTGGCTTATTATTATTATATTAGGCAATTAAGTTGTTTGTAACCTTGGTTCTCCTGCAGATATTTCTGATGTGATCGGTCATTATGGCGACACTTGGGGGAGGCCTATGTCAAACAGCGGACGTCTTTCGGCTAAAATGATGATGATGATGAAACGTTGAGTGAATGTTTATTAATTCTTCGTGCTCAAATGACTGAACGGATTTAGATGAAGTTTGGTACATGGGTAGACCATATTCTGGAATACCACATAAGTTATTTTTAACCCAGAAGTATGTTTCCTTGAGACAATTTCCTACTTTCAGCTGCTGGCAGCAGCAAGCTTTATTATTAAAATTGTCAATAATTTCTGTGGGCTTTTGCTGTGGTTAAGATGACCTTGAAGGCAACTGCTAGTTCACAAAACTTTGTTTAGTATTGTAGTTTGAAGGCTATACTGAATATTTAACATAACATTGCTATTGATTTAGTACACAGTGTCTTTTTTTCGTGTTGTTGTTTAATCTATATATATAAAGTTCATGCACAGGCAGCTCCAGGGTTTGAGGCACTGCATGCCGAAATTCAGGAACCTAGCCTAGGTCGGTAGTACATGCAAAATTAAGCACAATTGTGACTGTTTCGTCTAAATTTAAATTATTTATAGACAAATTGTTTTAACATGTATTTTTCTAGTGTAATAAATTATTATTATAAAAGTCGAGAAAGTGACTGACATATCAACGCACAGCCGAAACTACTGGAACTAGGAACGTGAAATTTTGCACATTGCTTCCTTTTATAATGTAGGCGAGCACTAAGGGATTTTTGAAAATTCAACTTTTAAGGGGGTGAAACGGGGTTCCAAAGTTTGTATAGAGAAATCTATTTTCACACGAGCCAAGCCACTGGCAGAAGCTACAATTATTTTGTCATGATAGTATCGTAATAAATTATTTTTTCATGTTAATATCTGTCCATCAAGTGGTTGTTATCAGCAAAAACTCGATATGTCATTTTGATAACAAAACCTAGAAATTCTAAAAAAGGTTTACAAGGTTACTTACTCTGGTTGATGGATCCGGAGTCTGACAGAGAGCTTCGATCTCCTGCGGTGAAATTCCTTCGTGTGCCATAGTTCTAATAAGAAAAAAAAACATAAGTATGTTTACTAAGGATACAGATAGAATCTAACCTACAAACACCGAACTTTGATTTCTGTGTTTATGATTTTTGTTAAATGAAGCATTCAATTACAGAAGGGTAACAATACTTACGTTTTTAATGCTTAAATCTCGTAATAAACTTCGAAAATTATTAGAATAAGTACAGTACCACTGACTGTAGTCCGGAGTCCGGTTGACGCAGAGTACTTTTTGACGTCTCCCAAAAATATAACCAGTTCACCAGCCTGCTGCCGTCACCGCAATATTAGCATTTGAAAATAAAATTGTAAGCCATAAGCACCTTAGTTCTGATACGAGTAAGGTCTAAATTTAAATAATGGAATGCAATCGATAAAGGCTACGATCGTAGATCTCATTGGTGGACTCCATTTTGTGAGCGTTTCTTTACACGCACTAGCCTTCTAAAATATTCATAATTTTGTATTTGAAATGAAAATGAGAGAAGAAAAAAATCATGGTTTATCTAAAACTCTTTATTACTTAAACATCACTTATTTTGAGATAAAATTTTTCATATAAATATCTCAGTTCTTCCATCCACACAATATCTCGTTCTACCGAAGTTTTTAAGCATTCGTATGCTGAGACCATTCTTACGTTTTTATCATCTAAAAATATATCGCCAATAACACTCAAATAATCCCCTTCTGTAAAATTCAATGGATTTTTCGCAATACGGTCCAACAGACTAGACATAATGTTCACGTTGTCATTGCCTGATTTCGTCGCTTCAGAAAAACCATAATATAAATCTTTCAAAATGGCCGGTGATGTATTTATATTACTTTTTGTGCTATCATAATAAATTTGAACTGATCCCGTGGCATCGGAAAGCTCCATATTCGTTGTGCTGCCTGTTGTATTGTAAATAGATGTAATTACGCCATGTATCATGATGTTCTTGAATGTCAGGCCGAAAAATTCATAGATGTATTTGTTTTCTGTATTTTTGGCGCGAAATAAATCTTGAATATAAAGTTTCATAGGACTTTGTTGAAAGTTTTCCATTTTTGCTTTTTAATAACACTGTTCACATTACATAAACCAGTCGTAGGGATATTTTCAGTTTTGTTGTAAGTAATCGTAACACATGGTTTGTTTTGTTTACAATATTTGACACTCAACAACCTCAAGAAACGTCATTAAAAGTTTTTGAAGTTTTTAGGTTCGTTCAAAAATGTATACACCGATAAATTATTTCAAAACCGTGCAATCTGCAATAGAAGACAGATTTAAAAAAGTACGATTTAATCATTATAATGATAAAAAGAGATTACTGTAGGAATTAAAAAACTAGTTAATAATAATGTGCAGTTTATAGATTTCAGCAAACGCGCTTAGAACGTGTTGATGATATGCAGTAGCTACACATAAAACACCAAGTGCATAATGAACGAATACGCGTACATATGAAGCAACGCTTCCGTGGGCAGTAGGCTCTAGTGAACTGTTTGGACGCTTGGGGCTGGCTAATACCGATAGACGGCAGCTTATTTTGATTGATTGAAATAATTGAAATGTGTTGATTAATTTCCATTGTATCGTTAATGTTACAGATTGAATTGAATGGTATTGTGCGGATGATTGTATTAATTCGATTAATTGATTAGTTAATAATGACTATTATTTAAATGTATAACTACTACAGCTCTGGATACAGTGAGAGGGATGGGGAATATTTGCAGCGAGTTATGCAGTTTCCTATGTATGCGATACTATGCGAATAAGAATGTGAAGCGATGCGGCGCGACTGGAATAAATAGGTCCTTTTTGGTAAATATTTTAATTTTTCTGCACTTTCGCATTTGGTTATGGCTATGATAGCTGTAGGTTTGTGTGTCTGTAATAAACGTCTACTTTTGTAACAAGAAATGTGCTTACAAATTTTGTGGGCAATAATAATTACAAATCCGTATTTTTTAACAACATACTTTAATTTACATAATATTACTTAGTTTAACACCCGTTGTTTTGTTTTCAGTAAAAAGCTTTGTTTTAAAGCTTTACTGGGTTTACTGAATCAATAATAAAACAATGAAATTTATGAGACTTGAGTTATTTGAGGCGAAATTACTATTAAATCCCAAAAAATAAATAATTAAAACTATGGCCTACAGATAAGTTTTCTGCGTCTGTGTGTCTTGTGTATGTGAGTTTACATGTTTGTGAACGCACCCAAGATACAGGCCCGGGTGTCACCATTGTGTGGACCGCCCGGAGGACACGGTGGAGCACACGGTGGAGGTGTGCCCCGCTTGGGCAGAGCAATGCCGTTTCCTCGTGGGGGCGATCGGCAGCGGCGATCTCTCGTGCCGGGCCTTGGTACAGGACATGGTCCGGAGCGAGGAGGAGTGGCAGGCGGTCGCCTCCTTCTGCGAAGCAGTAATGCTATTGCTAGCAAAGGAGGCTGCCGATCGCGTGAGGCAACGGTCCTCACTCCCCAACCGCCGCCGAGATTCCGATCCCGATTTCCGGCCATCGTAGGCGCGGGCTTGTGGACGGCGAGCAATGGGTGGCTCGCCGTCCGACCGTACGGTAACTGTTCTGGCCGAGCCCAAGTCGTCGACGGCGCGTGCTGTTCCACACGCGCCTCAAGGAGATGTCAGCAACTGTAGGGGCCTAGCAGGGTCGAAGCCTACTGGGGCCAAGGGTCTGATTTTGAAAGGAAGACTCGGCCCTGGTACGAAAGGCAACGAAGGAACAGGAGTGGGTTTTTAGTCAGTAAAAGTCTGACACTATCTCCTACCCCGCCCAAGAGAGGGGCATGTCATAAGATGATTTTCCCACCGATAAAAAAAAAACCCAAGATACAGGAGTTAAGATAGAAACAGATTATTGAAACGCGACGCAACCCGACGCAACGCGACGCGATTTGAGTCAAATCAAATCTACTATTTTCTACGATCAGAATCACATTAGGAACATCCGACGCGACGCGATGCGTGGACATGCCACCCGATCCAATCTATCCAGATCGACGTGTTGGTGGTAGTGGGGGAAACACGCCACCCGACGCGGCGCACGTAGTGTGTTTCCACACAACACCCGACGCCACATCGTGTCAATCGTTCGAGATATTTCGCAGAATACATTGATATCAACTTATTTTTATAAAATCTTCTTGGAAACCTTCGTCTTACTCGTTATTTATTAAATCCATAGTACACGACCGTACAATACACTATTATCAGACAACTGTATTCGAAAATTGCTTGTTTATCGTGGCGTTGCGTGTTTGTAATCACATCGGGTGTCGACTGTCGACACGTGGTGTCGCGTCGCGTTTCGATAATCTGTGTCCGCTTTTATTCCTAGTGTGGTTGTGGGGCATTTTTTTTTTTTAATAATCCTACGTTATAACCACCCAAATACTCCAATTATTACCTAAAAGCTCCACTTCAAAATGTTATTATTACAATATTTACACAATTCTTATTTAATTTCATGATACTTAACCCTGTTTAGTATAATCAGTGAAGAATAAGAATAAAATTTAACCATTGTTACAAGTATTTTCTAAACATGGTAAAATTAATGCTATACAACAAGTAGGTATAGTATTAAATGTGTACCTAAGTTGAAAAATGCTAGGCAAAATTGATTGGTCTTAATTACAATCATTTCAGTGATTCGCTCTTTTATATATTTATATTTGCTAATATTACGGATTGTATAATTCTGACATTCCACGATGTCAAGAAATAGTACATTTTGATACAAGTGGAGAAAGTTTGTCATTGTGACCGAGGCGAAATTCGGTGCGGTGTTATGGAGCCGAGTGCTGCAGTGACCCGCGTGTATCAAATGGCGTTTTTCAATTAACTTATGAAGATATAAATAAACGGGGATTATTATAAATGTAAATGGGGCGGGGGCGAGCGCCAGCACTTTTCGCACTCGTGCGAAAAATAGTAAAATCACGTGCCTAAAAGTAAGTAAAGTATAAGAGCGGGTTTTCGATTAAATGTAACTATTGAAAAATTAGCTTTTAATTGCCATACCCATTAATTTAATAATAATAATAATAAGAACTTTATTTCAGACTTTTCGATCTAAACGATACAGGTCCATATTAATATTAGTAAGTACTTAAGAACTATGTTAGTAAATACAAACAGGAAATAAAAATTTCAAATTACAAACAACATTTTGAGACGTGGAGCGCAATCCAGTGTCTCAGAAACGGACCGTCTAGTCGATCCGCTATTACTTATAGGATGCTGTTGGAGCTTGCTCGTACACGATGCAACAATGAGGCCGCCCTCTTTCCCATGACGGCATGAAAGCCATCAATTCAACACTAGCTTTTGCCCGCGGCTTTGCCCGTGTACTTAAAATATAGCCTATGTCATTTAGGAATTTTCAGCTTTTTATCGGTGAAAAAAATTTAGCAATCGGAGCAGTACTTTCAGAGATTACTTCCTACAAACAAAAAACCAAACTTTACCTCTTTATAATATTAGTGTAGATAAGTACCAACTTAAGTGTAAAATACCAAAAGCCAAACATCTTACCCTGAGTCTTATTAAAAGAACTAAAGAAAATACAATAAAGAAAAAGAATTAAGGAAAACTGTAGACAAGAGCTGATCAATAACAAAATGGAACTGACGTCACAAGTCAAGTAATTCCCGTGAACCCCCTTTCCCGTGAACCTGGTTGTTTTGAAAATAATTGACTACAATATGACTATCAGATAACGCGAATAAAACAACTAATCAAAGATCGACTAGTTTGTTTTGACTGAGGGGGAAATTCAACAGGCTGTTATTTTTGTTAGAATAATTTTTTCTATACGATTTTTATTTTTATTTTCTTTTTATTTTATTCTCACCTGATGGAAAGCGATGCGGTTGACGATGGGGCGCGCTTACCTAGAAATAACCTATTCACTCTTGACTTAAAGATTCCTGGGTTGTAGCCATCAGGAAAAACATATTCCGGCAAGGAAATAGAAAATGTACTTATTCTCGATCCGGTTTCAAAGTTTTTGGGTCCTGTATGATGCCATGTTTACAGCGGCGTCAGTGCCGTTTTTTAGGTCCTACAAAGTGCAGATTTTGGGGCACTTTGGGCACTCTAATTAGTGGGCCATCATCTGGTCAGGAGCACCGCACTGGCACTGGGTGTCGGAGGGGTCTATAATCCCCCATTTTGCCAGGTTATGTTTGCAACAACCTACTTGGGTGCGTAGTCTATTGATTAATTAAAAAGCATAATCAGCCTTTTAATGTTCCCACTGCTGGGACTCAGGCCTCCTCTCTCTAGGAGAGGGAATGGGCCGTAATCCACCACGCGGGCCCGGTGCGTATTGATGAATATCACATGTTTTCGAATTTTTGGTTTTAGGACATGCCGGTTTCCTCACGATGTTTTCCTTCACCGTTTTGAGAGCAGTGGTGATGAAATAAATTACAAAAAGTAATGTGCCTGGCTTCTTTCTCTTTTTTCTAAAGCAGTCGGTATAACGTCAGGGCCGCTAAAATTAAACATGTCAAGGTTACACGAGGACCGTGTTTCAGCAGAATCCAGACACGAAGATTCCGCAAAATGAACGGTAAACAAGTTTGCTTTCTCCTTCATGGTTTAAGGTGACCCGTTGTGTTTTAGCAGTCATGGTAATGAAGGACGACAGAAGTTCGATTCAATTCGGTTAATGTAGTCAAACAGTGACTTCCGTATCACCATCCTGCTGCGCAGGTTTTTTGATAGTCATATTAAAAGTTCTTCAGTTGGTTCAAGTTATTTACTTTGCGCATACATTCATTGACTTGTTTTACAATTTAATGTAAACAACTCGAGTAGTGTATTAAAATTAATAGTTGCTCCGAAAACAAAAGAGTTTAAAGTCACCCCCCTGTAAAGGAGGGTTGTCACCGTATAGTATTTCGATGACAAATAGGTAGCTTACCTTTTTATTTATTTTATCTAGAAGTAGGTAATAGGCCCAAAGAATCGCCAAACTTAAGCCGGATTGGGCAGGGTATATTCCTCGTAGAACAGATGGTCCATGGGGCCGAAAGGTTCTAGAGTGGTATCCGCTTACCGAAAGACGAAGCGTTGCATCTTCCAACGTCTGGAAGGCCTCACACAAGGTGGACCGATGACCTGGTAAGGCTTGCGGGAATCCAATGGATGCGAGACACACAGGACTGTTCGTTGTAGTATCGCTTGGGGAAGGCTTAAGTCCAGCAGTGGACGTCTTTCGACTGAAATGATGATGAGATAACAGTTATAAGAAATTCATATAAATCCATAACTATTTTGCACATAGAAATGATCTATATAGGATGAAAACTACAAATTCTAAACAGAATTTGATCCACGACAGGGCAAAAAAACATCAAATAAAATATAAAATCTCATAGTATGCGAACGCCGAAATAATATCGATAAAACAAAATCCTATATTCCTTAGCATAATTTTCAAAGATTGGTAACAAGATTCTCGTTTTTAGAGATTGTCATCATTCTCTGAAACCAGATACTTTTTAATAACATCACGTCAAAATTTTCCGACTACCCACATATTACATTTAGTTAGGTATCAACCCTAACTAGAGGTGGCACCCGACGCGGCAATTATGCAAACTGCTCCCGTCTGTGCTCGCTTATTTGTAGTGTTTTCCCCGGCGGATAGAGGTGGGACATATCGATGGATAATTGAGACATAATTGATTTTGGATTGGTTAACATGGTTATGTTCATCGTGTGGCGGGATGTGGGTGGCGGGATCGTTTTTTTAGGAGCCATTTTGAATTTTTCGTATGTTTATGAAAGCCGTTGGAATTGATAATGTTATGTTATGAATACTACTGCCGTGTTGCGTCGAATTAAGAAGTTTATCATCTTTGTGCACAGCCCGACTTCGCCCGCTAGTTGGCTTTGGCCTCTCTTTTCTTGTGCTGATTCCCAAGTCCCTGTGCCACCCTCATCCTGTTTCTGCCCATGATGTCAACTTCATCATCAGCCCATTACTGCTACCAGTCGACCAACGTCTTCCACCAGTCCTCCACTCAATCTGTAGTCACAGCGCTTGCCTTGTGCCAAGCTTATAATTGTGTTAAAACGGACTTTTTTCTAAAAATATAAGAGCAGTGTTGGCCTCGAACTACGATTTACTTTGTGTATTTTATTTCAACACTGCAGCTCTCAAAACTTTGAAGGAAAACATTGTGAAGAAACCGGAATGTCCTAGAACCAAAAATTCGGATACATGTGATATTCAACAATCCGGACTGGACCCGAGTAGTAGATTACGGCCCATTCCTTCTCCTAGAGACGAGGCTGCAGTTCCAGCCGTGGGAAAATGATAAGGCTGTACGGTTATGCTATTATGGTATATTGACAAGGTATTATTATTAACTAGCTGACCTTAGTACCGTTCTACCCTAACCTTATCTAACCTAATACTCAATGAATGTAGTATATCTTTCGATATAGTCAACCGATTGCGATGAAACAAAACCTAAGTAATATATCAAGTTACAGATAATATTAATATATAAATATTATCTACATCGATTGCGCGCAAAGCTAAAAACTTCTACCAATAATGTTGTACGGCGGGCAATGGGTGGCCTGCTGTCTGACCGTCCAGCAACCGTCCGGACCGAGCTCAAGTCGTCGACAGCGCGTATTGTTCCACGCACGCCTCAGGGAGATGTCAGCAAATCGCAGGGGCCCAGCAGGGTCGAAGCCTACTAGGGCCAAGGGTAGTGTGAAAACGAAACCCGGACCCTGGGACGAAGGCAACGAAGGAACAGGAGTGGGTTTTTAGTCAGTAAAAGTCTGACACTATCTCCCGCTTCGCCCAAGAGCGCGATTTGTCATAAGATGATTTTCCCACCTAAAAAAAAACTAACAACGTTGTAAAACTTAGTATAGCAACTTAGTACCTATACGAACAGCGTTTCAAAAACTAGAGAGTAGGTCTCTCTAGTTTTAGAAATGTGATTACAAACGTTATGAAAATAAGAGAATAAGAATAATTAACTAATAATATGATTAAACTATTAATTTGTAGATACCAAAAATTGTAAAACAACTAATTTAGGGTGAATAGGTTACTTCTAGGCAAGCGTGCTCCATCGTCGGCCACATCATCGCTTACCATCAGGTGAGATAGTGGTTAAACGCGAGCCTATCAATAATAAAAAAAAAAATTTGAAAAAGTGACTATGAAAATTTTTTGTACGTTCTTCTTCATAAGAGTTCATATTTGGAACTGGACAACCAGGGTTACTCATTATTGTTATGTGTCTTTGGTCATATTAAAATAAATTAGTTTAATATGTCATCAGTTTATTATATAATTGTCTAATTTCCACTGAAGTAGGTAAAATCTAAGTTTAATATTTAGTTTCACAACAGCTACAACTTAGGAGCCTTTAAGTCGAGAGTGAATTGTTTTAGGTTACTTCTAGGCAAGCGTGCTCCATCGTCGGTTACATCATCGTGTATGTTTGATAGTGGTCAAACGCGAGCCTATATAAAGAGCCATAATAAAAAAAAATCTTCAAAAGTATCGATACTCTCCCTGTCCCACCCCTAGTCACTCTCATCATCGATGCGTCTATAGCGAGAGCGTCGCATCGTAATCGTCTGCTTTTGCCCTTCACTATCGGGGTTATCGACAGCCTTATTAAAGAACACTGTTTTTGTTTTACACGGAACAGCTTATTAAATGCTGAAAAGTTTCATAGGGAAATGGGATTGTTTGTTTTCTCTGTTCTCGGTATTTTTCGGTATCGTGAGTGAGTTTTTGGTGGGGTTTTCTCGAGTGAAGTTCGGTTACTGTTTTAATTATTCGCAAATAAAATTGATTCCTAAGGTCTTTCTTACATAGCATGGGTAGGATGAGAGCAGGACGAAAATATGCATCTTTAAGATGAGAGAAAAGACAGCTGTCACCCGCACCCTCCTATAGCGATTGTAGTGTAGTGGATATTGTGATGTTAAATTGGTGTAGTTTTGTATTTCAAGTGTCTACACAATTGGACAGTATGTAGAATCATTGAAAAAAGCGCAATATCGTTAAAATATAGCAGATAATTTTGTTGTAGTACTTGCTAGCTTTTGCCCGCGGCTTCGGTCCCGTCAACTGACTAGGCAGTCAGTTGTCGAAGCCGTGGCGCAACGTAGAGCAGATAACTAGATAGGGTAGGGTAGGTACTCTACTCTACCTACCTACCTGTCCTACGTTACCTACCTACTCTGCCTTCCTACTCTACTCTACCCTACCTGCCTATTCTTTTTATTTTTATTTTAAACCTTCCCTATAAGCTGGTGAGTGGTGGCCGAGTGGCGGCCCCGACTTACGAGTTGTAGGTCGCGGGTTCAAACCCAGCCAGGCGCATTACTTTGTGTAATTTATATCATCACTACTGCTCTCAAAACGGTGAAGGAAAACATCGTTAGGAAACCGGCATGTCCTAGAACAAAAAAATTCGAAGACATGTGACGTCCACCAACCCGCACTGGGCCTGCGTGGTAGATTACGGCCCATTCCTTCTCATAGAGCGGAGGCCTGAGACCCAGCTACAAAAAAAAAGAATAAAAAAAAAAGAAAAAAAAAGGCTAAAAAAGAAAAAAAAAAAAAAGGAAAAAACAAAAAGAAATGGAATATTAAAAAAGGCTGATTATGCTATGCTTAAGCTATAAGCTGGTGAACAAATTAAAAAGAATTATGATCAGTCCAACCGTTCTCGAGCTTTAGCTAGACTAACGAATAGCAATTGATTTTTTATACACATATATATATAATAGATTGAATGCCTCGGTGAAGCTTGCCGACAAGCCTAACTCGATACATTATTATTCATTTGCAAAATAATCGACTTACTATTAACATAGTTTAAGTTAAAAAAGTAAGAATTTAATTCCCAGGTCACACCCCTCCTACCTCACGCGTGAGGGAACGTACATCTTCATGCCACAGCCGACGCGACAGAAGACGCCCCAGGCGTCGGATTTCCGGTCCTATATTCCGGCTTCCGGAAGACGAGCAATGAGTAGCTCGCCGTCCTGCCGTCCAGTAAGAACTGAGCCTCCTTCTACACGCACCACAAAGAGATGTCAACAAAACTGTAGAGGCCTAGCAGGGCCTATGCCCACTAAGGCCATGGGGAATTTCTGAATAGGAAACCCGTTGTCCTAGAACGCAGAAGGCAACTGAAGGAATATAGGTGGGTTTTAGTCGGAGCGAGAGAAGTGTTTTGAAGATTTCCCACCTCCCAAAAAAAACCTCTCCTATCTACTTTGACTAGCCTGTTGGTCTAGTGGTTAGGCGCCCTGACTGCTATGCCGGAGGTCTTGGATTCGATTCCCACCCAAGACAAATGTTTGTGTGACGAGCACGGTCGTTGGTTCTGTGTCTGGGTGTAATTTATCTATAATTCTAGATTTTGCCCGCGGCTTCGCTCTCGTCAAATGTCAACTCTATTCTACTCTACCCAACTCTACCTTACTCTACCCTACTCTACCTTACTCTACTCTACTCTAGTCTACCCTACTCTGAAAAAAATTATTTCAGCCGTTCTTAAGTTATAGCATTTTTATAAATAGATGTATGTATTTTGAAATATGTATATAAGTACTCAGTACTAGAAAACTGATAAACATGCTATGCGTGCGTGATGACATTGTGCAATATTATCATGTTACTTCCTCATTACTGAAATAAGCGTCAACACAAGTCACCATACATTTAAATTTCTCTGTATCGTTAACACTCCACAACTGAAACTTCAGTTTCTATGATCGGCCCAATAATGTTCAAGGAAAGTTAGTAATTGCGTGCATCCCGGAATCGTGGTGATTGAAAGCTTTGAGAGCAAAGTATCAAGTGAATGTGAGTTAATAGAAGTTAGTGGTATGAATATGTATCAAGCCTTCTGGGCAACATGACGGGGCCCTACGGGTTTAACGTCCGTAAGTGTGATCGTGGCATCACAGCGGGCCCTAACAGAATATAGATACCGGCACGGATCTTGAGCTCTGACATCTATAGTTCTACTTGCGCTTAGAAAACTTTAATTCCACGTTAATAATAGGTGATTTTAATTTGAGTAGCATCGAATGGATAGGTTCTTCAGGCGCACCGCTTTCATCTTCTTTAACTAAAAACGGAATTTATGAGCTGAGACTGTTAGACTTTATTTCTTTAAATAATTTAGCTCAATACAATTCGTCGCTTATATTACAACACCGCGAATATGCCTTTTTCAGAAAAGAAAAAAAGTCTAACAGTTTCTAACAGTTTTTTTTTCAGAAAAAGGCATATTCGCGGTGTTGTAATATAAGCGACGAATTGTATTTATAATAATAACAATAAGATTCTCGATCTCGTTCTTACCGATACCACTGTGCGAAGTCTAAGTAAGTCCGAAAACCCTCTAAGTAACATAGACTCGTACCATCCCCCCCTTGAATTCGAACTGCTAAGTAACTTGCACGAGGATACTTTACGCCCTAACCAGGAACCAAAATTTAAGTTCTATAAAGCTGATTATAGTAAAATTTTTCGAGAATTAAGTGATATATCATGGAAAGACATGTTCTCACAATGTTGCGATGTTGACGTAATGGTGGATTCTTTTTACAAAGTTATTTATTTATAATGTGATTGAGAAATACGTACCTAAGACTAAGCCTAAAACTTGCAAATATCCAGTTTGGTTTAGCAAAGATCTGGTTCGCCTACTACGAGAAAAGAACAAATACCACTCACTTTATTCCAAATTTAAAAACCCCTAAGATAAAATTTCATATCGTTTGCTCAAAGACAGAGTTTCAAAATTAATACATAGTAATTATAGGCAGTATTTAGAGTCAGTAGAATCTTCGATAACTTCTAATCCTAAGCTATTTTGGTCATTTTTAAAGCAAAAACGTAACGGTAATAGTACATATCCTTCTTCAATACATTACGGCGATGTCAAAGGTAGTAACGGAGCAGAAAATTGCAACATATTTGCCTCATGTTTTTCATCCGTCTATAACACTCACAGTAACAATCCTGTTGACGATAGGACTAAACACGAGAGCTTGCAATATCCCAATTGTCGTTCACCAAGGATTCTGTCATTAAAGCTTTGAAAAGACTGGACCCTAATAAAGGGCCAGGGCCTGACGGACTGCCTTCTATTTTTGTAATAAAATGTTGTGAGTTTTTGGGGGAACCTCTCTCTATGATTTATAATAAATCATTGAGAACAGGTTGTTTTCCGAAAACTTGGAAAGAAGCACGAGTTGTTCCGATTTTTAAGTCTGGTGACAGGTCCGCTGCGAATAACTATAGACCAGTGTCAATTTTGTCTATTTTTGGCAAGGTGTTCGAAGCTTTAGTATACCCTTTACTTTCGTGGCATGTAAAACAAATATTGATGCCTGAACAACACGGTTTCATGAAAGGCCGTTCTACTGGAACCAATCTTGCGTGCTTTGTATCAGACTTAGTTGATGCTATGGACCGAGGATCGCCTGTAGATGTGATTTACACTGATTTCAGTAAGGCGTTTGACAAGGTGGATCACAAAATCTTAGTTAACAAATTACACTCAATCGGAATTGCAGGAAAGTTATTGCAGTGGTGTGAGTCATACCTTGTTGGGCGCACATCTAAGGTCGTGGTCAATGGTTATTCGTCGAACCTCTTTCTTACACCTTCAGGTGTGCCCCAAGGCTCCCATCTGGGACCATTGTTCTTCAATATATTCATAAACGACGTGGCGTCTTGTTTCATACACTCAAACATATATTTATACGCGGATGATCTAAAAATTATAAAAAGAATAGAGTGCAATCAGGATACATATAAACTGCAAGATGACTTGGATCGTTTCTCCCGGTGGTGTTTGGACAATAATATGTTACTTAATGCTGACAAATGCAATCACATACATTTTTCTAGAAAAAAAGGACCCTATTTTCGTAATTAATATTCCACAACTATCACACAACGCCGTCTAGTCCCAAGCTAAGCAGAGCTTGTGTTATGGGTACTAGACAACTGATAAACATACTCATATATTTCTAAATACATACATATTATAGATAAATTACACCCAGACACAGAACAAATGATCGTGCTCATCACACAAACATTTGTCCTGGGTGGGAATCGAACCCACGACCTCCGGCATAGCAGTCAGGGCCACTAACCACTAGACCAACAGGCCAGTCAAATAATTACAAAATTAATAACCATACTATTTACGAGCAAGAGGTAATTCGTGACCTGGGTGTTTATATTGACAATAAACTTCGGTTTAATATTCATGTTGATAAAGTTGCAACTAAAGGGTTTAAGATGTTGGGCTTCATTCTCCGTAACAGTAAAAACTTCAAACGCGCTTCAACTAAAATTGCAATCTTTAATTCATTAGTCAGGTCAGGCTTGGAATATTGCAGCATAGTTTAGACTCCATTTTATGATATACATAAACGTCGTTTGGAATCTGTGCAGAAAAGATTTCTCTGGCATTTGTCTTATCATTGCAATATGGTCAAAAAATTAACTAGCTACAACTCTCGATTAAAACATTTCAAACTTTTAAGTCTGGAAAATCGCCGGACTATCCTAGATCATCTGTTCCTATACAAAATAATAAACACTCACATTGATTGTCCAGGGTTACTTAGTCAAATTAACATAAATGTGCCTTACAAAATGGCTCGTATATCTAGATATCAGTTGCTTCGCGCTAAGAGCTTCAAAACCAATCTGGGTCATTTTTCCACCGTTAACAGGATGCAGGTTCAATTTGGTCGCCTGTCACGCTCACCCAGTGAAGATGTTGATTTGTCTTACTCGTTGCGTAAATTCAAGTCTGTCTTGCATAAAGCATTATCACTAGAGTGAAAAGAGAATTTTGTCCCTTTCACGTACTTTATGTGAGTGAAAGGGACAAAATTCTCATAAATAAATAAATAAGTAAATAAATATTTATAATTTGTATATGTTCAAATATTCAGAATTGGTTTTTGTTGCCATATTTCTTTTTTATTGGTTGGCTTAATGTCGAATAAAATGTGAATAGATACGTTAGTTCATAACTCCTTTTATGTTTATTACATGCCGTGGCAGCCTTTAATTAAGGCTACACTATATAATGTAAGAATACTGAATCTTTAGCATGTATAATGGTGTATGCTTTGTTGGTTGTCCTAAAATAAATAAATAAATAAATAAATAAGCACGCAGAAGTGAAGTATCGGGTCTCTTTAGTGGTATGAAGAGAGACGCGGGGGCGGGGAGTGAAATCCTTGTACAGTGATTGGCTCGCCGATATTGTACGATGCGCAAAACGATCCCCACTCTTTCGCCGAGTGCTCAAGATTCGTGCCGCTATCTATACCAGCGCAGCGTTATTTATCGTTGACCTAGAATTCTGAAATAATTATGCCAGGGTTTCTATGAAATCTGGGCGAAGATGGGCCCAGATTGAAAAGAAACCCTTGCTTGATTGATTTAATTTTTTAATTTATTTTTTTATTCTCTTTACAGCAATCTTTCCAGGCCTTAATCTAATGCGACACTGCAGCTAACAACTGTTATATTTAAACCTGAATGTATTTTTACATTTATAATAAAATCTAAAAAATATTTGTAATCTATTAAATTTTAGAATACCGTAATTAGAGACACGATAGAAAGAAAATGAGAGAGCGAACGCCGGCGTTCACTTGTTTTTTTTTACAACTATCTCACAATGCCGTCTGATCTCAAGCCGACGAACAATTCCACCACTGGGGGGTCCAGAATCATGTACTGGGTCCATGGTATTCGTTTGTGCGTCGATGTCAAAGACACCGTGTATTACCGGGAACCCTCAGTGCGCGAGTCCGACTAGTATTTGAGTGGTTTTTTTTTTCTTTTCAGGCCACAAAGAATAGCTCTTCTACTTTTATCATAGTACGCAAAGGATTTATGATATTGAAGCAGATCGCATAAGAAACGGCTTTTATTAACATAGGGATAAATGGAAAGTGATTGAACACTCAAATAGCTACTTGGTATGTTATAAGTCAACTTTTTCGTTAGCTCCACACATGGTCAAGGAGTGAACCAGTTAGATGAGTTCGTTCCCTACATAGATTCATACTTGTTCTTTTTATTTATTTATTTTTAGAAAACTGTCCCCATGGTGGGTACCTTAGGAATTACTGTTGGGCCTCAAGTCTGCTATTACAATAGTATCAAAATGGTCTATCATTGATTTCATAATTGTTGATTTTGACAAGTTTTGGTAATCTGCTAATATAATGGCGTCATTATGACTTTCCAATGGTCAACCACTGTCACTCCATTGAAAGAAATGGCATAGAATGGTAATCTCGTACATGATAAGGACAAATGAATGTCTGACGTATGCGATACTCTGCTAAAATTTTGACAGTTCCTTTTGATCAGTGACCTACCATTAGAACGTCATTGTGCAGTCGTTGTTTTTAATAAGCTCGATATTGTCATTTTACCACAACTCTATTACGAGACCATTGACCGATCGATCATTATGGATTAACAGATTACGAACTTTTAGCAAAATGACAATGTCCCATCGTGTTGGAATGACGAATTTATAAAAATAGCAGACTTGGGCACCTGTATCGTGGGTACGTTCACTACGTACGGTAGGTCTGAGAATAGGTCGTAGGCTATTTTTTTACTCTCCTACCCATACCCCCCACTTTTTTCTTTAATTATTTATACAGCAGAACGACATTTCTGCCGCGCTAAGTCGCAATTTTGATCGAGTATATATTTGAAATGTAGAGATTGAAAGCTACATTTGCCTAAAAACATTTGCCTACCCAGATGTCCTAAAGAATGAAACCAGTGAAATATCATTTTTATGTCAACTCAAGCAAATATTAACAAAAAAAGGAACATTATATACTACATGAATCTTTGAATGATAGTAATATTAATTGACATGGAGAATTAAATAATAATTAGTATGTTTGGATAATGATCTCAATAATAATTATATAATAGGTCTTTACCTATGTAATTGGAGATTCTATAACCAGCATTTTCAGAATTAATTATCTGTGGATTGGCGCGCAATTCGAAATTCAAATAAATTTTATTCGAAAGACGTGTTAATTTAATTTCAATTTCAATCTTTTGTTTTTAGATAGTTTTTTGTTTTTGTGACATTGTGGTAGTTTTTGGCGCTATGGATAAACTGAAAATTCGTACAATTTTCGAATATGAGTTCCTGCGTGGAAATACCGCTGCGCAAACAACACGAAACATTAACGACGTGTACGGACATAACACTGCTTGCATAAACACAGTCCATTATTGGTTCAATCGTTTTAAATCTGGAAATTTTGAGTTGAAGAACGAGCCTCGCGGTCGGCCGGTAACTATTGTCGACAACGACGAATTGAAGGCGATAGTGGAAGCGGATCCATCTCAATCTACGGCTGAGCTTGCTGCGGGCCTTGGAGTTAGTGTCAAAACAATATTGAAGCACTTGCGTCAAATCGGAAAGATAAAAAAGCTAGATAAGTGGGTGCCACACGAACTAAGCGACCGACAGCGAGATTTACGTGTCGAAGCATGCATAGCACTACTGAATCGGCATAGAAACGAGGGAATTCTTAATCGAATTGTTACCTGCGATGAACAGTGGATCCTGTACGACAACCGTAAGCGTTCGTCTCAGTGGGTGGACCTGGGTACAGCACCTAATCAGTGCGCTAAAAAAAGATTACTCATAGGAAGATGATGGTGACTGTCTGGTGGACCAGTGCCGGACTTGTACATCACAGCTTCTTACCGAATGGCACAACAGTGACGGCAGATGTCTATTGCCAAGAATTGCAAACAATGATGGAGAAGCTCGCAATTCAACAACCAAGACTAGTCAATCGCTCTTCCCCATTGCTTCTCCACGACAACGCGCGAGCTCACACTTCACGACAGACCATCGCAAAGCTACAAGAGTTACAGCTGGAAGCTCTCCGTCACTCACCGTACTCACCGGACCTTGCCCCAACAGATTTCTACTATTTTCAAAATTTTTTAAGTTGGAAAAAATTCAACACCCGTGATGCAGTACAAAACGCTTTCGCTGACTTCATCGCCTCCCGTCCGGCAGACTTCTACAGTAAAGGGATAAACAAACTGCCATCAAAATGGCAAAATTGTATAGATAATTTGGGCCAGTACTTTGATTAGCTGAAATAAAAAAATTACTAAAATTTTTATATTTTAAAATTATCATACAAATCTCCAATTTCATAGGTAAAGACCTAATATATACTTAACCTGAAAGATTTGTAATATTTAGTGTGATTAATTTAACAGAGCTATTTTATAAAATGACATTGTTATTATTATTTTTTTATTTTATTTAAGCTATATTTTTTTTAAGCTATGTATTATTGTAAATATTTTTTTTTTCTTAATTTAATTCAATTTTATCATTTAAATTTTATTTTTTGCTGTGCCCTACAGGGTCCATAATTGTAACTTAGCTTTAAGCAATTAATGTAACATCTCCAATGACATTATGGTATGCAAATAAAGATATGAATATGAATATGAACATTTCTGTATATTTAACTCAATATCGACCAAAATTGTGACTTACTGTAATTATCATAAGCGCGGCAGATTTGCCGGGTTAGCTAGTATTAGTTTTCCATCAAGAAATTCTCAGTACCAGTTCGAAGTATCGAATTATGAATAATTCTTCGTCATATGGAACTGGCACAAAAACTCTGTCGATCACTACAGCTTTCACCTTCGAGGAAACAGCCGTTATCTATATGTATATATGTATAAAAAGAGAAACTGGCTGACTGACATATCAACGCACAGCCGAAACTATTGGGATTAGGAACATGCACAATTTTGCAAAAGGTTTCCTTTTATGACGTAGACAAGCACTTAGAGAAAATTTTCCACAATACGCCCCCTAAGGAGAAGAAACGGGGGTCCAAATTTTGTATGCAGTAATTTACTTACACGCGGGCGAAGCCGCTGGCAGAAGCTAATGTTTTTAATAAAAGCTCAAAACAAAAAGGAAAAGGTCCTAGTTCTTTATCACCGAATGAAAACTCGTTGAAAGTAAAGTAATACTGGATAGCATCCATAAAATGGATCCCTTGAATACCTAACTCCGTTTTAGTACTTTTAAATCCACTGGCTATAATTTTCCGTACTCTGATCTGAATGGAAATGAGGATGTGTGACGTAACCAGGGTACCTAGAATGTGATGGTGGCTTCAAGGTTTATGGACCTGATTTGGAAATGACTACTTCTGCATTTGTAGCCCCTGGTAACTCAATAATATTGTGTCTAATATCTACTCCATCTTTGTTTTAAGATACATATACATTTTTTTTTCTGACACATTGCTTTTGCAATATATTTTAAATTATTTAGAATTCAACTACATTAAATTCGTTAGTAATTTATTTTGTTAACATGACATTTATTGTTAGTTGTAATTATTCATATTCTTCTTGCTTTTTTTATATAGCCACTTTTTAGGGTTCCGTAGCCAAATGGCAAAAAACGGAACCCTTATGGATTCGACATGTCTGTCTGTCGGTCCGTATGTCACAGCTACTTTTTCCGAAACTATAAGAACTATACTGAGGAAACTTGGTAAGTAGATGTACTTATTCTGTAAACCGCATTAATATTTTCACACAAAAATAGAAAAAAAAAAAAAACAATAAATTTTGGGGGTTTCCCATACTTAGACTAAGAGTATGACAGGTACCGCCTGTCCTAGGGTGGAAGGCGTCCATGAGGATTTCTGCACCACAAAAATAAATAGGCCACCTACAGAGCCCAAGTCATACCTATAATGAATCTAGCTCCTACCAGCTGCTTAACCCTTGTGAAAAGAGGTTTCTCTATATAAACTGTGGAACTCCCGTTATGTCCCCTTAGGGGGTGATTTTTGAAAAATCATTTCTTAGCGCATGCCTTCGTCTTATATCTATCTGCGTATCAAACAGCGCAATCTGTTTGAGCTGTGTGTTGATGCATCAGTTGATCAGTAATGAGGCTTCTTTTTTTTTTCGCGGGGGCATATCATCTGATGACATCTCCCGCTCTTGGGCTTAGCAGGAAGGCGTATCAGACTTATACTGACTAAAAACCCACTCCTGTTCCTTCTTTGCCATTGTTCTAAGGCCCCGGGGATCTCTTTCGCATCACCCATGGCCCTAGTAGGTTTGACCCTGCTGGTCCCGGTTGCTGACATCTCCTTGAGGCGCGCGTGGAACACTACGCGCCGTCGACGACCTGGGCTCGGTCCGGACGGTTATCGGACGGTCGAACGGCGATGCTGGGCCTACCACATGCACAAGCTTCACCACAGTTTTGTCTGCGCAGGCCGGTTTGTACAACTGTGTAAAACTGCATGAACTTTATTAATAACAGTACACGCTTGGGCATGGTATGTCTCATTATGGTTGCGATTTAAAATCATATGTATTGAAATGTATCTAACGTACATTGGCACGCTAAAAAGAAGTGTCCTTGTTCAGCGACCATTACATACTAACTACCAAACCTCTCGTTTAATTTCCAAGTTTAATTCCGCATTTCTTTTACTCCAATTAGGGCAGAAACAGAAGAACTTTAATCACCATAACATTTCGGTACCGGCTACAGTATGCAAACGTTTGCCAGCAATAATAATTAGCTTTAATATAATAAAACAAACGTACTAATTCCAGTAATGCATGTCGCTGCGCAGTGGAATATGGAGAAGTTAAGGTTTGGACAAATTCTCAAGACATACTCGCTGATCCGCAGGCTTCGACAATAGTACATTTAGATAGAAGTGGAGAAAGTTTGTCGTTGTGACTGAGTTGGCAAATGCCCGAGCCATAGGCGAGGGTATTATGGAGCCAAGGGCTGCAGTGACACATTTCCACGTGTATCAAACGACGTTTTTCAATACACTTACGAAGATATGATATATAAACGGGGGTTGACGCGCGACTCGTGGGAGTCACGCCACACTCAGCTTGATACGATAAATGTAATAAAATCGTGGTAGGGCGACCACACGCACTTTTTCGCACTTGTGTGAAAAACAGTAAATTACGTGCCTAAAAGCGGTAGGAATAAGAGTAGGTTTTCAAGTAAGTGAGAAAAAGACTTTTCTATTAGAGTTCCTCGCTAAACACTATGTCATTACCATATAAAATGTGACATTACCTGTTACGTCACTTGTCATATGAATTTACTACAAAATCGTCGTTTGTCTATGATTGCTGGTGGATTTAAAAATCATCCATTACTCACTGAATCTGTACCTTGATCCTAGTTGCATATTCCAAAGCGTAGATCTATAATGGAGATTAAAAATTCTCCATGGACACAAATCACCGAGCTAGTCAGGTAAAGACGTGTCAGACAGACAGACAGACGGACACTGGAGTCGTAGTAATAGGGTCGCGTTTTTACCCTTTGGGCACGGAACTCTAAAAATAGAAGGAAAAACAAAATTTTGAATGTTACCACTTTTCAAACGGAGGCTACAGAATTTACTCGCTTGTTTTCATTATGAATGTCTTCTAAAGAGTCAGAAGAAGAGAAGAAGTGTAAGTGTCTTCAGTGAATGCTGCTAGATGTTGTTGTTGAATCAATAAATTGTTTTCAATACACTTACTCGAAAATTCGCTCATATCGCTACCGCTTTCAGGCACGCATTTTACTATTTTCCACACTAGTGCGGAAAAATGCGCGAGCTCGCCCCCACCACAATGTATTCTATTTATCGTATCAAGCTGGGCGCTAAGCGACCCCCACGAGTCACTCGTCAACCTCTGTTCATTTATATCTTTGAAGGTGTATTGAAACGTCGTTTGATACACGTGGAAATTCGCAACTGCAGCACTTGGCTCCATAATACCCTCACCTACGGCACGGGCGAATTACGCCTCGGTCGGAATGAGAAACTTGCTCCACTTGTATCAAAATGTACTATTTAACAACTTTCACTCGTCACCCAGCCAACTGTTATTCATAAATAAATAAACAGGTTTCCATATAAGTTATTTTACGTCAATGTATTCATTAATTCAACACTCTTTATTTTACAATATGAAAACATATTCGAATTCATGAATTGACGCTGAGAGATTATGTTTGATAGTTAGTATTTAATTATTTATTTTCACCGAAGTTGATTTCAAAATAAAATTAATGTTATGTTTATTATTGTTTATTTTTTTTTGTTTCATTTTGTTTTTATTTTGCTTTACTATATTTTTTTTATTTTTCAAAGTAATAGTGGATATACTAGCAAGACGGTTCGTTTCTGAGAAACTGGATACCGCTCTACGTGCCAGAATTATTGATTGTTTGTTTTTATTTTTTTGTGGTTTACTAAACAAAGTTCTTAATTACTTACTAAAATAAATATGGATCTGTATCTTTAATAGTGATGCAACGGAAGTGTGTTAACGGAAGCAGAAACGGAAATAGAAGTCAAAAGTATATCTTTGCGGATGCGGAAAAGAAAAAACTTATTTAAAACAAAAAAATATATTAAAACAACAGAAGGTTTACGTCATAATCACGCGTGACATGGCGAGGCGCGGTGATACGCAGAATGAACCAAAAAAATATATAATAAAGAAACTTGTTGCGAAACGTTTGTGTACCGGCCCCAAACCCCCCCCCGCGCCTCTTCCGATGTCTCCATGGTGTCCAGTAGTCCACGCGCCCCCACCCCCGCGCTCCTCGCTGTATTCTTCCGTTTAGAGTTCTGGTTCTGTTATAAATTTTGCGGAAGCAGAAGCAGAAACGAAAGTAAAAAAGCTTGCGGAAGCGGTAGCAAAGTTTTGTTGCAACACTAATATTTAAGATGAAGCGGTCTTTTTTCGGTGTTAAATCATCCAATGACTTCTCCTGCACTAGGATGGTGCGAGAGGGCATGTCAGACTTTTACTGACTGAAACCTACTCCTATGTTTCTTCTTTCCCTTGCTTTCTAGGACTACGGAGGTGAACCCATGGCCCCTGTAGGCTTCGGCCCAGCTGAGCCCTTTAAGGTTTTGATGACATCTGTGTGAGACACGCGTGGAACACTACTCGCCGTCGACAACTCGGGCTCGGTACGGACGGTTATCGGACGAAGAGTTACCCATTGCTCGTCGTCTGCAAGCAAGCCCACGCCTACAGTGGCTGAAAATTTTGGTTGGGATCCCAGCTGCTGGATAAAGGAAGAGGTTTGAAATAAAGTTCTTATTATTTTTATTTTCGAGAATTGAACTGTTTTCGTAAATAAGTTTGTATGGACATTTGTCAGTACGCGAGTTAGACTCGCACCTGTCCGTTTTTTAAAATAATTGATTGTTTCGCTCGTGATCACTATTACACCTGATGGTAAGTGACAATGTGGTCGACGATGGAGCACACAGGCCTAGAAGTAACCTATTCAATCGTGACTTAAAGACTCCCAGGTTGTAGCTAACAGAAAACACAGACACCGGCAGGGAATCCCACTCCTTAGCTGGACGCACAATAAATGTGTTTTTACTTTTACTTTTGATTTGAGGTTTTATTTCTTTATTGGAATATCAGTTCCATCGTCATGCATGCACCCTCCATTGATAAATATATGATACTAGCTTGTGCCAGCAGCTTCGCCCGCGTGAAAGTCGGTTTCTCCATACAAATTTTGGACCCCAGTTGCAATCCCTTAGGGGGTAAATTTCGGAAAATCCGTGGATGTGGGTGAATTTAGGAAATGACGTGGATTCTTAGTGGATGTCTACACCCTATAAGGAACCAACCTGCCAAATTTTAAGTTTGTAGGTCTTATAGTTTCTGAGATTTCGTGATTAATCAGTGAGTGGTATTTCGCTTAGCTTAGATTAGCTAACAGATTACTGAAAACGGCTATTACAGAAAATAAAAAACACAAAGAATTCAATAAAAACTTAATTTCCGAAAAAGAATAACGCACCTTTAATCTAACTTATATTTATAATTTCAAATAAACTTTATTATTTGAAATTATAAATATAAGTTAATTCAAAGATATAACACTCCAAAGAAACCCGTTTTAAAAAAAGGCAATTTCATAGGTAGTTAAAGACCCAATATATGATATTAGCTAACAACGGTTATTAGTTACGTTTTGATATATCGGTCAATTATGTACAGCTAGGTATTAATCGAACTACCGGAAACTGGTGATAAGATTAATATTCATTACGTCATTGTCTATTGCTTAACAAAAGTAAAAAGCCATACCTAGTATTCGATTAGTTCTTCAATCGGTTCATACTAGTCGCTAGTTTTTATTGCAAAAATTAAAATGTCGAATTCAGATTCTGGTACCGATTCCGATGACGATCAAGTCCTGCCCTTCGAAAAACTGTGTATAGGCGATGTGATCCTCGAGACCAGTGACCTATTTGCCATGCGTGTGATTATGAGCCCTAAGAAGAAGTGGTGCTACCATTGCCATGGTCACGAAGACTCGAAGCTAGAAGAGTTTTATGAAGACCCTTGTTCTGCGTGCGGGGAGGATATGAACAGTGAGTGTAAATTTTTTTTTTTTCAGTGGTCCCCCGGGATGGAGGATTAAATACGCCTGTTGTCTAGTGGTTAGTGGCCCTGACGAATAAGTTTACCACTGAGGGGCCAGAATCATGTACTGGATTTATGGCCGTTTGTGTGTCTGAGACAAAGTGTTAGACAATTATAGCGTATGACACTCAAATGGTGAGTGATACAGCTTATGGTACACAATGATGAAGTAACATTCTACTGGCCAAAAATTTTTTAAAATCTATTCTAAACTACTAGTAAGGCTGCCATCAGATGGACTGCATCGCAGCAACCACGCGAAGTCGATATATTCAACTGCTTAATTATCTACAGTCGTATCTGACTGTACTCAGTTGACGCCACACAAAGATCAAATCAACAGATTACCTTTTAAAGAGCCTCATAATAAAGACGACATTGATTGCATAATTTCAATGTGCATTCGACGCGACCAACGCGCGTTGTGCTCCTTGGCTAACAGCACACTAAGAGCTCATATATTCTAGCGGTAGCGACGCGTCGACGGCTGCAGTTACCTCTGCCGTTGGCAACAAACCGCTTGTGTGTATGAGCTCTAACTGTATGTGGTTAGCGATGGACAGCGTGCGCCGACAATACACGACTGTAGCCGATCGCGCAAAGTTGAAGTCTCGACTGTTTGCAGTTAAAATTGACTTCACACGACTGTATCCGTCAGCGTGAAGTTGATATAATGACTGAACGAAGTCGAACGTACAACGTGGTTGCTGCGATGCAGTCCGTATGATGGCAGTCAAAAATAGAACAATACAAATCTTTCGTCTTTACAATGTATTGGCAAGCAAATCTATACGTATACTACGTATGGATTGGCTCGCGTTTAACGACTATCTCACCTGGTGGTAAGCGATGATGCAGTTGGCGATGGAGCACGCGTGCTTAGAAGTAACCTATTTATTCTATACTTGAAGACCTCCCGGGTAGTAGCTATCAGGTAACGTACTTCGACAGGGAATTCTATTCCTTGTTTGTAGGTACAGTCTACGGGACTTTTAGAAAGAATTACAGGGGCTCTGGAAAGCCAAGGGTAACTAAATAAAAACAGGTTTGTAAAAATCTGACAGTCCTTAACTCTCCAGTGGTCTCAGTCTCACTCAGAGTAAAAGGAGTCAAGGTTTTTGACTTCCCAAGTAAAAAACGATGCATATAAGCATAAGCATAATCGGCCTTTTAATGTTCCTACTGCTGGGACTCAGACCTTCTCTCTAGGAGAGAGATTGGGCCGTAATCCATCACGCGGGCCCATTGCGGGTTGATAAAAAAGGTGCACGCACAATTAATGAATGTGTTCCATTAGGTGAGATAGTGGTCAAACGGGAGTCTGTTTTCTTTTTTCCAGAAAATAAACTATTTGTCTATTTTTTCTAGACGTATCCTTGCGAGACTTCTGGGATGAAATTGAAGGCAAACTGTCACAATCACAATTGTATGACGACGTGTACAAGTTTCTGGTTGGCCTAGGTCTGAAGTACTATTCAGATACACCAAAATATCTTGACCGTCACGAAGATCGCGTTGCGCTTGGTTTGATCATCGTTAAATACGCTTCCGATGTTCTTAGCATGGAGGGTATGAAGATTCGGTCAAGCTTCGACGATGAATAATATCTTATTAGTCTATCTACATATTTGAAACACGTAGATGAGTTTGAACAATCTTGCATTGTAATTGTTTAATGAAGAAAAAATGTTTGAAGTATTTTCGATTTTGTAAACTTTTTGATAATCCTATTTCAATGAAGATATAATAAATTTTGTCTAGTAAATAATTGCTTTTATTATTATGGGGAGAGTATATTTTTATATATTATTACTTACCCCCTTTAGCAGCGGACGCGACCGTCCGGTAGCCATCCGAACCGAGCCCAAGTCGTCGATGGCGCGTAGTGTTCCACGCGCGCCTCAAGGAGATGCCAGCAACCGTATTGGCCCGGCAGGGTCGAAGCCTACTGGGCCCATGGGTGATGTGAAAAAGATCCCCGGGGCCCTGTAACAATGGCAAAAAAGAAACAAGAGTGGGTTTTTAGTCAGTAAAAGTCTGACACGCCTTCTTGCTCCACCCAAGGGTGGGGGATGTCATTAGATGATCTTCCCGCCCGAAAAAACCCCTTTAGCAAACAGCGTAATAATTTATAGCCTACTTATACCGTTTCGTGTCGAATTCCGTTCTCCAATCGGTAACGCCTCGGTGTCAGCAATTGTAGAAAACGATAAGTTGGTAGCCATGTTGATGCGCCTGAGTAAGCCGCTCGTTCTGCAATGTCGTTCTATAATAACAAAGGATGTAGCGTTGAACATTGTAGAAATGATAACAATTCATTCTATCATTTTTAACGATGTGAACTTGGCTACAAATTTTCTATTCGTTTGTTCTGACCACGTGACTTAACGTTGAGATGATGTCATTCCCATACATTTGTTTAGTTTTTGACTACCGTTAACGATTGCAGATTATCAACTTGGCTAGGGGTGCACATGGAGCGACTGCCTATCAGAACTCCAGAACTCAGTTACTGGGCAACATGATACTCCTTGGATAGATTGGACTCCGATAAAAACAGTAGTCCTGTCTATTCAAGGAGGAGTAGTAGTTTTAAAAAACCGGGTAAGTGCGAGTCGGACTCGCGCACTGAAGGTTCCGTACTTACAAACTTACCGATGAAAACAGTTTATGGCTGGCCTGTTGGTCTAGTAGTTAGTGGCCCTGACTGCTATGCCGGAGGTCGTGGGTTCGATTCCCACCCAGGACAAATGTTTGTGTGATGAGCACGATCATTTTTTCTGTGTCTGGGTGTTATTTATCTATATATGTATGTATTTAGAAATATATAAGTATGTTTATCAGTTGTCTAGTACCCATAACACAAGCTCTGCTTAGCTTGGGACTAGATGGCGTTGTGTAATAGTTGTGGAATATATATATATATATAATTATGTACAATAATACAAAGCAACAGGCCGGCGTCATCCTGAGTGGTTTGCGAAGGACTTATATTAGTAGCATAGCATAGTCGGCCTTATAATGTTCCCACTGTTGGGACTCAGGCCTCCTCTCTAAAAGAGGGAATGGGCCGTAATCCACCACGCGGGCCCAGTGCGGGTTGGTGGATGTCACATGTCTTCGAATTTTTGGTTCTAGGACATGCCGGTTTCCTCACGATGTTTTCCTTCACCGTTTTGAGAGCAGTGGTGATGAAATAAATTACACAAAGTAATGCGCCTGGCTGGGTTTGAACCCGCGACCTACAGCTCGTAAGTCGGGGCCGTTACCACTCGGCCACCACTGCTCATCACTGCTGCTTATATTAGTAATTCGCGATAATACACTTAAGATAATTATATTTTGATTATTTAGCAGTGCGTCAATTGTTATATCTACAGCTCCGTAATATTTTCAAGATCTCAGAAGTGTCTGAATTATAGATAGATAGATAGATTTGCGTAGAATGTAGGTACGTAATTAATACAATTTGGTGTAACAATTTTTTTATTTTATAAGCAGTGATGCAATAATTGGTGGTGAGGCGCACTAGTTTATTAAGAGCCTATTCACGCTAGCCTTGAAGGCACCTAAATTATAGTTGGACGGGAAGACCGCAATATTTTGGAATCCTTGTACATTTTGCCTCATGGCATGCAAAATTTACTAACTTATAACTAGGTACTACAATAATTCTATTTCATTACTTAATGCTACATACACATTGTAAATTAAATAGATTTGTCATTTAAGAAATCCGATACAGAGGAATATGTTTTTTTTAAGTACTAGTAATTTTTTAAGGTACTTTTGAAATCTTATTAATGGTTATTATTATTATGAGCCCGTTGTGTCCCACTGCAGGGCAAAGGCCTCCCTTCCGTTATTCCATTCCTTTCTGTCCTTAGTCACTTCTGGCCAATCCTTAAGGTAGGAGTCTAAATCGTCGCGCCATCTCCTTCTGGGCCTACCGCGTCGCCGGCTCCTGCTGTTCGGAATCCAGTCAGTGGTTGCCTTCGCCCAATTTTGTTGCGACATGCGGCAGATGTGACCGGCCCAGTTCCATTTTAGTTTGGCGGCTGAGTTACCTACGTCTGCGATTTGTGTTTTGGAACGAAGTATACTGTTCCTCATGCGATCTGTTCTTTTGACTTCGAGAATACTTCGTTCCATTGTTCGCTGGCAGACCCCGAGTGCGGACTTTTGACGTTTCGTTAATGACCAATTATTAATGGTTGCTCTTTAATAATTTTTGGTACATAGTTATAAATAATAGGAGCCGTACACATAACACTCTTTCTCAATAATGCAGTTTTATATCCGCCTGTGCATAGTTTGTCTTCGTATTGCGTTCTTAAACTTGTCCTATTTCTAGTAGTTTTTTAAGTTGGAAATAAGTAATTTTTTGTTTTAACAAAAATGGCTATTTCTAATATATACAAGCAAGGAAATGTTAAATAGTTCATTGGAATTTATTTTGATAGAGTAACAACGTTGTATGGAAAGTCCACAGTCGAGCAATGGTTGCCTGATGTTAATGGCCCCGACTTGCTTACGGTTACAAGTTATAAGTCGCGAGTACATCCAGGTGATGAAATAAAATTATATAAAGTAAAGGAGGGCCTTTACTTTATGTAATTTATATTTCATTACCACTGATCCATTTTTTTTCACATATCCCTTATGAAGATGAGAATGTTTAGAATGAAAATGTATGCAGTGAAAAGGATGGATAAAGTGAGAAATGAATATATTAGACGAAGTTTGAAAGTGGTCACTGAAAAGTTAAAAGGAATCGTTTGTCTTGATATGAACATAATTATGAAGAGGAGGGGTGAAACGCATGTTAATAAAAGAGTTAAGAGTATAATAATAATTTAATAATAATAAAATTAAACTTTATTTCAGACGAACGTCCATAGTATTAGTGGTCACAATTCTCTTAATATCTAATATTAGTATAAGGTACATAATTATAAGTAAAATTATTAAGTTAAATTAAAATTGAATTGAATTACATAGAATTAAATTGAACTATATTGATCTAAAATAAATTAAAAACAGTTAAAATTCAGCGTAGAGCTGTAACCACCTCTGCCCCCCTAGCCAAGTTACAATCGAATCGTTCGCGCCGAACGCCTCGAGTAGGCCACGCCTCCGATTCCTTTGTTCTGACGTCACCTCAACGCTCAGTCACGTGGTCAGAACAAAGGAATCGGAGGCGTGGCCTACTCGAGGCGTTCGGTGAGAACGAAACGATTGTAACTTGGCTAGGGAGTCTGTACCATCGGGGAGTCCCAGCAATCGGCGAACACCATGAGAATAACGTTGGAACTGCCACGGACATGTGTCATCAGTGAGGCGCATCTTTATCTGCTAATGGCGGCAAAACCATCAATATTACTGTCCGCAAACATTCCTGTCGCACTGCAGCGCCATGGCAGCCAGCCTCACCGTTTCATTGTATATATTTGAATGGATGGAGAGGGAGTGGGAGGTTAAAGAAAAGATAGCTAGACAAGATATTAACGGATAGCTTCTACCAGTGGCTTCACTCACCTGAAAATAGGTTTCTTAATATAAACTTTGGACCCCCGTTTTTGTAATTTAATTAATTGAATTACATATTTTTTTAATTTTGTAATCTTGGTGTCCAATAAAGTATATATATATAAATGAATGAGGAAAACATCGTGAAGAAATCGGGATATACTAGAATCATACATTCAAAGACATGTGACATCCATCAACTCACACTGAACCCGCGTGGTAGATTTATACCCTCTCCTAGAGAGGGAGCCTGAATCCCAGCAGTGGGAACATTACAAGACTGACTAAACTATGGCTGAGTGGTTCTTCTGTATTTACTTGTACAGTATTCAAGTAACAGTTATTGTACTCCACCATTTAAGAAATGAACTGAATCGCAGGCGTTTCGTTTCATTGTTAAAATAAATGTTTGTTGTATTACAAATTCAACAATCACCCCGTATTTTGACTGTTCTTGGATTCTGTTGTTTAGTCAAAAGTTGCTATGCTCAGAGTTTCCTTGCGTGATCACTAGAGTTCGGAATTAGGTAGAGTGATTCATGTACTTGCATCGAAATGTTGATATTAATGTGGATCTTCCCGGGATTTCTAATGAAAAATCCTGTGTGGCCAACAATATTAGCATAGCATATTCGGCCTTTTAATGTTCCCACTGTTGGGACTCAGGCCTCCTCTCTAGGAGAGGGAATGGATGATGTCACATGTCTTCGAATTTTTGGTTCTAGGACATGCCGGTTTCCTCACGATGTTTTCCTTCACCGTTTTGAGAGCAGTGGTGATGGTGCAACAATATTACAAGTAAATAATAATAAAAACCTCAAAGATAGATAAGAAAATAAAACAAACATTTTAACATACAATTTTTATTAGTATTTTTCATTGAAAAAGATCTCTCTATGTCAACTGAGGGAAGGTCAACAAATTTATACACTTCCTTCTCCACGTCATAAATGCAGAAAGAAAACATTTTCTGCTATATTTCTGATAGTGACATAAAAAAATCTGCTCTTTAAAATTAATCTCGGGATTGGAGGCATATCCTTATTCTTTCGCTGTATGAAATCAGAGTAAGTACATAAATAACTACCTAATTCCGACCTCAGGTTATTAAACAGGAACACTGAAGCTTTAGACAGGACATTCCACATGAAGCTCTTCTAAATAATATAATCATCCAAATTATTTATTTATTTAAACTTCATGTACAGGCGGACTTAATGCCACAAGGCATTTTCTACCAGTCAACCATTGGGTTAAAAAAGACAACACTGTGGTAGGTGTGCACAATAAATAAATAACAGATATTTGAAATAGAATGTAGTATCGTTAAATTAAGTGGCTTATAATAATAAAATACGTATATATATATATAAGATATGTTATTGAGGATTTTGCTATAAAACACAAATTGTTTCTCTGAAAATACAAAGTTTTATTTAACACAATTTTACTTTTACAATATTACAACAAAATATGAGAATTACACTTTTATCTCACCTGAAAATACAAAGAAACGACATTTAAAGTTCACTAATATCGCCTCCTCAATTAATATAATTAATAATAAATACTATGATAAATATTAAATCATTGTAATTAAGAGAACTTAAAATATAACAAGCCCGAACTAAGGTTGAGAGGAATTCAAGTAGTAGTTCCGAATTTTACGCTTGAAGGAAAATTTGCTTTCAGATTTTTTGATGTCAAGGGGAAGCACATTCCAGAGTTTTATGGTAGAGACAGAGTAAGAATTAGCCATAAAACCAGTTCGGTGAGAAGGAATATGAAGAAGTGTGTTTTTGGATGCTCGAAGGTTGAGATTATGAGAGCTGCCCAATACTTTAAAATATTGCTTCAAGTAATCAGGAGCACACGGATCATTCATAATAGTGAAGAGCGTGCAGAGGAAATTACAGAGTCCACGGCACTACAAAGTCTGCTTTTTTACAACTGCGTTTTTTTTTTGAGGTGGTAAATTATTCAATGACTTCTCCCGATTGTTGTTGAGCAGGAGGGTGTGTCAGACTTTTACTCAGTAAATAATAATAATAATTTGGAGGTATGCGGTGCAGAGAGTAAAGTTCCGCAAACCTATATTGAAAAGGGAGGATCCTCCGGCCAGACGGGTGTTAGGTCTGGTGGGCAGCTGCCCGATAGATGAATTCGGGCTGTTCTATATGTTCTAATCGCGCGGAGAACGTTGATTGCGCGATGCAGGATTAGTTCTTATGTGACGCCATAGATGCCGCTACAATCCTTTTGATAGGATCTAGACTTGTACTTAAATCACATAGATTTAAGGCACATAGATTAATTGATTGGATGCAAACTCCACACTGTTGTTTTGTTGTGTGCTACGTCTATAATAATATTAATTATAACATAATTGTTAAATGAGGCTGGTAAATTCTGTAAACAGTAGAAACTTAATTCCATTAATGGTAATTACTTAATGGCTCATTCATGAGAGCTGGGGCTGAAAGCCTTTTGTCCGTCGCGTGATGTTTTAATAAATATTTTTTGCTTGTTTATTTTTTTAATTTTATTAATATCATGACCAAGTGCTATTGATATATTTATGAACTTTAAAGCGAATTATTAATAAACCGCTGAAAGAAAGAAAGAAAATACGTTTAGTCGTGCCTTACGCAATCGTATAAACTACCACTACCCAGTATCCCTGCTTACCATGAGGAGGGATCGCAGTCAAGCACTGGTATTAAATATCAATTTAAAAAAAATAATTACACAATAAAAAAAGGTATAATCATTGCGAGGCCAAAAAGGCACCATAATTACTAAGCATAATTATGCTGCATTATTTAAAACGCTGAATAACGTAGCGCTGGTATTAGGTTAGGGCCTGCTGTGATGACACGAACACACTTACGGACATAAAATAGTCTATAGAAATAAAATAATAAATAATGAAGACAGAAAAAAATCGTGAATTTATGTTTATGTGTTTAATGTAAATGATAAACAATTATATTTAAAAATAGTGCATACAATCCTCCAACACCCAGTGATAGTGCAGTGCTACTGGCCATAACATTTCAGCCGAAAGACGTCCACTATTGGACATAGGCCGCCCCCAAGTGTCACTATAACGACCGGTCCTTGCATCTCTATATCTCGCATCCATCGGATTCCCGCAACCCACACCAGGTCATCGGTCCACCTTGTGGGAGGCTTTCCAACGCTGCGTCTTCCGGTACGTGCTCGCCATTCCAGAACCTTTCGTTCCCATCGACTACTATTTACAGTGCCCAAAATCTTCCTACATCTACGTTCTGGATGACTAAAAAAACGCCTCTGATGTCGATTAAGGGTCGCCGCACATGGGCCACCGGCCACAACTACAAAACGCCACCACCGGCATATTTCCTGTAGTTCTCATATATTTAATATGAATTCGCCTCACACGGTTGACGCCGGTGGCCGCCACACGACACAAATCGCCGTTGCTCGCTTCTTGTGGCCCGGCTTAAAAAAAAGTAGCAGCCACCGGTCACAAGTGACTTGTGACCGGTGCGCTTGTGGCTTTCGCGTGTGGTCCGTGTGCAGCGACCCTTAAACGTGGCCAAAAACTCTGAGGGAAAAGAAAAACAATGATTCGAGCAGCAGAATTATTCGGAAATTCTAAAGAAAATTTTATTTTCTTTTAAGCCGCACACAAGAACAACGTGACCTAAAACAAAATAAGTTCTTCCGCATGACGCAGGTCCTCACCGGACATGGTAAGGTCGGGAGGTTCCTGCACTGGATTCGTGCAGAAGAGACGCCTGGGTGTCGTCATTGGTGGACCGCCCGGAGGACACGGTGGAGCATACGGTAGAGGTGTGGGCACCGCTTGGGCAGAGCATCGCCGTGTCCTCGTGGGGGCGATCGGAGGCAGCGATCTCTCGCGCCGTGCTTTGGTACAGGCCATGGTCCGGAGCGAAGAGGAGTGGTAGGCGGCCTCTATCTGCGAAGCAGTAATGCTAGCAAAGGAGGCGGCCGATCGCGTGAGGCAACGGTCCTCACGCCCCAACCGCCGCCGGGATTCCGATCCCGATTTCCGGCCACCGTAGGCGTGGGCTTGCGGACGACGAGCAATGGGTAGCTCGCCGTCCGATCGTCCGGTAACCGTCCGGACCGAGCCCAAGTCGTCGACGGCGCGTAGTGTTCCACGCGCGCCTCAAGGAGATGTCAGCAACCGTAGGGGCCCAGCAGGGTCGTAGCCCACTGGGGCCATGGGTGATACGAAAGAGATACCCGGGGCCCTGGAAAAATGGCAAAGAAGGAAGGGGATGTCATTAGATGATTTTCCCACACGAAGAAAAAAACAAAATAAGTTAAGTCAAATGCAGAAGGCATTCATGATCTTCTGGATCACAGACGTTTCTCTTATTATGTATACAAAGAATTAGAAATGATTTTTCAAAATTCACCCCCCAAGGTTTGTATGGCGAAAAAATTTAGTACTAACTGATGAGTAGGTAGTATAGCTTTGTAACTACCCAATTATTATTATATTATATCTTACCTGTGCAATGAAAAGGGCTATGCTCTGAGTTTCCTTACATGGTCGCATCAGGAATGAAGATATCCATAGGGAAACTAAGGTTACCGACATAACCCGAAGAATCGCCAAACTTGAGTGGCAGTGAGCCGACACATTGCGCGCAAAATGTTTTCACTTTATGCTCTATCCAAGTTCATCAAGATGATATGTTTTCACATGAAAATCCATCATTAGCTCAAAAATTCTCACTAACTCAAAATATTTCTCCAATTGACTCACTCCTATCGCCAATAAGGTTGGAAAGAACCCTCTCGAACTTTAAAGAAAGCATTTGAGTCGGTACACCGCTTGAATTTAAAGCAGAGCCTGGCATTCTGCTGGCCTAGCAAGGAGCGAGCTTGAACATAAGAGTAGCAAGTATACGGGAGATAAGGCTGCGGTCTATACCTTGCCGATTATTGACAACGATTCTTGTAGGGATGTGCTTGTTGAGTCATGAGGGGGTTAATTATGATGTCGATGTTTTTAGTGTTCACACACATATATACGTTACGACGACGCAACGTGGCACGGTACGGCACCGTGGCGCATATATACGTTAATTTTAAAGTTATTAATTAATAAAATATAATTATTTATAATATAATATTATTTTGTTTGTAAAATATTATTATGTTATTATAAAGTTATAATTTTCACGATAACTTTCATGACGTGGATTTTTACGTTGCACGTCGTCACTTTCGATTTTCACGTCACGGTGGTTCGCTTCGAAATAAGACAATTAATAATCTGTGTTTAGGGTTTACAGTATAATGAAATAAGAGCCTTTGTTTGCACAATTCACTCAAAATAAATTAGCTTTAAATTTTATTCTACCAATAGTTAACATTTTTACCTATCACAAATAAAGCAGAATTGGTGCGAGCCCTCCATTTTCAAATACTTATGGCATAAGTACAGTCTACAAATTAATTATTTGAAAGCTTATGGATTTATTAACAGATTATTATAAGAAAGGTCAAAAAGACATTCCAAATACTTTGTCTGTAGAAATACGTGAAATAAATGGATCCTTGCAATTGAAAACTAAGAATTAATTGTATAATTGTTTAATCTGTAGATCTTTCAATTTATCAAAACATCGACAAATGGATTATGAAATCGCCACAGAGCAAAGCTAACATCCCTAAAATTAAAACCACACCTTCAACGATATCTTAACCTAAAATCAGAGTCACGTTCGTTATCGATGAAAATTATCGATAATTGGCGCATCACTAGGCCAGTGGTGCATGGCTCGTTCGGCTGAGTCGGGGTTGGCGCGGTGCCAGAGATGCGCTCTGAGACCACTCTCACATGGTAACATTGGAAAAAAAGGAAATAATTATTAAGAGTATGTTTTCTGTGGCAGGATTTTTTTTCATCCAGTATATGTTTAGTACTAGTAGCTTAGTCTATGAAATTAATATGTGCCGACCTGAAGCCCTACCACAAGCTTTTAATGCAATCCTTTTGACGACCTAAACTGAACTGTTAAAAGGATGGAGTTATACACCACTAATTTTTTATTGGTACAAATACTTAAAGGGCTTATTAGAAAAGGTTTTGTTATTATTTAACTAAAGTCTCAATAAAGAATACTAAAGTTATTAGCGTTTGTTTATGTCCCAAAATGTCACTCAATTTATAGAAATATTGTACAGGCTATTTATTACACTGCGCGTAGTATTTTCTGGGAGCAATTATTATGAACTAGCTTCTGCCCGCGGCTTCGCTCTCGTGAACGTAGGTTTCTCCATACAAACTTTGGACCCCCGCTTCATCCCCTTAGGGAGTAAGCATATGCGTACCTGACCTTAGGCAGTGAATTTTGGAAAATATTTTATTAGTGCTCGCCTACGCCATAAAAAGAAACCTTGTGCAAAATTTCACGATTCTAGTCCCAATAGTTTCGGCTGTGTGTTGATATGTCAGTCAGTCAGTTCCCCCTTTTATATTATAGATGATACAGATCTTCACACTATCCATTCATTTTTTCATTGGCCTCCCTCTCCCTCTCCATCCATCCACATGTTTGCTCATAACTCTTTAAGTAACATGCGTTTCATCTCTTCTCTTCACATGACCATACCAAGACAAACGATTCCCCTTCAACTTTTCAGTCACTGGCGCCACTTTCAAAACTTACTCTAATATACTCAGTTCTCACTTTATCTATTCTCATCACACCACACATCCATCTTAACATTCTTATCTCCACTACATGCATCAATCACTAGTTTATATAATTAAAAAAAAATTAAAACACAGAGCAGAAACATATACCAACCTTACGTTTGGATCTAAAACATATGTAGTTAATTATTTTCAACCTGTAACTCTATCCTTCTGTAAACAAGCACACAGTAACTTTGTAACTTGAACATAGGAATATAAGTTAAAATTACCGTAACATCGTTAACTCTACAGTTATTTAACTTGAACCCAAAACGTAGCCTTGAGGTAATTTTACCTTGACGGACTTACAGTTGCTGCGGATGGGTAACTTGACTTATTTATATTTGTTACTAGCTTTTGCCAGCGGCAAAAATTGGTTTTTCTATACAAACTTTGGAACTCCGTTTCATCCTCTTAGGGAGTGAATTTTGGAAAATCCTCTCTTAGTGCTCGCCTACGTCATAAAAGGAAGCCTTGTACATAATTTTATGTTCCTAGTCCCAGCAGTTTCGGCTGTGCGCTGATATGTCAGTCAGTCAGTTTCTCCTTTTATATATGTAGATTTTACATATTTTGTAATTAACGAATTATAATTTAGTTGACTGCAAGGCTAGAGTGAATAGGCTCTTAATAAACTAGTGCGTCAACAATTGCATCACTGCTTACCATCAGGTTGGATCATAGTCAAGCACTAGTTTAAAAAGTAAAAAATGAAGGCATATTTAATTTAAAAATTTGTTATTTGAATTTATCTGTGATACGAGTATTTACTTTATATATAAAGTTTAGCCCAAGTGTCGCCTCTCATTGTGGCGACACTTGGGGGAGGCCTATGTCCAGCAGTGGACGTCTTTCGGCTGAAATGATGATGATGATGATGATGATAAAGTTTCTTATGTAC